>JAWWES010000055.1:1591913-1657367 GCA_035583135.1 Lophotriccus pileatus
CCGGGGGCTTTTTTTTTTTTTTTTTTTTTTGGTAATTTTTTTTTTTTTTTTTTTTTGCTGCAGGGCCTTGGAAAAAAATTAAAAAATAAAAATAAAAAATAAAAAAATTAAAATAATAAAAAGTCAGTAACTGGTAAACAGCTCATACCGACGCGATGACAATCATGAGGTGAGGAGAGATGTTGGAGATGCTGGCGAGGAGGTCCGGGGCGAGGCGGGACAGGTGGCTTTCCGAAAATTCGCAGGGTGGGAAGATCTGCAGAACGTAGGCAGGCTGAGGGGAGGGAAAAAAACACGGATTAGAGCCAATCCAGGCCTAAAATGTTTAAAACTGGGACATTCAGGTGATTTTTGGTGTTTAAAGGCTCCTCGATTTTGTATAAAACAGAAGACACAAGTGTGGTTTCCCGGGTGGGGAGTTTTCCACACACAAGTAAGAGCTGGTTGGTTTTATTGGGAAAGGGAGAAAAATCCCAAGTAATGAATTATTTCAGTGGTTGCTCCGAGCGCTGGCAGCTCGTTCTGGGTTCTTTACACCCAGAATTCAGTTACACACACAGGTTAAATCTGACTCAGTGCAGCCACACACCTGGAATAAACACTCCACAGCACCAAACCCACAGGTGTTTCCCAAGAAAACAAACAGCAGGTGTCCTGGAAAAATCAGCACATGGGGAAGAAACAAGGACTCTGCTTCAGAGATAAAGGGGTTTGGTTGATTTTCATCCCAAGGGGCTGGGCTGGGACAAACCAATGGTTTTCATCCCAAGGTGCTGGGCTGGGAACCAACCAAATGTACATTTGGGGTATTTTTGTGGCTTGGGGGTTGGTTTTCAGTGATTTTTGGGGGTTGGTTTTCAGTGATTTTATCGATGTGTTTGGCTGGGGATGTAACTGGGGGGGTTTCACTGCTACGAACAGGCAGCTCGAGCAGAAGCCCAGCGAAGGCGCGGGGGAAGGACGGACGTCCCGCTGTGGATTGGCTGGATAATCCCTGGTGTTCCAGGGGTTTCTGTGCCGGTACCTGGTTGGAGCCGGGGTTGGGGACGTTGATGATGCCTGCAGCCTGTTTGGCCTGCAGGTAACTGATGAAGGCAGCCTTGAGCGACTCGGTCTGACTGACCACGTCCTCCTGGTCGCGGCCGCAGGGCAGGGCCAGCAGCAGGCAGTAATCGCTCTCCACCTGCCGGGGAGGACACGTGCCGGGTTAGATGGGGGATGGAGAGGTGTCTTCCTGCCTATACATCCACTATCCAGGGGGATATCCTGCCTTCAAAGTCCCTGATGTTACAACTTGTTCCCCAGAGAAGCTGTGGCTGTCCCATCCCTGGAAGGATGGATGGGCCGTGGAGCAACCTGGGCTGGTGGAAGGTGTCCCTGCCCATGGCAAGGGTGGGATGGGATGAGCTTTAAGGTCCCTCCAACCCAAACTGTTCTGGGATTCTGTGATTTCAACACACCAGGAGACGGTGAAAGGACTGAAAGGCCACCCCAACTCCATGTTTCCACCTTGCTCAGACACACTGGAGCCAGTAGGAATTTGTCCCAGGGCTGAGGGATGGGTGACTTCAAAGGTTTCCCAACTCCATCATTCCCTTTTCCAGGAATGCAGAGTAAGAGCTATTGCTCATCACTTGCAATCCATGTTACACACGCTCTGGGATGAAGGAATCCCAGTGCTATTACCAGAATCCCAAAAGAGAATCACAGAATGTCCTGAGCTGGAAGGGACCCCCAAGGATCATGGATCCAACCCCTGGCCCTGCCCAGGACACCCCAACAATCCCACCCTGTCCCTCAGAGCATTGTCCAAACCCTCCTGGAGCTCTGGCAGATTCGGGGCTGTGACACTGCCCTGGGGAGCCTGTTCAGTGCCAACCACCCTCTGTGTGCAGAAAACAACGCGACAGCAGCTGAGTTTTGTGGTTTTTGGTCCTGCAGCTGGTGAGACCCGCCCAGTTCTCAGCACACAGGTGTCAGCTCTGCCCAACCACACACTCCTGCCCCGTCCCTGCCCTCACCATCATTCTCCGTGCGACCCCCTCGAGCTGGGAGGCCTCGAGCCGCATGCGCTGCGCGATCCGCAGCGGGGGCCCCCCCTCCGGCGCCGGCAGCGACCGGTGAGCCAGGACGTTGTTCCCGGAGACAAAGTGGAGCTGGACAGCGGCCGTGTCGTTCTTGAGGGCCAAGAGGCCCTGCCAGACAATGGGGTATTTCTGGGAAGAGAGGGAGAAGGAGTATTATACACAAAGGAAGGAGAGGGGGATCCGAAATCCCCTCTGGGCTGCTCAGCTGCCTCCGGTACTTCCATCGGAGCTTTATGTAACACCTGATCACTCCTCTACACGTCAGGCTTGGTTTAAATCCCGCTAAACCAGGAATTCAGTCCCTTTCCTTCCAGCTGGCCATGCTGCCTGGGTGGATCCTGTCATCACAATCCCACAGCCTCCCACCCAGCACGAGGCTGTTGCCAAATGCTCTTTTCTCTTTAACAAATGGAAAAATTGAGAAATAACAGAAGAGCAGCTCGAGGTTATACGGGAGATATTTGGTGCTGGACACAACTCTTGGTTCATCATCAGTGCCTGCTCCTGTCTCCCTCCTCTTCCCCATTTTCTAGGCTTGGAAAAACGATTTTTCTTTTTTCCAGTGAAATTAAATACACCATCACTCTTCCCTGCCTATGAGGAAAACCCTTCCAGGAAACAGCTGAGTATAAAACTGACTGGGAACAGTGACACAGGAAAAAACCAGTGGGGACAGAACAGCTCAAAAACCAGACAGACGAAGCATTTGATGCAAGACAGGTCAGGTTTGGTGCCACAAGTGAGACAGAACCTGGTGATTCCACCCTGCATGAGCAGCACGAGGCCGCTGGGCCGGGAGAAGGGGACAGATGGACACTCACTGTGAGGAGCTGGACCATGTCCACAGGTCTCTGTGACACGGGGTGAGGTGATGGCTCCTGTTTGAGCCCGGCCTGGGGCTCCGGGCGGCTCAGGGGCGGCCCCGACGTCGTGGGGATAAACATGGATTGCTTGGGAACCGCCTGGGGCTGGTGCGGCGACGGAAGCTCCTGTTTCATGGAGACGGCGACAGGGGAGGGGTAGGAGGTCTGGCCCGTGTCCCCCTGGGCCCTCTGGAGGTGCACGTGAGGGTCCATCTGTGCCGCGTGTCTGTTCACAGGGGGGTGGTGGCTCTGCTCCGGCCCCGCTGCCGGAGGGCCCTTGGGATCCTGCGGGATCTGAGGGGTCTTGCTGCGGACTGGCTGGCTGGGGTGCGAGTGCTCGCCCTCCGGCAGACCCTGGGAAGCAGGAGGAGGGAAAAAAGAAAGATTTTAGGCTGTGGGTGTATCAGACCTCGTTAATGTAACAATAAGGCTGCCAGGACACCATCACATTCCAGGTGGAGATGTGTCTCCATGCCACGTCTCACCTGTTGTGGTGGTACCCAGGCCACTCCCTCACTTCCAAGTCCACCTGAGCTGAAATTCCACCCCCTGAATCCTGCTCTGAGTCCATCTTTAGCCTCCCCATCCGAGGATGCCTGACCTAGGCAGCATCTCGGTGCTGACAATTCTCTTCCCGACAACTCTACATCCAGAAACCTGTGGGCAGCTTCCCACCTCCTGCTCTGAGACCCAGAGCAGGTAAGGAAATGGGTTGTCTCAGCTTCCTCTGATGCTGAGCAGCATTTCAACCCCATTTCCCAAAACCCCAGCTCCTCTTGTACTATGAGCTTAAGCAGGGCCTGAAGACTAACGATGGAGAGTTAAGCTCAGCTCTTATGACCACACAGAGCTGCTCCAGATTCCAAGGAGAACTGAGCTCCAGATTCCAGGGAGAACTGAGCTCCAGACTCCGGGGAGAAGGAGAAAGGGTTGTACTTCTCACCTGCGAGGGGGTCATGCTGCGGGAGGGCAGCCCGATGGGCGAGGCGCCGGGGAACTGCGGGTGGCCGAGCTGTGCCGCCGTGTGGTAGTTCCTCATGTCGCCGTAGACGGAGCGGTAATCGTGGAAGGAGCTGCCGGCGGGATGCATGATCTGCACCCCGTGTGGGACCACCACCGGCTGCGTCAGGGGCAGCCCGGGCAGCTGGCTGCCCGAGGGCACGCTCAGGAGCCGGGGCTCGCTGTGAGGAGAGTGGGCCACCTTGCCTTCGGAGGATTTGGGAGTCTCTTTCCCGGGCTGCGGGGTCTTGCTGACGGGGGGAGTTTTCCCGGCCCCTTCGGGCGTCCGGGACTGCCGCGTTTCCGAGTGGTGCTCGCCCACGGCGGCCATGTGGGGGTGCATGATCATCCTGACGTCCCGGGGCACGTTGTACTGGTCCAGCCGGATGCTGGTGGGGTGCATGCGGTAATCCGGCTGCATCACCAGCACGTCCGACTGCACCGGCGCCGGGCCCCGGCACACGGCCGAGTGGTGGAAGTGCAGCTCCTCCTCGGGGGGGTGCTGGGAGGACAGCGGGGGCATGACGATGTCCCGGATGGGGGCTGGCTGGGGCGTGCTGGATCGCTGAGGTTTGATCTCCATCTGGGGCTGCAGAGCAGCGCGGGGCGAGTGGAGCGCTTCCGGGCGGATTCCGTATGGGATGCCGGAGAGAGGAGGGGTGTTCATCCTCACCTCACCTTGGGACAGATGGCCCAGGGACACAGTCTGCGTTACGCTGTGAGGGGGCATGATAACAGATTGCTCGGGATGCATGCTGGAGATGTACTGAGGAACGGGAATTCCCGGCGCCAGCATGACCGGGGTACTGCTGGATAAAGCCGGAGACGAGGTACTGCCGGGATGGCAGGCCCGGGGGAACGGCGACGGCGAGTGCCCGCTGGTGCGCGGCGAGTGCGGCTCCTGCTTGGTGACCCCCAGGTGGGAGATGGCCCGGTCGGTCGGGGTGCTGGGTCCCGAGCTGACGTGGTTCGCTTCCGAATGCATCTTCCCAGAGAGGGAAGAGTGGTGAGGACTCACTCCGGGACTCAGGTTGGAGGGTTGCAGAGTCTTGGTCTCCACTTTCAGAGCAGCTGGGTCGGACAGTTTTTTGTTCACGACCATCTGGTTATGGACCAGCACAGGTGGAGTGTTGACCGTCTGCGTCAGGACCTTGCCGGGCTGAGAGGCCGGAGTCTGGACAGCGAGGTGGGACGAGTCCGGCTTGTCCAGCGTGGCACGCTCCTGCTTCACGGAGGAGATGACGGGCGAGGTGTTGTAGGGCTGTGTGCCGAGTACCAGCGAAGAATGGGTGGAAACAGTCCCGTAGCCCGCCGAGGTCTGGGAGCCTTTCGGCGCCGGCTGAGACGGCGTGATGGGCTCCTGTTTAATCTGAGACTTGGACACAGACTGCTGGAACTCGATGTCCACGGCGCTGGCTGGGGGAATCTGGCTGATCTTGGCACTGATTCGCTGTGGGCCTTCCGTCTTCTGCCCCGAGTAACTCAGGAGCACCACGCCTTCCGAGGTGTTCACCCGCAGCCCTGGGCTGGACCCGGTCTCCACAGGCCTCTCCTCGATAATAGACATTGATCCCGGATGGAACCTGCTGTTATCATTTGTGCTCGACCTCTGCTTGAATTTCGGCGAGGGAGCGTTGACGAGGCAGGTCTGGGTTTGGGGAGCTTGTTTCACCAAGGTGATCCTGGGAGCCTCCTCCAGGTCCACGCTGTGGGGCATCCTGCTGATGACAGAAGTGGCTTTGGGAGCAATCACGGTGCTGATCTTCTCCTTCTCGCTGAACACCGGCGCTTCGGCCACCGGTGGGTCCAAGGCGTTGGTGATGGGAACTGCCGGCTTCTCCTCCGAAACCGGCTTGATGGCCTCCACGGCGGGGTGGAGAGGTGCCTCCTCCAGGCAGGGCGCGCTCACCGGCTCGGCGTGCGTCGTCGTCACGTGCGTGGAGGTTATGCTCGTCGCCGAGACGTATTTGGGCTCCATGAGTATCTTCCTCAAAGTGCTGGAGTTCGTGTCGATATCCGACGCCTTTGTGTCCGGTGGGAGAGAGGGCGGGGGCGTGGAACGGGCACGGGGTTCCTCGTGCCTGACCATCCACTCTGGCACCTTGGCAGCGCCGGAGTGAAGGGGGACAATAGTGGAGGGCACCGGGGTGGGCAGTTTGGCCACTGCGGCAGGGACGGTGGGAAGGGCTGCGTTCGGGGCGCTCGGCGGCGTGATAGGAGCGTTCTCCAGGGGTGACCGGATCTTGAACCCGCTCTGACTCCCCTCATCGAAGGGAACCGGTGGGGTGCCCAGGTCCAGAGGAGCCGGAGCAGGAGCTTTCGGAGAGGAGCCGCTCTCAGCCACAGCCTCATGCGCAGCCACGACATCAGCGGCCACAGCCTTGGTGGTGTCAGAAGCGCTTGGCTCCATGGATGCTGTGGGTTTTTGTTTCTCCTCCTTTGAGGCTTCCTCAGGTTTTACCTTTACCTCGTTGGCAGGGGGTGACTTGCTCTGCACCCTCTCCGGCTCAAAGGCGTTGACTTCGGTGGCGTCGCCCTTCCTGCTCGTGCTCTTCTTGCGTCTCTGCCGCGAGGTTTTCTGACGGCCCTTATCCTTCCGAGCAACTTCAGCCTCCTGCAAGGTCTCGGCCTCCTGAGCAGAGTTGGAGGATTCGCTGAAGCTGACTTCAGATTCCTTGCTCTCTGTCTCCAGCGGGACAGAGCCGGGCACCGGCTGCACCGCAGGCTCAACGGCAGCCTCGCTTTCCAGGATATTGTTCACCGCCTGATCCGTCTCGGGCTCCATCTCCTCCCGAGGCGATGGTAACACCAAGGGCTCTGTGGGGATTTCGGCTTCCGATTCAGCGGGATACGTCGGGGGTGCAGGGAAGCTTTCAGTCTCCCCAGAAATGTCATTGATGATGGAGCCGATGGCCGCCGCCAGCTCCGTTTCACTCGCCTGGTGCGCGGGTTTATCTGCCTCCTCCTCCTGACGGACTTCAGGCACATCTGCTGTCGGCTCTTTGTAGGCAGCAATCGTCGGAGGAGTTTCGGTGAGTTTTGCAATGTTCTCCACCGCCTGCTCGAGCTCGATCTGCTTTGCCAGCTGGGCAGCCTCGGGGGACTGCTTGGGCTCCCGCGTCACCTCCTTCTCCATTTCTGGGAATGAATCTTCTACCTCGTTCTTAGCGAAGTGGGATGGCAGGATGTCCTCTTTTGGGGGGCTCTTCATCTTGGGCGGCGACACCGCCACCGGCTCTGCCTCCTCCTCGGTGGGTCGCAAGGCACCCTTGACTTCGTCCACATTGAGGCGTATTTCCACGTTTTTGAGACACACGGATGCTTTATCGACAACGGTTTTGGTATTTTTGTACCTTCCCCTTTTGGATTTCGTAACCTTTTCTGGCACTGGCTTCTTCTCAATGATCTCAACCGTGGGGATTTCGAGCTGGTTTTTCTCCACATCCAGCTCTTTCCGATCCCGTTTCTGCTCGCTCGCTGCCGGCTCTTTCTCAGCAGCTTTAGCTTTATTGCTGTTGTCTCCGACGCTCAATTCCTGATTGCTTCTTTCAACAGCATCTTCAGACTCAGCAGCAGTATCGGCTTTCGGTTCGTTCTTACCTTTCTTCCCCTGTTGGCTGGCAGCAGCTAATGAGTGACTGTGGGTAAGCTTCTGGGATCTAGGAGACCTCCAACCCTCTGCAGGCTTAGGAGCTTCCATGGCATCTTTAGTCTCAGCCTCCTCCACCTCTTGCTGTACCGGTTCAGTCTTTATTGGAGAGATGTCCTCCTCCGGCTTACGGCGGGTTTTGGGAGGTCTTCCCCTCCTCGGGGTCGTGGGAACAGTTGTTACTGTTTCCTGTGGTTCCTTTTCCCCTCTCTTCCTGGTGGATCTAGTGACCTCCATGGAGTCCTTCACCGGAGATGGGCCTTCATTGTCCCCTGTGGTAGCATAGACTGACCTCACATTTCTGCGCCTGGTCCGGCCTATCGGCAGGCTCGGCTCCACATTTTCTGGCTCTGCAGCAGAACTCGGGGATTTAGCAGCATTCCTCGAAACCTTCTCCGCCTCCACTTTCAATTCGGAAAGTTTCTGGGTCTCTCCACGAGGAGAGCTCGACCTTTTCAGCTTTTCCCGGTCAATTCTTTCACTCTTCCTCGTGACGGGCTTTTCTGTGACACTGGCTGCAGCCGACTGCACGGGGGTCTTGGAGCGTTTACTCTTGTAGGATTTCTTATCTTTTACAATCACTGGAGGTTCCACTTCCATATCATTGTCAGAAACAGGCGGCAGGACCTCAGCAGCTGCCTCCACTTTTTGACTCACACCAGCATCAGCATTGGCAGAAGGTGGATTTTCTTCTTTAGGTTCCACAGCCTCATCCGACTTCTGAACCAGCTTGGGCGGAGGAGGAAGCAGCTGGGCAGCCTCAGGTTCTGGATCTATGCTGATGTCTGCATCGGAAAACGAAGCCCCAGGAGTAGGGGGTTTAGTGTCCAAGTAGGAAGGATGCTCTGTCGCCACAGCATCTTCCTCCGGCGCCAGGGTCGTAGCAACAACGTCTTTACTCACTTCTACAACTGGCGGAGGTTCCGCTTGCTCAGGAGCTTCCATTTTGACAGGAGCAGCAAGTTCAGGAAAAGGTTTTTGTTCCTCTGCTGCAGCAGCAGGTTCAGAAAGTTTCTCTTCTTTGACAGCAGCTGGTTCCACCAAGACCTTTTCGTTCGCTACCCTCTCAGGAGCGATCGGAGCTGGTTCCTGTGGCAGCACAGTGACCGATGAGGGACCGACTGAGGAAGTTTTATGTTCTGGTTCTTTAATATCAGGAACCGTTTCTGGTGTTTTCGGACGGTTTTCTTTATCTTCCTGTTTTTCCACTTCCTTTGGTTTCTGATCCTTCTCCTTTTCTTTCTGCTGCATCCGCGTCAGCTCAACAAACCTGCTGTGGAAGAGAACCACTGGCTCTTGCACCAAATCAGCCGCGCTGTTCATCCCGTCGGAGGAGGACTGTCTCCCGTACAACCTTCCCGAGATGAAGTCCAGATCATCATCTTTCCTCTCTAAATGTTGCAGGCGCTTGGAGTCCTGCTCGAAGATTGAACTGTGCAAAAACCGAGACGCGAACAGTTCCTGCCGCTCTTGTTCCTCCTCTTTATGATCTTCTTTCTTATCATCCAGTTTTCCACCTTCGGAATCTGTTCTGATTTTTTTCTTTTTCATGTACCAAGATGGAATAGGTCTCGGAGCCGAGTCAACCTTCTCTTTGTCTTTATTGTTTCTAAAACTAGCAAACCTTGAATCCCAGTCTAGAAAGGACCAGTTTTCCTCTCTGGATGAAGAGAGGGATTTAGCTCTTTCGAGCAAGGCCTTTGTGTCGGGTGTGATTGTCTTGTCCAACGCAAAAGAGTAGAATTTGTTTCTTTCTAAGGAACTGGACAGTCTCTCCTCTCTTTCACGTAACTTCTCCTCTCTGTCCCTTAATAAAAAAGACAACCTGGAACTCTCTAACAAGGATGAGGCTTTCGGGGAATGAGGCTTGTTTTCGCCGTCATCATCCGAATCTGAAGGCACCTCCCCAGGTTCCAGGTCCCGGACAGACCGTTTCCGGATGCTGTCTCTTTTGACGATGCTGCTTGGAAAGCTGATGTCGACTCTCCCAGGCTCCTGCTTCACCTGGGTTTCCCACCTGCTTGAGTCCTCCTCAGAACTCAGCACGGAGAGTTTTATTTTAGCCATTTCTGCCATCTGCTCCCTTCTGCTGGAATCGTAAGGATTGAATTTCAGCGAGTCCTCCCTCACAGTCATGTTTGAGTATGAAAGACCCTTTTCTTCTATTTTAGGTGACTCTTTGGTTTCCTTTAATGGCATTAGCCTTGGAGAATCGAGTGTGTCATCATCCTCATGGAATGGGAAGTGTCTGATGCTTGGGGAACAGGACATCCTTTCTGAGTCCTCACTCACCTGACGAGAACTTCTGTAGTTCCTTTCTCTTTTAGTGCTAATTTCAAAGTCAAACTGGTCAGTCTTTTTCTTTTTACTCGGTGGAGAGTCATCGGTGACGTCTTGTGGAGGTTTTCCTACCTCGTGGACCAGGCTCCGCCTTTCATATTCATCCACATCTTTCTTTGGGCTGCCGAACTTCTCAGACTTCGCGATCTCCATTTCCAGCTGCTGTTTCAACCTGCGACTTTGCTCCATTTGTTTCCGGTAGCTCTGCGTGTGGTCGATGTCGATGCCGATTTTCTCCTCCGTGTCAGCTGACTGAGGTTTCTCTTGGCCAAGTTTATGGTCTGGTGTTTCTTCGGGAAGACCGGAGTAATTCTTCCTTGTGTCCTCTCTCTCTGTTCCCTGCTCGTCCAGCAGCTGGACCTGTTTATGTTGGGGTTTCACCGGGTTCAGTTTTTTAGTAGAGAGTTCCTGAACTTCCCCAGATTCATCAGGTGCCTCCATCAGCCTCGCCTGCAGATCCAGGGTGGGACGCATGCCAATCCCACCGACATTAAGAGTGTCCTGAATTTCTTTGGGACTAGTAACAGGAATAAGTCTTTCCAGTTTGAGTTTTTTAGATTCCCTTTTAAGCATCTCCTTCCTTACGGGTTTCCTCTCCAACTCTCCTTCCCTTAGCATGGGCACTTCTCTGGACGACGCCGTCGCATCAAGCTGCTTTTTCAAGACCATGCGTGCATCCTCCTCATCCTGGCTGCTCCGCTTTACATCCAGCTTTTGCCTGTCAGGCTTCGGATTCGCATCGGCAAAACGCCTTTTACGAGCCTCCAGCTTGTCTAAATCAACCGCATTGGCCCCCTCAGAGGTTTGCTCTGTCTTCAAGTGCTTTTTGGGTTTCATTTTCCCCTCCTTATCCACCACTTCGATGTGGCTGGCGAGGGCTTTCTCCTTCTGTACCTTGGTTCTGATGGGTTCCAATTTAGACTGCTCCGACTTGGCTTGCTCAGCCTGGGAGGTCTGGGTTTTCTGTTCGAGCAGTGGGGATTTCAGAGTGTCATTATCAAGCTTTGCTCTCAGTTTCTCCAGTGTGGGCTGATCGATAACCTTCCCTTCCTTTTCCTTCACGCGGGTCAGCACAACGCAGGGCATCAGTTCCAGGCGGTTTTTCGCTGTCCCTTCTTTGTCACCCCTCTCTTTGCTTTGTTTGCTGTTGCCCTTCAGTTTTTCGGGGCTGGGCTCTCTCTCATTCTCCTGGTCCGTTTCCGAGGACTGGGAGCTGGGCGAATGGATTTTCGCTTTTCGTTTTTGCTTATCCATTTTCTCCTTCTCAATTTTTTCCGGCTTTTCCTTCCTCACCAAGCGCTTCTCCTTGTCCACCCTCTCCTGCTCGAACAGGCGCTCCTTCTCCGCCTTCTCGTTTTTTGTGTACCGTTCCAGGCGGGCCTTGTCAAGCTTGTCGTAGCGCGGAGGGGACAGGGAGCTGCAGCTGCCGCTGCGATCCGACGACCTGCTGTAAATCCTCCTCTCCGAGTCGCTCTGCAGCCGCTCCGACTGCGAGGGGGATGCTCCAGGGCTCTGCGGGCGCCGCGAGTGCGTCGGGCTCTGGCTCCGCTCAATCGGTCTCCGCTCGTGGTCTCTGTCCCGGTCGGATTCGAACCGTTCCCTCTCCCTCTCTCTCTCCCGTTGCCTGTAACTGTACTCCCTGATGTCCTGCTCGTAGGGATCGCCCCGGTAATCCCTGTACTCGCGTGGGTCGTCGTAGTATCGTGGGTCATAGTAGTCTCCTTGGTAGGGATCCCACTCGGCGTAGAATTCCCTGCCCCGGGCCGGGTACTCTCGCCGAGGATCTTCAGGATACGTCCCTGGGGTCCGAACAGTCTCGTAGTAAGTACGATCAGGGGCGTATTCGTAGGATCCTCTTCGTTCGTCCCTGCTAAACACAAAAATAAACAGATTCTAGTTCTCCTCCTCAACCAACGTGCTGTGTTACCACCATCCTTCCTAGGCGAGAGAGTGGTTTGGGTTGGAAGGGATCTTAAAGATCATGGAATCACGAAGTCCAACTGTCAACCCACCAGCACTACCACCACGTTCACCATCCAACCATGTCCTCAAGTGTCACAGCCACATGTAAGGGAATCATTTTAGGATCTTTTCTCCTAGGTGAATCAAGGCAGCTGCACACAGAGATTTAGCAATTAATTGGTTTCCTCCTTTTTTATTTTTCCCAGCTTTTCTCTCCTCACCAACAGATTCCCCTTGTCCACCCTCTCCTATGCAATGGACTAAATGCCTTGTTTACTTATCAAACATCAAATGCAGTTTATTGGTCACTTCATAACAGCTCTCCCAAGTATTGTTTCACCACCCTCACTCCTTCATGTTTTGTAAAATTCAAACCTTGCATGAAATGAAGGTAAAACCAACCCATGCATGGTCAGTCTGGCAGGGTGAAGATATCCCATCTTCAGAACCTGAGATCTAGCTCTGAAAACATGGGCAAATCAAAATTCAAGGGTGGAATCTCTCTGTTACTAAGCAGTAAAGTGGTAGCAAGATTTCTTTAAAAACCCTAAGCCCTGTAAGTGATCCCTTAATTCCAAAATTAGCTCTTGGGCTGCGTGTGACTTACTGGCATTGCCTATTTACAGTAAACCCAAGTCAACAAATATCAGGTTGTTTATGAGATCAGGTGAATTCATTCAGCAAAGTAAGTCAAGCAATTAATGTCGTTATCTCAATACCTCTAAAGGGCAAAAATAAGTCATTTATAACACTACACATGGCAGGGAGGTGGCAAAAGCTGGAGCTCCAAACCCCCACCATTACAGAGTGGTTTGCACCCAGGGGGGGTTGGGTCAGGCTCTGCTCCCAGGCAATGAGTGACAGGACAAGAGGAAACGGCCTCAAGCTGTGCCAGGAGAGGGTCAGGTTGGACATCAGGAGGAATTTCTTCATGGAAAGGGTGATTAAACATTGGCAGGAGCTGCCCAGGGAGGTGGTAGAGTCCCTCCCACCATAGTTGCCCAAGGAAGGCCGTGGCACTCAGTGCTCCGGGCTGGGGACAAGATGGAGATTTGACACAGCTTGATCTTGGAGGTCTTTTCCAACCTTAATTATGCCATGATTCTGTGATCCCACATATTTGGCTTCATAGTTTATGTTTTATGTTAAAAGCTAGCAGCTTCCACCTTTTAAGAAACGTACAAAATAGAAAAAGAAACAAAACATGGAAGACAAAAACCTCACCCTGCAAGAGAAGTGGGATGTTGTGAAAGGCAGCTGTGAAGCTAAAAACATTAATCAAGGATTTTCTTTGGTTTTTCATGCTTTTTTCTCTGTTTGGGTCCTATTTAACCATGACCCTGAGAGGTGGTTTGTGCAGATCTCGGCATCAATGCCAGGAGGAGCTTGGAGGGGCACCAGAAGCTGCAGAATTACAGGAGTCACTGCAGAGCTCACTCCATCGCTGCAGGACTCTGTATTCCCAAGGATCTTGTAGTGACTGTGTGAACAGACTGACAGAAAAGGGAAATCCAGACCAACGTGCACCCAAGCACCAAAATCAGTGTTGGGATTATGAGCCCACCTGACTCCTGCCTGCTAAAAACCACCCAATAACACACTTCCCTTGTCTTCCACATAGTTCCAAGGACATGCTCACTGCTGGCACATCAGGCAAGGCCTGGGGAAGGCACACTTGTATTTCTACTATGCAAATCCCAAATTTCCAACCCTCTCTTGCTCTTAAATTTTGCATTCTGTCACACCAATCTATCTTGCTGCAAATAAAACTGGATTTATCCAGCTCTCAGGTACAACCAGCGTTAGGTTGGGCTGACTCCTGGGCAAAGCAGAGCCTTGACAATGAAGGCAACAAAATATGGGTGGTTTTTTAGTCAGTGGAGAAGAAAAGCCTAAAATGTGGAATGTTTCTGTGCCAGGTCTGCAGGGGTAAGATGAGCAGGATGTGCAGTGTGGTTCCAGCTCCTGCCAAGGGGCAGCAACACAGGACACAACTTTGAGGTCAAAAAACCAACCAGAAATGCAGCCTGGCTCCTATTTTCTTCTTTTTTCAAGTTAACAAATTAATCTGCTGAAAAGAAGGAGGTGGAGGATCAGATTTTTCTCTGTGCTCAAGGGCTGAGCAGCAGGAGTTTATCAGACTATATTTACACCCACCAACACACACGTTGCTCTGCTGCAGATAAGCTGCTCTTTGCATTCCTCAGACGTGATGAACGACTCCCAGCTGTGTCCTGGTGACCCACCACAGAAACCGGATACTGAAATATGGATCACACAGGCAGCTGAAACCTCCACCTCAGGAGGAATTCCAGTAACCAGCCACACTCGGATGTGTGAGATCCTGCCTGCCTTAATCTGCCCAGTTTAGGCCCAACCTAAATTTTTTTTTAAAAAAACAGTGAAAAGGTAAAAAAAACATCTAAAAAATGCTGAACTGTTGTTAGGAAAACTTAAAAAAATAAATTTAAAGGAATAAAAACGAGGTGGGATTTTCCCAACGAAAAAATTCTTTGTTTAAGAATTACAGCCTGAAGAAGTAAAAAGATGTTTAATGATGATGACTGTAAAATGATGCTGGAAAAATAAAAAAAACTTAATAAAGACATTGATACGTGCCTCCTTTCTGCCAGCATCTCGTAGAAGTCTCTGATATCTTGACCCGTTTTCTCCATGGAATGATAAAATGCCAACTGGCTCTCCCGATTTGCAAAGTCCACCTGAAAAATAAAGGGGAAACCACGTTCAGCCACAGGAACATCCTGGTCTGTCAACACTTCCCTGCCTGCTGCAGGCTGAGAGGGGGAGCAGAACTGAAAATGGGGGTAATATTTAATAAAAAAGTCAAAGACTTCTCAGTTCTGGCCCTGCACATCCCCAGGAATAAAGATCTCTCTCAACTCAGTGGAGCTGGGTAACCACGTCCTCACTCTGTTGTAGCTGCCAGCCCAGAGGCTTCTGCTCAGCAAAGCAGCAGGAAAAATACACGTTATTATCGTGGTATTGATGTTTTTAATGCCAGGACAGTTTCAAAGTCCCTTTTATCTCCAGGCACTGCTACAGCAGGTCGGGATTATGAATCTATTCCAGACTCCACAGTGTTTTTCCAGGGTTACAGAGAAAGGAACGGAGCAAGTTTCCTGAACTGCAGCTCCCTGTTCCAGCTACTCCAAGAATTGGTGGTTTATAACCAAAGATGACAATATTAAGAAGCAAATGGCATAAGTAATGCAAAAAATGAAGGATTAGAATGGATTTAGCTATGTGTATCTCCCATACTGCAATGTTTTTAACATTCCAGTTCCTGTTATTTTTGAAATCAGCCCATTCCTGTGTGACCCCAGCACTGGAGCCCAGACATGCTGAGGGTGTTGCTTATTACAAAGTCATTAAGCAGCAAGACCCACACAAGGCATGAAACTTTTAACTGACCACACGTTTTCCTGTATCTAAAGGTGACTGATATCCAACCCCCAGGCTCAGGAACTCCAGGATATCCAACTCCCAGCCCTGGGTGAGGTGTGGATTTAATAACTGAGATCATGTGTGACATCAGTGCCACTCTTTAGCAGAGAAGAAGGAGGAGGAGGAAGGTAACTAAGAGGGTTGGCTGACCCCTCCCATCCCCAGTTAGTGGCACTGATGGGACAGTCGGCACAGGTATCACCATGTTCACCCAAATCCAAGATATCCCTGTAAATGTCAACTGTTTCTCCAGGAAAAAAAGTATTTTCTGCGTATTTTTTTCAAGTGGTGTTTTCAGTTGTTTTTAAAAAACCTGTTGCAAGGAAGGACCAGATGATCTCTGAGGTCCCTTCCAACCCAAACCATGCCACGAGTGCATGTTTGGGTTGCTGCACCCCACGACCACGGCCAGGGCCAGAGCCTGGAGATCAGCATGGAGCTGCTGGGACGCAGCCACGTGTTATCCTGGAGGAACTCACACCCCCAGATTCCCCTTTCTTAACACAGAAACAGCCAGGAGGTTGCCTTGGATTGGGGTAAACGAGGCAGGGACACAGACACCAACACTCAGGAGCTCAGAGAGACAAGTTCAGCGAAACAAACGGTAGAATACTGGAAAAGGTTCTATAAGTGACACTTCAAGGTTCCCTGACATCTTGATAAGTCGAGTATAAAATACAATTTAAGCTTTTGGTATCTGGGACGTGTGTCCCGCTAAGAATTCCTCGAGTCTGCAATGCCAGTGTTTACGGGGCAGGGGGGAGGCCTAAATACAATTTCTCTTTTTTTTTTTTTGCCTCTTTTGCTTTGCTTTGGAGGTCATTCTGCACACCTTAATTTTATTCCCACCGATTTTCCTCCCCTTGGTCTCTTTTACAGCTGCTTGTGCATATTCAATCTCATTGTAGAGAACCAGGGCCATGCCTTTTAAGCGGTCAAACACCACCTGTAAAAAACAAAAAAACAAAACAAAAACCAAATAAGAGCCTCATCCACAGGACTTAACGTCAGTCCCAACAAAATCCTAAGTCATGAGGATACCAGGAAGGAAATAATTTTTAGCAAGGTGAATTTCCAGGCTTTTCTGATGAGGCATATTGGAATGAAGAGACAATCGAAGGACACGGGACTGCTTTGAATTGTGGATATTGTGGCTTGAGGTATATTATGCCTTTATTTTGTTTTTCTGTGTTTTACTTTTAACGCTTTTTCTTTAGTGACTGAGTTTTGTAGTTTCTCTTTGTGTGTTTTCAGATTTTTGGGGGAAAAATTCTCCATGTGTTTTAGGGGGGAAAAAAGGTAAAGGGAACATTTAATCCCAAAGTGGAACCAGTTTTTTCATCAGTCTGCAGTACCACTTGCCACTTCCTAAACACCCAATTTCCAAATATTCCCTTCCTTTAGCAGCATAAATTTATGATTCAAGCGACAACAGCTACAACAAAGAAAGTCAAAGCCGCAACACAAACCCACAAAAACCCTTTGGGGAGGCAAGACCTTGATCTTGAGAAGATTCACACACGTTGCTTAATTTTAAGCACATCCATGTCCAATAAAAATGCACGGGACAACTCCCAGGCTCAAGTTTAAGTACGTGATAAATCACTTGCACTGTCCCCAGCGGGGCATGCGTTGCACCATCGCTGACTTTCTCCTTTCATGTGTTCTTTCCAGCACGACTGTCCTGACTGCTTTTAAAAAGTCATTTTCTTTGGTCTGATGAACTGCTTTTAAATAGTAATTTTTCTGGTCCGTTGAACTGCTTTTAAAAAGTCATTTTTTTGGTCTGATGAAAAAAAATATAGTTATGTCTAATTATGTAATCAGCAAATAAGAGCAACTACATAATTAGACTGCTGCTCCAACCAACATTTAAGAAATTTTGTTGGGGAGAGACTGTACTGCACAAGAGCAACGAATGGTTTCCAATACTCAGTATCTCGGCTCATTCCAAATACTGATTTTTGGCTGCTCTCAAACCCCAGAAGCAACTGCTCCACGCCAGCCAAATTCCACCCCAGAGGGAATTCTGCTACCTGAGCTAGAAAGCCCTGGACAGTGGGGGTTGAAAGGACAGGATGGGAAGAAAGGCAGACAGTAACAAGTGCAGAGCACAGGGCAGAGCCTCGCACGTACCTTCACCACGGGCCCGTACCGGCAGAAATGTCGGGTCAGGTACTGATCCGTGACGTTGGTGGAGAGCCCGTCCAACCACACGCAGTTTGTAGGCATGCTCTTCCCAAAACCCAGCTGGACACAAGAGGGCAAAACTTCCATCAGTACAAGGGTTAAACTCCTCGAGCAGAGCCTGCCCTAATTAAGGAGCTATTTGGGGAAAGCTGTTGTTTGTGTGGATTTTCTAAAATTAGCGTCTCGCGCAGGTGCGAGACAAAAATCAAAGAGCAATTAATGAAAATAATTCTGCATGTTTAAACAAACGCAGTGTTTGACAACATTTGGTTCTTGCAGGGTTTGAATGTCTGGGAAGTGACAGGTTGACAGCTCTGGGGCCCCACAGCCTCTGTGTGTCGCGGGGAGCAGGACGGGTTCCCAGCACAGCCGCGCTCAGGGAGTGTCAGTCTCCGCCTGCTCCATCCCGGGGCTCTGCGCTGAGAAAGACGCTGATTAATCCCAATTAGGTGGTGGCTGGAAGCCTCACGCTCTGCTCTGATCTCACACTAAAAGCCACGCTACTTCCACTGACTCTCCTGCTGCCGTGAAGGGAAGGAACAAGGACACAGTCCACGGGAGGATTTCTTTACCTTGAGCCGGTTATTTCCAAGATACTCCCCATCCATCTTCTTAATGGCTTTGCACACGCTGGCAATGTCACAGTACTGCAGGAAGGCGTACTGAGGGACCCCGTTCACCTTCTTAATGTCAATGTCCTGGGGACAAACACAAAACACAACAACCCCCAGTCAGCAATGTCAATCCCATCCCAGAGGGCTTTTTTTTTTTTTTTGGAGACACGTGGCACAGAAAGCTCTTTAATTAATACTTTCTTCAGACAGAGGATTTAAACAATAGTAGACAGTTAGAACTTCACTGTTCTGCTGCATCTCAAAACTAAACCCTTACTGAGGCAGGGAAAGCTCTTCATCAGGCAGATTTAAAATCCAAGCCCGCAGAACTAAGCCTGACCTGATGAACAAACAGCAGCTTTAGGCTGTTAATTCTGTATCAAGAAGGGGCAATTCAGGATCAAAGAAATACAGATTAATTTTTGCTCGCAAAGGCTCAAGAGAAAACAACCTGCTTCAATCCTCATCTGTGAGCCAAGCAGGGCTTTTCCAAATAAACATGATCCGTCCTGTTTCTAGAAACACACAATGATGCTGGACTCATCCTTTGAATTGGGCTGGTTTATGGCAAAGGCAAAGAAGATCCTCGGCGTCCATTCCTGCTGCTGTGTGATCCCAAGCCACCCCGGGCCCATCCACCAGTGCAGCCAGAGGCTCCCTAAGCCAAATAAAAGCTGATTTTCCTTGATTTTTTAAAAACACCAGCAAGCCTGAAGCTGACATTTGGTTAACAAACAAGCTCAGCACTAGCACTAGAAATGTACCCAAAGCCTCGGAACAAACTCATGGTATTATGATTCATTCTGAGGTGAAAAAAGGAGGTGGAGGGTTTGGCTCTATTTGCTGGAATAGCAGGAGCTGCCTGTGTGAGCTGCACACAGATCTGAGCACAAATGTTCCAGCATCCAGGACAGCCTAATTTCATGGCTAATAAATTTAGGGACAAGGCAGCAGTTTGATATGGTCTCACCCAAGAGCTCTTTATCTGGGAAAACATAAGTAAACAGGGAGATTTACAAAACTATTAAATTCCTACAGCCCCAGCCTAATGATTTAAGTGGAATACTAATAGGAAGTTACACTTCCAAGTGTTTGAAGTAGCACAACTGCAACCACGGCAAATTATACCTGACCACTCACCGTGGGCAAGCAATTCCTTCTGACAGGAAAATAAAATACCATTATTGTGTTCATTACCCCTCCAAAAGGTTATAAAGCTGGTCCCTTCTGCACCTGAGCTTCCAAGCTTTCCTGAAAGCTGCAAGGCAGTGCTGCTGCCCAATTCTGAGCCATTAATAATGCTGACAGGGCAGCAGCATGGCACACAAAAGCCAATTTACACTACCACTGATAAGCATCTTTATCAGGAGAGCTCTGCTGCTGTAACACTGCAAAAGGGTTTAAGCCACAGACACGGCAGGAATTCATAAATCAGCACTGATGTCAAGGATACGGTGCAGGCTGGATGCAGAAGGGCTGCCAGGCATCATAACAGGAGGGCTTTATACCTGTCCACATCGTTTATGGAAGCACAACTCCCCTTCTTTTGTGGGGGAGCAGGACTGGGGTTCCTGGTGTGCGTGACTGATCCCTCCATGGTTACAACAACCCTTGAGAGCAGAGTGAACGAGGCACAGCACGTTCACGAGCAGCCACAGCTTCCAGGGAGAACATGAACTATCACTGCTGAAGCCCAGATTCAACAGGAATATAGAAAGAACCCCAGCATGGTTTGGGTGGGAAGGGACCTTAAAGACCATTCAATTCCCTCCCTGCCATGGGCAGGGACACTTTCTGCTATCTCAGGTTGCTCCAAGCCATGTCCAACCTGGCCTTGGACACTTCCAGGGCTGGGGCAGCCACAGCTTCTCTGGGCACCCTGTGCCAGGGCCTCTCCACCCTCACAGGGAAGGACCTAACCCTGCCCTCCTTCAGCTTAAGGACATTTCCCCTCGACCTGTCACTTCATGACCTTGTGAATATTAATTAAACTGACCGTGGATAGTTACACCACTTTTCTGGAAAATTTCTCTTAAATGCAACACTGATATGACTTGATAGAAGAGCAGAAGGGGCTGACTGCTGCTCTGCCTCATCCAGATACTCCCTCTCAGCTGGAAACCCAAATTCCCCACGTGCCATCACTGATCCATCTGCTCTACTCCCCTTCTGCCTGGGCACGGGCTCTGAGAGCTGGGGCTGCTTCCACATGCACCAATCAAAGCCTCTGCTTCAGAAATCAGCAAGAAACTCAAGATTCACACAGTTGTACTGATTCAACATGAAAACAACAGCCGGCACATCCACATCCCAAAGAGCCCGTCAGGGTTTTCTGCACTCTGAGCTACCAGGAGAGACATTTGTCCAACCCCTGGTCCTGCATAGGCCCATTCCCAGAGTCACACCCTGTGTCCCAGAGGATCATCCAAACCCTCCTGGAGCTCTGGCAGCCTTGGGGCTGTGACACTGCCCTGGGGAGCCTGGTCAGTGCCAACCACCCTCTGGGGGAACAACCTTTCCCTGAGATCCAACCTGACACAGCTCCAGCCATTCCCTGGTGCTGTCCCTGGTCCCCCCAGAGCAGAGCTCAGTCCTGCCCCTGCCCAGGCAGTTGGAACTGCACTGAGGTCTCCCCTCAGTCTCCTCTTCTCCAGCTGAACATACCAAGTGCCCTCAGTGTCCTCACATGGCTTCAAATCAAGGCCCTTCCCCATCTCCATGTCCCTCCTTTGGACACTCTCTAAGAGCTCAATGTCCTTCTTGGGGATGTCCTGTGAAGGGCCAGGAGTTGGACTCAATGATCCTTGTGGGTCTCCCTTCCAACTGTTATTTTGGGATTCCTTGCAAACACTCCCAGGACTGTTTTTACTGCTACGTTACCCCTCAATAAACATGTGCTGAACTCTGAATGCAAAGACAAGCTTTCAGGTATGTTCCAGCAGAAAGAATTACTCAGATTATTACAGAAAGACTGAATAATCTTTGACACCATGATTACCACCTTTCTTAGCACCTCACAGGACTGTGCAGGACGAGGGGCAGTGCCACCCCACCCAGGGCACAATTCACATACCACTATTCCCCCGAAGCGCTGGAAGATGTTGCGAAGGTCGTGGTAGGTGGTTGTTTTCTCCAGGTTGCCAATGAACAGAGTCCTCGTTGCTTTTGGGTGAAACTCATCTATCCTTTCATCCAAAGGACGAAACTCATTCTCGCTTTCTGTTTCTACAATAAAAGAGAGAAAGAAATTTGTTGTGCCCAGAGGTGCTTTTCACGTGGGTTTGGTTCATCTTGGTTTGCTCAAGTCTCCTTCTTGATCTGAATGAGAGTGACCACTGTCTTGGACAAAAATACCCAGGATTTCACTTCTGACCTGTGTGATTTCAAATCTCTGTATTCCCCTGAAAGGGAGCTTCATCCTCCAACTGCTCCTCTGGAAATATACTCTTTTAACATGTTTTATTGTATGATTTTCAGTAAGGCTTCAGTGTGGAGAACAGTACGTGGCAGGAGTTTGTTTTCATGAATCAATTTTTAAAGAAGCCATTGAAGTGCAGCCTGAGAACTTCCCCACGTGCTCAGGGCTGCAGCTCTCCCTGGTCAGTCACATGGGCTGTGCTGCCACAGCCTCAGAAACGCAGCCATCCTTGGCTGTTGCCATTAAAAGCAGACACAACGAGGCTGTGAGGGCTCAGTGCTGTGCTTACACCACCCACTGGCTCCTGCTCACCCAAGATGTGGTGGAGACATCGCTCCTTGAGCAGGTCCCAGTGTCTGGGAGCATGGCAGGTTTCCTCCTCTGAGGCTCAGGACTGGAACTCTCTCCCTAAGAGGACCTGAATTTAGCAATCAGAACTCTTGCTCTGGATTTATTCTGGTGTATTTCCCACTTTCTCTAAAACGTGTCTCCTATTCCCACGCTGCCTCTTCCCAACAGAACATGCCCAGAGCAGTCCCACATCCCATGGGAGAAGGGCATGGGCTTACCTGGTCCTATCCAGGCCGTGACTTCAATCTGCATGCCAAAGAAAAGCTTTCCTTTGGAGGCATTTAGCGCTTTCTCCTGGTCCTCCTGCTGTCGGAAGAACACCAGGCCATACCGCTCCTCGGACGCGCCGTGGATCTGCACCGACGTCACCTTCCCGTACTTCTTGAATTCGTGGAAAAGTCCATCTTTAAGGCTTGTATCTAAACCAGCAAAGGAACATTATTACTCCAATCTTGACCAGCTTGGCAGCACCAGAAGAGACATGAAGACTCCGACTGTCCTTCTGAAACGTGACCTCATCCTGTTTAACTTGGTGCTCACCCTCTTTTAATTTGGGAGGTTAATTTTGCCAGTGTCCCAAGTTTTTGCCTAATCTTTCGCTTTGCCTGGATTTTTAAACCCAATACACACACAAGGTTTTATACCACTGAGGCTGGGGGTGGATGGTTATTGCTTCTAAGAGACACCCAGGTGCAGGTGAAGAGGAAATAAACAGTGATACTTCATCAATAATCCCACAGGGATACTGAGTCCTGCAGGTTTCCAAAGCTGGGATCAGGCATCTGGAATGGAGACTGGAGTCATACACCATTCAGTTCAGTCAATGCAGAAATACAGCCAGGAAGAGCCATCAGATTTTGCAGAATCTGACTCAGGCCCACACAATCTGGGATCTGTGGGATAATGACATCATGTCCTTCTAAGGAACAGGACAGGAATAAAACCTACAGGAAGAATATCACCGTGTGAGGTGTGCTGCTCCCAAGGTTAAAAGGTACTTTAATTCAGCCAATGCTTTTGCATCCATGAATTCTCTTACAACTGTTTCACAACTGATCCCAGGCTGGTTTTTCCTGTGGGATCTCTCCTGTTCTCAGCACAGGTTTCCTGCATTTATAAAGGCAATACCCACTGCTTTATAAACATGCTCAGGGGTGTTTAAAAGCCCCCAAACTTCAACAGAAACCCCTGAAGTTTTTGGTTTAAAAAAGAAATTGAAACAGGGTGAGAATAAACAATCCAAGTTTTAAATGACAAAAATTGGAGATGCTTCATTTTTTCCGCTGAGGAAACCCCTGCTGCTGTTTGAAAGCACCAGCTCCAGGAGCCGGGAATGCCCAAGTGCCCAGGACTCGGAGCTGGGACCAGCAGGACTCCTCACAGATGGTCACTAATTAAGCGATTTTCCCACTGTCACACAAGAACCGAGGCAGCAGCGGGACGGGAATCCCGTCCTCGCAGGCACCACGTGGCTGCCGTGTCACGACAGGTCACTCAGCCCACCACAGGTTACTCAGCCAGCCCTTTTTCCCCCCCATTCCCCAAGTGCACGTACCTGTTGAGCGCACTGGAAGATTTTGAACCTTGATCCCAAAACTTTTGCGGGGCTCATCCTTCTCCAGCGAGGGCAGCAGCTGCGAGGCGGGCGCGGGGACGGCCGTGGACTGCACCGACCGCGCCGGGGACTCGTCGCTGGAGCTGCTGCTGGAGTCGCTGCTGGGAAGGGCACGGAGGGAAGCACACGTGAGTCCACCGAGGGCCAAAGCAACCGGGGAAATTGGGATTTGATTTACAGCGCAAAATGTCAGGGCTTCTGCTCGGCTACAACCGCCCTCCCCTGCCCGACTCCTGTACCACAGCCTGGTTTTCCACAGGAATTTAGAGTCTTTCTACAAATATTCTCCTCCAGAGCCCTCAGAGGAGGCAGGCAGGGAAGCAGGATATGGGTAAAATGTCAGTGAGATCCCGTTACGAGCCATGACAACGGTGGAGATTTAATGAAGTGTAACACGATGTCAGACCAGCTCGGGAGCTGGGTGGGAAGAGTGGAGAAATACAGAGAGGAGGCACAGGTCTGATGGAGCCTCAAAATCCATCCCGGAGCTCTGACAGACAGAAAAGAAATATTATTGTGCCTATGATGGTGCTCTCAGGCATCTTTCCCTAAAGGACCCATATTCTGAAAAGACCTCATCTGTGAAGATCATGGTGAGTTTTTGGTCAACTGCTCAGGAATGGCCTGGGTAGATGGGGCTGTTTCACATCCCTGCCCAGGGCAGGTCTTGCAATGAGATGATCTTTAAGGTTCCCCTCCAACCCAACCCATTCTGGGCTTCTCTACGAACCAGCAAACACCATTCCCAGGCTTGGCCTCGACCTCCAACTTCAGGGTCTGAGGAATCCAGCCCTGAGAACGCCTTTTCTGAACAACAACCACAAGAGAGGGGGATTTGCATATCGGACCACAGAGGCCTGGTGCCGGCACGGAGCGCTGGATGCTTCGAGGAGAGGCACAAATAGAGGGAAGGATGTTATTAAACTTGCCCAGTGGGGACACGTCATCCTGCTTCAGTGGCTCGTTCCTTCCCCGAGGCACGAGGGCTCAGAACTGCACTAAAAATACTCGTGTCTGACATAACCCCGGAGACTCTCGTTCTCCATTACACGAGCAGTGTAATGCTCGGCTAAAATTCGGCTGGAATTCCAGCTCCGAGGCTGGAAGGGGGTGGGGGGAGACGTGCCACGTACTAAAATAACCCTGTCAGTCTGGAAATTTGCTGCTTGATTGGATTTTTACGTTCCTCTCCACATATTAGAAAAATGATACGCAGGTTTATCTTTTTGTTATCTTAAATATTTCATAGGCTTCTTACAAACCTCCTTGCCATTAAACCACTTAACTTTTCCATTTCTTTTCTCAGGGAAGCCATTTCAGGCTTGTAAGCATTTCCAGGATTTGATTTTGTGAGCTCTTGTATTGTTTTTTTGCGTGTGTTTTCCTTCAAACATTCAAAAAACCTGCTTTTCTTCCCGAACCTCTTGGTGTAATGAGCACTGTGGCACGTTCCCAAAGCCCCTGGGCTCTGTCCCCAATATATTTGGAGGCACAGAAAGGAAATCTCTGTCCCAGAATACTCACTAACAATCCAATGCAGATATAAAAACACACCAGACCAAAATAAAACACAACAAAAGAGGGCCAAAATGCAGATGTAATAATAAACATGAGAAACTCTCCTCCCGGTCTCACCCTCGTTAAAACCCTCCCATCCATCCTGTCACTTCTCACGTTGGTGCCTTTCCCACACTCTCCTCCTCCTGGAGGAGGAAGTTCAGTGTTGCTTTGGGAGAGGAGAGAAAATAAAGCCATGCCAGGAATGGAGCGAAAAGCTGAGCCCTTCACCCGCCCCGCATCACCCAGCCCCTCATTTCCTAGAGAATAAATAGCATTTCCCTTCCCACCCCTTGTGTTTGCCAGCAATGAACCTCCTGCCACCAAGTTGCCCCTTCACTGCCTCATTTTTCTGCTCAATTTGCAACCTGCCTTTATTGCTGCCTCACCTGTGCACCCTCCCCTTGTGCCCTCTTTATTAATGAATTATTCAATCACTAAAAGAGAAGCATGCAGCAATTCCCTCATCTTCATCCCACTCCCTCTTCCTCCACCTTTCTGCTAAAGCACCATAAATCCTCACTAAGTTCAAGTTCTTCTGTCCAGCATTTTGGGAAGAGGAGGACAAACCCAAACCCTCGTGAACAGGCCCCCTGTAATCTCAAGGGGTGACATCAGCCACCGCCTGCTGCTGGGAAATAAACTGGCAAAGAACAGAGAAACTGCTTGAAACACACAAACACAGAGCAGGGAACGTGTGTGGGGAGAAGCTGAAAATAATTCCCAAGCTGGCAGCAGCTCCACCAGCCCCTGGGGGAGGCTAAAATAGGATTTCAGGGCTGTAGAAGCCTCTGTCCTGTGTGCATTTTTACTTCCCCTTCTCACACCTTGATGCTCAATATCACAACCAACTCCGTACTCCTGAAGCCTTTAAAATATTCCACTTGCTGAGATTGTACCTCTTAAGCAAGAGGTAGCACAGAATTTCTATTTTAACAGTGCTTTAGGACGGGAAAAGGTTCTTCTCAGTTTTTTTTTCTTTATGAGGATGTTTAAAATATGGAACACACTCTTAAAATCACAGCATTCCACTGGGGAGAAAAATATTACCTTGGGGTAACACCCTAAGACATCCAAGTGATGAAGCAGGAGTGTAACAGGGTGATAAATTCTACACAGGAGTCTGAATTCCACCCAACTTTGGGAAACCAGGATTATGCTGAAAATTCCCCCTTCCCCAGCAAGTTTTAGGGATTTACATCCCTCAGCAAAGCAAGACTCTCTGAGACATTCCAGGAAAGAAAAGTCATTATTTCCTGCCTATTTTTAGAAAGGGGAAAAAAAAAAAAAGGCTGCAAGAACAATCCCCCTTTCTTCGGGGAAATCCCCATCATTTTTCCAGTTGAAGAAACATGGATATAATAATTCAAAAGTAAGTCAAAGGTTTGATGTTCTGTGAATGGGAGGATGATGGAAGAGTTAATTATAGCTGCCGTGTCACCCAGTTCTAGCTCACAGCACAATCAAAATAAAGCATCTGACAGGGAATTATGTGGAGTCTCGAGCAGCAAAACACAACCCCTTTTTCAGCTTTAAAAATATACAGAAGTGAAGCCCGAAAGCTGCTCAAGGACATGTTCCCAGAATATTAAAATGAGAATATGGCTTTGCTTTTCCCTGGGAGTCATTCTGAAAACAGCCGCCCGTTGCCAGCGCAGAAAATAAGTTATTAAAAATTCTCCTGGCAAAAGTTGGTCCATAAAGCTTTTAGAAGGAGCTAGGGAAATTTTAACGTGGGAATATAACAGGATAAACAAACAGCTCCGATAAGCTCCTCCCTGAAAGTATTTCAAGTACCAGTAAGTTCCGGGGCAGGGAGAAAATGGTGCAAACCCAGCTTTCTAACTTCATTTTGTGTTTCTGCTCCCAGCCTTAGACCAGGGGTGATTTTCTCCAGAGAGTGCTCTGGCACACGGCCTTTTCCCAACATGGGGAAACCTGCTCTTCCACATCCCTGGAAACTCAGTGGAGCAGAATGCCAGCATGAAAAACTAATCTCCTGAGCTGTCACAACACACGCGGCGCCGAGCGGGAACCGGCTCCTCCAACATCCCGGCTTGGGGCTCCCGGCGCCTACTCCCTGCTTTGCTCTTCTCCTGGGCATGTGGGATCATTTGGGGATCATTTCAGCATTTAACCAGGATTTCAGATGCTCTTTTGTTCAGCCCAGAGACTCCTAAAATCCATTTCACTCCACGGCATCAAAGCAACTGAGAACAGAGATTTTTGGGTTTACTGTTGGCAAAATGAGATGGAAAAACGGAGCTATAAAGGAGCCTGTTCCCATTTTAACAAGGACATGAAATCCTTCTCTTACACATGCCCTTTACTACAGGTGTTCTTTACAAGGCCTTTTAAAATATTTATCTGCATTCCATAATTGCCTGTGAGTATACAGGAATGTGTGTGTTCTTACTCACACTATTTATGTATCTGTTTTCCATCAATCCAGATAAAATCTGTTCATAACTTACAGTATTTATCTATGGATCTATTCTCCATTAACCAAGATTAAATCGAATTCATAATCCAGACTAAATTTTATCCACATGGGCTGAGTCCCAAAGACTCACCACATACAAATCCAGCAGTGGGGCTGAGATACAAAATACACCTGGCTTCATGGAATCATGGAATATCTGAGTTGGAAGGACCCACAAGGATCATCGAGCCCAACTCCTGCTCTCAGTCCCTGCAGCTGATTTAGCACCTGGAATTTTCCTTTTCTCAGTTCTAACTGTAAAAATGAGATTTCCAATCCTGATATCCCACCAATCACTCCACAGAAATCTCTCATTTTCCAGCAATTACAGGTGGCAGGTCTCAGTAACGATGAAGTTACGCCGGGTTTATGTCTGACAAATGAAAGCACGGAGCAGAGAACACAAAGCCAGCCTTCCCTTTGTTCCCACAGAAAGGAGATGAAAGGGAGACTCCAAACCCGTCGATGGAACGGGAGACCCGCTGATTCCGTCAACGGCAGCGGCGCTGAATCAAGGGATCTCACAACCTGCTGCACCCTTCTGCCACTTCCAAATGTGGGACACTTGTCATTTCTGCCCATTGATTGGAGAGCCTGAGTCAGCTGCAGGCTGGGGACTCCCCACGGGAAACAAAGAGGGAAACAAAGTGGGAAACACGGAGGGAAACACGGCAGCCGTGGTGGAGGGCACGGCAGAGAGAGGCACTGACACACTGCAGGGGCTGAGCTGCAACTGCAGCTTGAGAAACAGGTTAAAAAAGGCAAAACAAAACCAACCTGTTGTTGCCCAGAGAAGCTGTGGCTGCCCCAGCCCTGGAAGTGTCCAAGGCCAGGTTGGACAGGGCTTGGAGCAACCTGGGCTGGTGGAAGGTGTCCCTGCACATGGCAGGGGGTGGAACTGGATGGCCTTTAAGATCTCTTCCAACCCAACCCATTCCATGATTTTGTAATTCCATGAATCTACCTCTGATTGCTGGAGTAAGTTAAAAACAAAGCCACTTAAAATTGGTTCAAACCCTTTGCATTTTTCACGCCAAAGATCAGCTGGGAAAAAAGTAAAAATTAAGATTTTAATTTTTTTTTTTTTAATAGCTGCCTTCAAAAACTGTTTCACCAGACCTGGTAAACGATCCAGGGTTGGTTTTTTTTACAGAAATATGCAGCAATCACTTTTTCCCCTGCCAAAATTAACTGAAATCAGGAAACTCTGCCTGGCTCAGCTCGGATTCAACACCCTGTCGGAATAATCTCTGAGTGAAGATTATCTCCTAGAAAGATCTACTGAGGACAGGCTCCCGCAGCACCATCCCCGGGTTATTCTCACGCCTGATGTCAGCAGCACATTCCCAAGTCAGGGCAGGAAATCCAAAGTCAGCTCCGAACAGAAGCAACGGGAACCCTTGTTTTGTTCCGTGTCCCTCCTTTTCCAGATCCCAGTGAAATCACATGGATGATCTCCGTGCACAGAACACCACGTGCCGTACGATCAGCCCCCTCCAAAAGACACAAATCCTTGGGATACTTCAGAGGTTTTTTTGGGGAAAAAAAAGCCAGTTAGATTTTTTCCAACCTGCGAAAACAACACCAGAAAATCGCTCCAATTTATCCTGAAGGTACCAATGAGTTGTTTGGGAATAAAAAGTGTTAAAAGCACCTGACTGCTGCCAGCCAAGACCCAGAGAAATCTGATGGTAAGTGCTTAAAACAAAAGCTTAAAAAATGCATCATATTCCGTTCCAGCAATGGATTAAAGGATCTTTGCCTGAGAAACACTTTGACTTCTGGATGGAAAATGATACACTGAAATAATATATGCACAGGGTTATTACAGGCTGGTATTTCTGACCTTCTGCTAAATATGACACGAACCTAAAAAGGTATTTAAGCAGCATTTCCCCCATTCTCTACAGCCATGCAGGTCAAAAAGGCACAGCAAATCACACGTTCCTTATGAAGAACAGTAACCCATTCCCACAGAACTCCAACACCACCAGGGTGCTCCAACAATCCAGACAGCTCTTCTACCACAGGAGAAAGGAGCAGATTCCGAGGAGAAATCACAGGATCCCAGAAGGGTCTGGGTTGGAAGGGACCTTAAAGCTCATCCCCTGCCACAGGCAGAAATAACCATGATGAAAATTCCAGAGGTCTGGGCACAGGGTGAGCAACTCCTTGTTGGAGCTGATTCCAGCACTGACCTAAATACCCTCGCGAGCAGCAGGGAGCTGCTCCCTACACAGGACGTGTCCCACGCCAGGGTGTTCCTAAGGCAAAAAACCACTTCTCACACCTGTGGAAATAAACAGCAGGGTTTTTTCCTGGTTCAAAGGAGTTGCTGAACCTGAAGCTGAAGATGTCAGAAAACCCAGCCCAACCTCTAAGGCTGGTTTGTATGAAGAGATTAAGAGGAAACGAGTCACTGCCGCGTTTTGCCAACTGTGGGTGAGCAGTGAAGGGGCTCAGCCCACGCACAAACCACACAGAGCCTCGTGTCACAACAAAGCTTTCCACTGGGAACGTGGACAGAAGAGCAGGGGTGGAGCAATGCAGCTGGGGAGCAGAGAGCTCAGGCTCAGGCGATGTCATTACCCCATGCCCATCACCCCGGTCCCGTCCCTGCGGAGCAAAGCTCGTCGGGATGTGACTCCAAGACATTCCTGGCACCCGTCCAAGCCGCTGAGAACTTGCCACCCAAGAACTTTGGTTTGTGCCTGTCACACGCCCTGAAGTTTACTAAACAGTCCACTGAGGGGGAGAAAGACCAAACTTGCTGCATGGGAGCAGCAAACAGCCACAAAAAGTACACAACAGATAAAAGCAGCACTTACTGCTCTGAAGACAGGTCATTAAATACTGCAGACTAATGAAACGAGGACATCCTCCTTCCCTTAACCCTTTCTGCCCTATCATGCCCAGAGAGGAGACTTCAGCAATCTCCTGCTGGGCTGGAATCCTAAATCCAAAGAAATGAAGTGAGATTATATTTAAAGGTCGGGGAAGGCAACACAACTCGGTGTCCTTTAGCTGGCCAGAGCCTGTTTGCAGAGTTTATTTCAGTCTCTGACCAGTAAGTTTTTGAAGACACAGCCTCCAGGTACTATTCACCATATATTTACCCCAAGGCAAACATCCCATTTTCATCTGACAGGCCATACATTAATATATATAAATATATTTACATCAGTTATTTTGTCCCGATGTCTGACACCTGATCTTTGATGAAGGCTGGAATGAATCATGGAAAAGATGGGGATGTTGCTCAGAAGGCCAGACTGCTCCCACCCCAGAACCACCTTCCCCTGCAGCCTCATGCCCTCAGAGTTTCCAGACAGCCTTGGGCTCCTTTTAATTCTTCCCTGCAACTAAATAATCCATTCTGATTGCTAAAAATATGTATGTTTGTATTAATCCCTGTCTGGCTGAGGAGACTGTGCCCAACCCACCTTGCTCCTCGACCTACGTCCCTCTGTCCTCGGGCCCGACCTTTGTACGGCCAAGAACTAAAAACATTAACCTGGGGGAAAAAAATGTGTTGGTTACAAACACGTCAGACTATCTACAGAGCAAAGATCCAACTCAGCAACAGCAACAGCTTCCTTCTGCTGGGAAGATGCCACTCAACCCCCTGCTCCCAGCGCTGGGTTTGGGGCCGAATTTGGGAGCAGCTGAGTTCCCTGCCCTCCCAGCCTCTGCGAAACACGGACGCTCCCTGGGAAAGTGGGATCGCTCAGGCTCCACAAGCCGCTCCGGGAAGCCGTAGGAAATGCTTTCTCAGCAAAGGGCCATGGTGACGGAGCTCGGCGCTGGGAAAGATTAAAGTCATCGAGGCCTTGAGGGTGAAGTACAAAGCAGCTCCTCGGCGCAGCTTTCCCACAATTAAACTTCCACCGATGCGAAGAGGGAAGAAAAGGGTGGGTGTGAGAATGGGAGAGCCCAAAGAGCCTCTGTTTAACATCACCTTCACAGAGGGAAGCCCTGGGTCAGGAACCCTGGTGAGAAGTCCCGCTGCAGCCACCCCCAATTCCCACCTCCTCCAGCCACGCCGGGATTCAACCGAAGTATTCCAAGCGCTGCCAGGACACGCCTGAAGAAGAGCAGCACTGATCAGTCTGTGATCACAGCAGCTCTGAGCAGCACACACGTAGCAGACCTCACTGCCACAATCTAGGAAAAATGGCTTTCAACCCTTTGGCCAAAAGTTGGCCAAAAGCAGCGTAATCCATTAGAGCCCAGAGCCTTCGCCAGCTGTCGGCAGACGAGCTAAATCAGCATTTTGCAAACGACACCTCAGAGCACAGGAAATCCGTAAACAAACCCCCCATTTTAGTCCCAGATTCACGGGAGGTTGGTGTGTCTTAACATCCCTGCATTGCAGAGGGAGGAGTAAGGTAAGAAGAGCCGAGGGCTCTGCCCAAGGTCACTCCGGGAATCACCACGGGAACAGGCTCAGAAACTCGATCTCCTGGCTCTGAGAGGCCAAATCTTTTCAAAATACCAAGAAAGCAATACAGCATCATTAAGGTTGGAAAAGAGCTCCAAGATGATCAAGTCTAAAATTTAATGACAGTTTCCTCAACAACAACAGCTTTCGAGAAGGGACCTACTCTGCATTTTAGGAAAAAAACACCAAAATTCTACTCCAAGTGTTGTCCAGGAGCCAGGACAGTGAAATGCTATTTAAAATTCAACCACCACTGTGTCCAAGTAGGCTACTAAACGTTTACTTGTGGGATAAAAAGTAACTTTTTTGCCTTAAAAGACCTGTCAAAAAATTTCCTGGGAATAAACACTTTTAAATACAATTTTAAACCCATTTGGCATTGACTAAGAGTTGAGCACTGGGCATCTTTCAGAAGAAAAGCCTTTTTCATACATATGCTAAAACAAAAAAGAAGCCCCAGCTCTGACTCACCCCCAGGTTATTTTTGCAGTTATTTCTTAACACAAAGCTGTTGGCAGATCCCAGCAAACAGCCCTGCAGAATTAATTCTGTCTTCGTGTTTTCGAAAAGCATCACACCTTGTCTTAAAAAAACCCCAAACCTGGCACTATCTGTCAGCCCTTCCTCCTCCCAAGCCAAGGCACTGGGTTTTTCAGCGTCACACAAAACACCATTTGTTGAAATTCCTGATTTGGAGCAGTTTTGAAATGGTGCATCCTCTCCTATAAACAGAATTGTTCCTGGGATGGGAGTTGCAATGGAAGGCATGCCAAGATACACAGCTGATCTACAATGCTGCTTAAGTAAATTTGGGAGCCTGCAAAGCTTAATATAGAAATTCCCTTTATGGCAGATAATGCTGGGGAAGTTTAGCACTTCTAAAAATGGTCACTATTGTCCAAAGAATGGAATCCAAAACGGACAGAGCGACCTTAGCTCTCCGTCCGAAATAAATCCATTTATCAAGGGTGTTCTTCCAAGATAACTTCTATTCTCTTACATCTTAGATCATAAAACAGTCCCTCTGATTTAAGATCCTAATAGAATCTTCTGCAGCCTTTCAAAGAAACACCAAAGAGATGAAGGGAATAATCACTTTTGAGGTTGGGTTTTTTTTTTCACGCCCCTTTTTAGACCAGCGACAGCGACTGGAAGGAGCACAGAGCTCTCTGTAGAACCAGACTGGGAGCTGCTGTTCTGCAGGAAAGGACTACTTAAAATGGAAGGCCTGGGAAAAAAAATGTCATTTCTGTGATCTCAGGCAGCACACATTAGGGAACAGAAGACATTTGATGAGTTGTATGCTAAGGATTAATTTGCCATTTAAAAATGCAGGGAACAGATGGATCTCTTGGCTAGGACTATATTTGGGAATTACTTCATTTTCCTGCCCACATGCAAATAAAAATACAACTAAAAGTAGAACTTTTTGTGAGATTTCACATGGGCAGAAAATACTGATGTCATGAAAATAAAAGAAAAAAGACAATGTTTGTATGAAACGGGTAAAGTGCCACAGGCTGGTGAATGCATAGAGGGACTGGGGGGGGAGAATGTGTCTTTATGTTGAGCAACTATGGAGAGTAATTCCAGGCTTAGAAATTAAAAAAATAAAAAGCAAAACCAAAACCAACCCAGCAAAACCAGTATCATATGACAGTGTTTGTCACTTAAGAGTAACTTGGGAAAAAGCACCTCATTGTAACTTAATTCCATGGTGTTTGTTACGATTTAGTGATTAAATCTCCACACATGGTCAAAAGTTCACGGATTTTCCTTCCCAAAAGCCTGGGCCGGTTCCATCACACTGACCAGGGATTGTAAAGCATTGGTGAGCACTTAAGTTGTGGGAAAAATGTAGAAGCAGGGAAAAATACAGAAGACAATACCTTACACTGCCCCTGATCCAGTGCCTGTACGACCCTGGCCTCCACACCACACGGGAGCAGCTGAGAAAGGAGGAGCAGTGGGAGACCACAGGATGGAAGAAAAGTCCTCCAAGGAATTCCCACAGGCAAAACCTGCGTGCTTCCCTGATGGGATTTGGTGCTTCAAGCCCCCCAAACCCTGGCAGCCACACGGACAGCAATAATTAAGCACCTTCCTTCTTATGCACGTGATTTCTCCAAGTCCGAGGGAAACTGAATATTAAAAAGCAAACCCAACCTCAACTCCTGAGACAACTTAGATACCATCTCTGCTTCTCCTCCAGCAACACAACCAGCCTTTCTGCCCTTCCCTCCACCTCAAAACCAACCAAACAAACTGAAAACGTCACCCAGCAGAGCCCCGGCCGGCTCAGGACGTCCCCGCGTGTTCCCGGCTCCGGAACGGGGACAAGCACAGCTCCACACGCGTTTGGAAAGCCGAGAGGAACAGAAAATCTCTACTAACCCAGCAGCTCCCTTTCTGTGACTAGTCATCCTTCACAATCCAACAGGACACACCGGGCAGTAAACAAACATGGAAGGGAGGGACCAACTTCAAAGTAAGTGTGTAAATCTTACATAATTTGAGGGTTTGAGATCTTGCAGCAACCTCTTACCCAACGAGGTGTCAGATGATCCAAGGAGGTCAGACCTGTAGCAGCCACAGTAAGTAGGACACTGCATCTCCCTGAGCCCAGTCTGGCCCTGTCTGTCTCTGGCATTTCTGGGAATTCACTTTCAGGGAGAACAGTGCCTTTCTTTCACACGTTATCGCGCCAGAAAAGCTCTTTACTCTCAAACGGATGAAAGATAATAAACACGTGAATGCCCTCAGTGCCGGGATCTGCTGCAGATGTGACTTAATTACTCCTGATTCTTAAAGGGCTTGGTGAAGTTCTCATATTTTTGCCCAGGTATAAAAATGATGAGAATTTCTGGGCATCTACAGAGAACATCAGGCAATCCTGGAAGAAAAGAGACGGCCCTGAAAACCACTTCCCTCTCATAGAAAGGATTCTCCAAAGGTACTTTTCCTGCCATCCTGGATTTCTGAGTGTCTTTGAGCCAAACCCATCGCTTTGAGCTAAATAAAGCAACTGCACATGGAAGCCCAGACATTTCTCAGAGAGAAGGAATTAAAAGGCTCCACGTCTCACTTCTCCAGACAGGAGAGAGCACTCCTGGTTGGAAGGACCAGAAATGAAACAACAGCTCCCTACCTTTGTTACGGGGCTCTTGCGAGGAGGGATCACAGAGAAGTCTTGTTTCCTAATGCCAGAGCTATTTTTGTTCTTGTATTAGGCACTGAATGAATAATCATGCAAGGACTTGATTAACATGGCATCTACACAGTGCACATTCCACTCTTCCTCCCTTTGGAAACTCCACTTTCGTTCAAGGTTTTAAAAAATTAGGACTACATCCCAGCACATAAATTATTTCTCTACACAACATTGAAGCCCTCACCTCTCTCCAAGCCTGTGATTTTCCACTCAGAGCCGCACTGCCTCCTCCTCTCTGAGTGGCATTACCAGCTGATGACCTGGAGTGGGATCCCTAATCTCCTGCTAAGAAGCTTTTTCACTTAAAACCCTGATGCCATCATTAGTGGTTTGGGCACTTGCAACGTCGGGAGGATGCCTGGACATTAAGGGCAAAGCTAAGCCCATCAGGTACACGGTTAATTCAATGGGCAAAGATTAGGGGATGATACTATTTTTTATTTTTTTCCCCCAATAAGGCTTATTTACCATTAATTCCCATCCCTGTGACCTTATTTAAGCACAACCTAAAGTTGTTTTTAAGGTTAATGCCAGGTCGCCGCAAGGAGAGCTGTTCTCCCAGTCCTCAGGTTTAAGGGAAAGGTTCTCCTCCTGCATCCAGAAACATCCTCTTTGGGGAAAAAAAGCCCCATACCAAATCGCTGTATTAGCAAGTCCAAAGGGACGCTCTGTCTAGGCTTTAATGGGAACACCGTGGGGTTGAGCCCAGGCGGGGGCTGGATTTCTCCTTTGATCACCGTAATGACGGGTATTTTTCAGGAAGCATTCAATACAGCCTTCCCCCTTTGCTATTCATCCCACCACGTGAATATTCATTAGAAATTATTAAAGCGCCCATTATTCCAAAGGTCTTTAGGACAGGAATGCTCTCCCCCACCTCTGGTGCCTGCGGTGTGTCTCCATGTGAGCTGTCTGACTCCAACATCGATGCAGACAAGCACTTCCAGACTCCGATCCCTCTAATCTATGTCAGCGATGATTCACAGCCCGCTTGTGTTTCTCCCAAAGAAAGGAGAATCTGCACCGCTCAGGCGGAGGGAGGGAGCCATCCCAGCCTAAGGCACCCCACGTCTCCCCGTTTTCTTGTGTTTTTTCGGGGTTGATCTCCCCTCGCTCTCTGGGTGTACGGCAGATTTCTTCCTGCCTCCAGGATCCCTCAGACTAAGCCCGGCTTCTGAGCAGTAACACGGGCAGCTTCAACTTCCCTGACCTCAGCTAATTCTTTCCTTCCCTCAGCCTACTCAAGATGATTAAGCAAAATACTTGGAAGGAAATCAAAGCCTTAAAAATGCAATTATAAGTGACCATTTTGTTAATACGCGCACGCACAACCCCAAAGTCAAACCCAATCCACTGACAGCACCTGACCTTTGGGGAAAACAGCAATTTTTAGCAGCTCCCACGGATTTAAGGAATAGCCCAACGTCTCCCACAACGCTGGTGGGAGCAATGCCTTCCACACAGCTCAGGTTTTTCCCACCGTTCCTAAATAAGGAGGTTAGGAAGACCTGAAATCGCCAAATCTCACACCAGATTCCAGCTCCCACAGACCTGCAGCTGTCCAGGGGCGACTTCAAAATGTTATTTTTGACACACAGTGGGTCTTCCTCCCCCAGCAGAGGAAAAGGCAAGTTCACATGAGGATCTGGATTCAGCTGCCAGAAATCCTCATATTCGCTACCAAAGACTCTGATCTCATTGCAAGAAACCTTTACAGCACTAAAAATAAAATAACAATCTCTTCAAGAGAATGCAAAACAATAAATTCATTTCAGATTATAAAAATAGTTATCATTGTAATAAAACAGAGGTATTTTTCTAGAGTAATTTCTACTTCATCCAGCCCTAACATGATGCATTTTTAAGACTCCTTTCCTGAAATAAATTTGGAAAAAGACACGTTTTTTTTTTTTTCTCTGCTTGTGAAGAATCAAATGCCACTCTGAGAAAGCAGTTGAGCTTCTGGGCCCCAACACAGAAACAAAGCCTGACAGCCCAGATTTAGATAAACACCTACTTCTGCACATTTAGGAAGCAGCTTAATTGCTTTGTCATTTAGAGCCAGCAATTACCAACAATTACTGGGAGTGCGGCGGGGGGTGGGGGTATTAATTGCAGCCAAATGTCCACTCTTTTTTGGGCCTCTCATGCCAAGAAAACGACAAATAAAATAAAATAATAATAATAAAAAAACCCAAACCCAAACCCACTTGGTTATAATGTTTTAAAGTACCCTTGCCTATTTATTTAAAAGATGGGGGGTTGGTTCTTCCAGAGGGGCTAACAATGTTAAATTTCTATTTTACTCTGAAATTGTATCCTTTCACGGCCATGGTGGTGTCAGGACATGGGAACAGGCTCCAAAATAATCCCTTCTGCGGGTTTTTGGGGCTCAGTCCTCCAGCGGGGAAACCGGTGCTTAACTTCTAGAGAGGGCAGAGCATTGAAAAAAAAAAAAAATAATAATAAACGAACAACCTAAAACTGGAAGGTTGAGCAGGAGAGAGGGCGGTTTCCTCCCTCAGAGCTGGCTCTGACACAGGCGCTGCCGCTTCCCTTCCCTGCGCTGTGTGAGGGAAAACCTTCACGCAGGAGCGAGAGCTGCTCCAGCGTTAAGGGCTGGGGTGGGGGGGTGTGCTCTGTTATAATATTTTAATTAAAAATGGGGGGGGTTTTGTGGCAATCGCGGTGTTTTTCCGCGGGGTTCGGGCGGCCCCGCCCCGGGGGCGGCGCGGCGGGTCCGGCTCCCGCCGGCTCAGACCGGTTCTGAGCACAAACAACCGCCCCCCGCCCGCGGAGGCGCCGCGGCGGCAAACAGGCGCTTCTCCCCCAAAAACAGACCCTTCCCCACCAGAAACACTCTGCTTTTCCTCAGAAGCACTGGCTTTTCCCCAAGAAACACCCGTTTCCCACCCCAAACACCCACTTTCTCGGGGAAAAGGGAGTGTTTTTGGGGGGAGACACACGCTTCCCCCCCCCGCAAACACCCACTTTTCCCTCAGAATCACCCTCTTTCCCCAAAGAAAACACCCGCTTTCCCCCCGCAAAACACCCGCTTTTTTCCCCCAAAACACACGTCCTTGCCTCAGAAACACAACGTTTTCCCCAAAAAAACACTCGCTTTGCCCCAAAGAACAGCGTTTTTCCCCCAAAAGCCGCCGGGCGAGGCGGCCCCGCGCCCCCCCGGCCGTGCCGCCATTACAGCGCCGGCCCCGCTCCGCCGGCCGTGAGGCGAGAGAAAGCGGCGGGGTTTCTTAGCCAGATAAAAATCTTATTATGCAACGCACATTTTTAATAGATTAGTGCCGAGTCCAGGGGTGAGGTAATGCGGGCTGTCGGCAGCCGGGGCGGGAGGCTGAGGGACGGGCGGGTTGTGCCGGTCCCTCCCAAGGGCACCGAGGCACCATTTCCTCTCCGCCCGTGAGATCTCTGATATATCGCGCTTTTTTTCTGCGGGAGGATCTATTTATGTGGTTACACATGTGCGGGTACGTCTTTTTCGGCAGATCTCGGGTATAAAGGCTTGCTTTCTGTATTCTAGTCTCTCCAAAGCCATCTGAAAACGTTCTTCCTGGGCTCAATCTCGAAAGAAACTCGATACAGTCCCAAGGGTAAAAAACCCACATTTAAAGGATGGTCTCGGTTATATTTAGCTGAGCAGCAGCACAGGCTGAGACGAGCAGAAACACAAGGAAGAACAAAGTGGAAACGCTCGACAGTTGGTAACAAAAACCTGCGAGTATCTGAGGTGGATTTTTTTTTTTCATTTTCCTTTCCCTAATTCACATTTTGCCGTGCACAGAGAACATCAAAGCAGCACATGGGTTTGTGCGAACAAAAGGTAAAGATGAGGTTTCACCTGACTCTGACAGGATTTACTGTTGCCTTTGTGTAATGGAAAAGGCTTCCTACTCGATGAAATTCTTTAATTTTCATTTTTAAATCTTAACCTAATTCTTTTCCCATACACACAGGACCATGCTCAAGCCCGTCGTTCTACCACAAGAGATTAAAAATATTCAGCTCATCTCTACAGAGCAAAATTTCTGTGGACTTACTGAACCTCGACAAAAGCCATCTCACAGATTCTTCAGTAACAACTAAACAGCTACATTTAACCTCATTTTTCCCGATTTTTCATCTGTTCTCAGCACAGGCATCTCCAAACCCACTCAAAATCCCAAATCCCAGCTAACTTAGTGATTCATCACTTCTGGCAGCAAACGAAGCGGGAAGGAGGAGATGAAGACAATGGTAGGGAAAGGTTTGCATTATGTAATGAAACTAAACTCACTTTTTTCTACTTTCACTTCGGTTGTTGACACAGGGTAAGAAAGTCCCTGACAAAATAAAATACAGGGAGGTTTCAGGGAGCCTGTTTTTCCCATGATTAAAATTCTCTTGGCAGTATTTTTCATCCGTTTATTTCAATATTAAGACACACACGTATTCCATTCCAACTGTAACTCCTTGCTCCAGAAAGAATTTCATCCCAGAGAAATCTAAAATTAAAACCAGGCTCTAGTTACCTTATGCCTTGCCCACTTGTCATGAGAACTTTAAGTCCAGCTATTAGAATTACTAAAAAAAATCAATTTTCAAACAGCTATACATGCAACTGCTTCCCACTGCCTGATTTCAGCAGGGCTGGAATGACTGTGATCACCTAGATCTTGGTGAAAATAAAATCAGTTTTGTGTCTAAGCTGAAATTGCTGTTTTAATTCCACAGTATCTATTTTACATTACAAGCTATAGGGAATTATTCATCCAACTCCAGCACTCCCTGACACGAGACAACCAAATAAACACTCTTAAAAATAAATTAAAGGTGACTACAATGTTGCAAACTGTAGGAAATTATTCATTTAACTTAGTAAATCCTCCAGCACCCTTGACAACGGACAACTAAACAAACACTCCTAAAAAATGAATTAAAGGCAAAAGGAAATCTCAGGTTGCTCATCTGTAAATTTACACACATGGGGTGTTCCCACTTTCACATTCTGGAGCTCACCTACAGGAAATCAAACACTTCCAGGATTTTGTAAATAATTTAAATCTCATCCCAACAAGGATTTGGGGAGTGAAACGTCCCACTCCGAGGTGGTTCAGCACATCCCTGCAGCAAAGCTTTAAAAATAATCACTAACACATGGAGCAGCAAGAGATGTGTCAGGCCATCTGACGTTACCAAACTGCATCAAAAAGCCCAGAAATTATTTTTAGTGCACTAGAGCACCTCGACAAGCAACCTAGAAAAAAGCTTTTTCTACAAAATAATAAAAAAAAAAGGAGGTTGGTTGTTTTTTCCAGGAGGTTGGGCAGGGCACAAACAAAATCTGGTTTGCTTCCTATGGGATCACACAGCTTCCATCCATATCCAGCTCCTTCCATGACACAGTACAGAAAATATGTTTGCTAATGTATCATTAGTGGTCTGTGTCTGAATCACCAAAACAGAGAAATTGAGGCTGCTGGTGGTGGAAAATTATAATTTTCAAGGTTTTTTTACTCTTTCAAGGTGATAAAAAAATTCCATCAACCCTTCTGCGCGATATGGGTGGGGAATGAGCAATCTCCTGTTAAGAGCGTTTCAAAACACAAATTCCTCGTCAAATCCACACAGGAACCACCCAATCCACCAGCTTCCCCACCTCAGCCCAGCAGGCAATTTCTGAGAGGCCACAAAATACCCCGAATAAAGCCCAGCTTCACAGAAAATCGGTTATTTTTAACATGTTCTTTTTGGGTTTAGTTTCTGAATTACTCCCTTGCAGCTCCATTACCTGCAAAGGCCTCCGAATAGCAATTTAAAGCAAAGCTTAGCTGAGAGCCAACAAAACAAACTCTGAACCTTTCTGAAATAAAGGCTTTCTTTGGGTTGGTTTTGAATTTTTAAGCAATCTGCAGAGCACCTTCCTGACATTACTGACCGGGAAAATCACCTCCATTTAATCAAAGTGTTATTTCCATCACGCCAGCTCTTGAGAACCACAAGCGAGGAAGCCCAAACTTCTCCTTTCTGCTCGTTTCTCACAGCTCACCAAGGACACTGCCAGGCACAAAAATTCCCACCGGTGCTGAACACCCGCCCCGTGTCCCAAACACCCTTGGGGAGAAGGCAGGACCCACCTCCCTGAGGAAACACAACTTCACCTTTCCCACCCGCCAGCTGAGACCGGAGTGACCACGTTCTGCTGCTTCTGAAGAATTCAGTGCCATAAAGGCCTTAATAATTTCATAAAGTTGGCCATTTCCACTTATAAAAAGGCCATAAGAATCTCCAGCTTGCTAAAATCCCTGGGAATACCACTGAAATTGCAGGAAATAATTACTCTCCTGACAAATGAAACTGGATATATCGCACAGCGAGTGGGAGGACCATGAAAAGGGGGCGAGGAAGCTTTTGCTCGCCACAGGGTACGAGGGGCTTACTATTTACAGGGCAAAATTCAGAGGGTGCTAAAAATTAAACAGGAAAAAACACTTGGGCTTCGAAAGGCTTCGAGGCCAGGTGGGGTTTTGCTTCCCAAAGTAAAGAGAGGGTTAAATGTTTATTAATATCTCACTGATTGCTCAGAAACATGTAAAACTCCTCTCTCTTCAAAATTAAATAGACAATCCACCAGATTCTGTTGCTCAACTGAGTTTGATTTTACTATATTAATAAGAAAAAAATGTTTATTTCCTCCCTGAGTGTCGTCTACTTTTCCATTACTACAACCAGAAATTGCCAAGAAAACGAAACGCTCGAGCACAGCAGACGCTGCTTTTCTTCTCGTTAAATCTGTAAACTTAGTTCCAGTGGGATCGTATTTAGTCCTCTCAAATTCAGAACAGGATTTCATCCCGCCTCGACATCCCAACAATGACATTTCATAAATATTACGAGTTTCTTGGACTCCCTTCTCACTCTGCAAGGAGCAAAGGAGCAACAGAAGAGATTTTTTTTTCCCCTGCTTGGGATTTTTTTATGAAACCTTAAATGTAACCAGCCCTCCTTTCAAATCCATCTTCCCTAGAATTTTTTTTTGAGACCTCTGGAAGTCTGGCTGATTTTTTTAAGTGTGAAAAATCTTTGACAAAGGGTTGTCTTTATCCAAGCTTTAAGCTTTCATTGAGAGAGGTGTTAGAAATAAACAAGTGCTTAAAGCAGCCTAAAAGTCCTCTCAAAATCTTCTTCACCTGTTCTCCGGCCAAGACACGACCTGGATTTCTAAATCCAGGAGGAGAAAACAATAATTAAAAGAAGTAAATAAATATTTGCATGATTCTTTAGACATGAGGGGGTGAGGAAATCGGGGGAGGAGAAGTGGATTTCCTCATCTTCCCTTCTGCAGGCTCTGCCCTGTGTCAGCCCATCTCACCCTTCCAGAAGGTCCAACGTTCAAGCAGGAAAGATTTGGTGAGAATAATTACCTTGATTAGCGATTTATACCAGTGGTAAATTCCATTCCTGGTGATAATCACAGAATCCCAGACAGGTTTGGCTTGGCAGGGACGTTAAAGTCCATCTTGTTCCACCCCTTCCATGGGCAGGGACACCTTCCACCAGCCCAGGTTGCTCCAAGCCCTGTCCAACCTGGCCTTGGACACTTCCAGGGATCCAGGGGCAGCCACAGCTTCTCTGGGCACCCTGTGCCAGGGCATGCCCACCCTCACAGCCAGGAATTCCTTCCCAGTATCCCATCTATCCCTGCCCTCTGACAGTGAGAAGCCATTCCCTTGTTCTGTCACTCCAAGCCCTTGTGAAATCGAACACTAGGTATTTATTCTGCTGATACACTTATTTACTTAATGAATATTTCCAGTTTTAGAAAAGACCTGGTATGCAAAGGGAACTCTGCCAACACTGCAAACCCTCTTGAGGAGCAGAGCTCTTCACCCAAGAACAGAAACATTGACAGGGGCAATTGTAGGGATTACCTCTGGCACCTTCTTTCCACCCGGTAGGTATTTCATAAAGCCACACAAATACAGAACTATGGCAGAACCAAGGACATGGGTGCATCACTAGCAACAGCCAACTTGGATTATTTCCTTTTAATTCTTCCAAGTCTACAGTTTTTGCTGCGAGGCAACAGGGGAAAAAATGGGAAGGCGACAAATCAACCTTTTAAATGTCAGCGGCGACAGGGAACGAGAGGAGATGGAACAACACCGGTCACCTTTTCCCAAAGTACATTAAACTGTGGCCTGTAAAAGTAGTTGACCTTAAAATCTGCTTATTCCCTCCCTGAAGCACATAACAGCGCCCCTGTTCTCCAAGCACATACAAGTCACACTGTTCTCCAAGCACACCAAAGCCACGCCATCCCCCACGCTCAGGGCAGCGTGTCCGTACATCCCTGCTTTGCCCAGCCAGTGCCTTATGGGTGCTGCGTGGATCCACCATGGAAAGTAACCAGTGATGCCAACAGTGTTCCCCTCAGATCCATCTCATTCCAACTGAGCCTTTTGACATTTCACTCCACTTCTCCATCAGTGACTGATGCTTTGCCACGAACACCCCACCATTCCACAGCCCGGGCTCACACCTCCTCCTCGGCAGACGCCCCGCACGCCCCCGGCACGGGGTCCTACCTGTCGCTGCTGGTACTGCTGCTGCTGCTGAGGGAGTCGCTGCTGGAAGATCTGCTCCTGGAGCCGCTGCCGCTGGGGGAGCGGGCGGGCCGGGCAGCCTGGCTGGGCAGCCGCTGCGGGGACTGCGTCCGGGACTGCGACGAGTGCGGCGACCGGCTCCGGCTGTGCTGGTAATTCCGCTCCGGCCTTCGGCCTCGTACCTCCCGCGTAATATCATCCCTGTAGATATCCCTGTGTACCACACTGGGCAATGTAAACTGCTCCCGGGCCCTAGGTTCGTAACGGGGGTCGTGAGCGTCAAAACGGTTCGGACTTCGACTCCGAGAAGTGTAATAGAGCCCGTGTTGTAAGGTCCGCTCCCGAGGGTCTCTATAGTAATCCTGATCGTAATGTCTCGTCCGATCAAATCCTCCCGTCCCCCGCTCATGGTGTCCATAGGCACTATGTTCATAAGCACGCTCCCTGTTATCTGAAGCCCTGCATTTGGGAAGGGGGAAAAATATCGCGTCAGAAAGGGGCAGGCACAGCTGAAAGCAAATCATGCAAACATTCACGGCAGCACTCGGCTCATTGTGCGACTGCTTCTCTGCTAACCAGCAATGACCTACCAAGCAAACACTGACAAACTTCAAAACGTTTTACTTGACTCCAAAGTTATATTTGTATACGATCAAGCTGAGCAATCATTTTGGTTTAATCACGATATGGGGCTTTCATGACCAGCATCTTGCCTGCACAAGAAAAAAATTCTGCTTTCCAGCGCAGAATCCTCATCTCAGTTGTGTTTGGTTTTGGTTAAGTTCAGTAAACAAGAAAAATTTCAGCATAGCTTCTTTTTCCTCCCCCTCCATTTTCGCTTAAGAGCTTTGACATTTTTTTCTGAGATTTACTGGAGCTCTTGTAATTAACCTTCTGCAAAAATGGTGTGGCAAACTGGGCTGTAGCCATGAAAGCCTCCGTGCAAAGGGTGACCCAGAGGTAAGAAGCTGCTTTCAAAAGGGGTGGCATAACCCATAGAGAACTCCCAGAAAATCAGGGGCTTTCTTGTTGCTGTTCTAAAATATTTCACCCTCCTGGAGGGAATTTTGGTCTCACCAGACTGCTACAGTCACGGACATCTCCATTACTAACGCTAGAACTGCAAGGATGGAGGTCCCCAAGACCCTGCACAAGGAGTAGGAATCCAATTTTCAGGAGGTGTTTTTGTTGCGATTGCTGCTGTTGCTGCAATCACAGAATTTCTATCTCCATGACTACACTGCCTTCCAGCAGCTACGGTCCACTTGCTTTCAGTATTTCCAACATTTTGGCTGACAATTGAGAAAGGCTCGGTGATGTTCTGAGTTAGTGCGATCTCTCAAATACAGAGACAGTAAAACTGACACATAAAGGAACATTACAAATAGTTGAGGAGTCTAATTTAGAAGTACTGGGACGGTACGTCTCAGTTACATCCACAAAATGGAAATCCAGATTGATTACATTGAATGTTTAAAAAATTCTCGTAAAATTCTAAATATGTCAGGGTAGCCAAAGTTAATTTAAAAATTAATTATCCATCTTATGAAGGACATTTCAACCTTTTTTTTTTTTTTATCAGCCTTCCCTCTTGGATTCTTCCTTCAGAATCAGTTATGAGTCACTTCAATCCCCCTGAATCCTGATAACCCAATTCTGCCTTGTGCCTACTCCTCCTCTTCTGCATCACAGCTCTAGTTCAAATGGCAGAAATATTTCAGGGATCTCTAATAAACTGAAAATTGGATTTAAATCTTTTTTTGATTAGCATCTCAGGAAGTTCCTTCCATTCCTTCTCCAATGAATCACTAGATCCTTAATCCTCTCAATATATTCACCCTCAGTTGCTGTATCAAGCTTTCTAGGGAGCTTGCTCACGTTTTGCCTGCATTTTTTCTCTCCAATTATATACAAGAAACTACTTTACCCATGGAACAGAATGTCATTAACTTTACATCTGCCTGAAATTCATTGTTGCCTTTCTACTTCCACTACCTCTTGCTCGCAACAATGGAATTTGGAAAGATATTTCAGGATCTGGCACAGAAACGTGTCTCTGTTTTTTTTTTCTTCCCCCCTTTTGAAGGACCAAGATCAACAATTTTATAAACGATTGCATTTAGCATCCTAGGAGGTGTTAATCAGTGAGAGCTGATTTAATGAGGTCAGAGAAAAAGCAGTATTTTCTAGCGGGTTACTGCTACCGAGCTGACAGAAAGAACAAATCCTTATCCGTGAGAAGGACACAGAAGACAGACAGAGGAAGCAGAGCTGAACAGCTACTGGCTACAGTGCTTTCTTCAATTATCTATTAGTACTAAGTGCTACTGGAGTTAGTGGAAAGAGAGGGTTTGACTTGGGTTAGGAGAGGGGCTAATATACACAGGGCAGGACATACCAACCTTTTCCAAGTGTGGAAACACGACCTATATTCCCAATTAAATCTAGGGAGAGAATTGTGAACATAACTTCCCCAATTTTGGCCCCTCTTACAGGGGTAATCCACCTTCTTAATGGGCAAGGGTGTCAAATGATATTTTAGATGAACCAACAAGAAAAAAAAAATCTTAGTGACAAGACACAAAAAAAAAATTCCACTGGACGGAAGTAGTCCCAGACTGAAACCGTAACTCTGAAACCCCCAGACTTCTTTCTTGAGACAGAAGGCACTTAAATAGATCCATTATTTTAACTTCCAGCCCTAAGTCTGAATCAAGCAGCTGGTAGAAGATTCCCCGAGGCCCGAGGGCCCTCACGCTGCTGCCCACAGGCATCCTCTGGCCGCCTTGGTAACCATCCAGCCCAGTCACTTCTCACTGGTGTATCCACAAATGGCATTAGCACCACGTCCTTAAAGCTAAAGTATGTTTAATGTGGAGCAGCAGAGAGCTTTTTAAGAGACTAGATAGTAATCCACTCCCCATGGCTACTGGCGTCTTCACTGTATACCATCCAATAAATTCAAGGCAGTAGTTCTTATCCCAGCATTAAAAAAAAAATAAAAACACTATAATTTCCAAAATTTAGTAATGTCCATCATCTCTTTTTGCCAATACCATCAGAAAGAATAATCCAAATAACTTGGAAATGATGTAGATCCAAAATGGAACCATCACAAGCTGCCTTCGGTCTTCTCCATCCAAGCGTTATTTCCATGGCTAAGAGTTGTCGGTAGAATCCAAGGGGCTGTATCATTACAGTCTTACTAGAAATTTTGTGGTGACAATCCAATTAACATACCCACTGTGTATAGTGAGAACTGAGGACTAGGCATCAAGCTTTCACCGAATTTTAGGTTCTAGTATTCCGAAGATACTCCACAGAGAACTTCGCCACATGTTGTAGAGTAAGATAGCTCCATCTGGCAGCAGGGATACATCCAGCAAGGCCTTAATATTATCCAAGAAATGGGATCGTTACTTCTAGAAAAGAGTAACTCCAATATCGATGCTGGCCAAAGGAAATCTTCCATCTTAAAACCACCTTATTTCAAGTGTAGGTAGATATCCAACCAGCTGCAGGACACATCCTCTATGGATCCACCAGGTACCAGCCACTGGGATAGAAATCACTTCCGTTTCCAACCCAAAATAGGAAACATAGATAATTCCCAAAATTTTAAATCCATCTGGGGGCCCTAGATACGAGTTTGTGTTTCTCACCATATCAAATACAAAATACCTGCCTAGAGAAACCTTGGAACTTACCCATCAAGTCTCCGCTCATAACGTCCTTCCCGTGCATGAAGCGATGGTGGGGGGCCGTAAGTGGGCCCCCCACCACCTCCTCTGAACCCAGAAACCTCTCTACTACGAGATGCTATGGAAACTGTATCATCCAATCCCCGCGCAGCACTGGGAATGGTTCCTGGCTCATTATAATCCGTCCGTAGGTCTCTATCTCCCATTTTGTTGACAGAGTTGTGTGCCTTCTGTGCACTTTTGATGTCCACAAAATCCACAAACGCCGCCACTCCGCCTTCCGACCCCCTCTTAGGGAGGATTTTGACACTTTCGACACGTCCATATCTGGAAGAGAAGCAAAGCAGAGCACACAGGTTAGTGCTGGTGGCAAAAGACTGCGTTTAATATAGCATTGCTCCTGCAAAAGCAATACCCAACCCTCTGCCCTTCCCATGCAGCAGCAAAATCAATCACTGGGAGAAGCTTTTCTAGAGAAGGGGAAAAGCCATTTGGAGAGGGGAACGGGCCATTTAAACTTCCCACGGTTACATCTGAACTCCTCTCCTGGTGTGGGGAGCCGAGCACGGGATCGCCCTTTTATAGCAACAGAGCAACAACAGCAGCTCTGAAGGAACAGAGAGGTGTTCAAACCAGAGCACCCCGTGTGTCATCAGCCTGACAGGAGAGGCACAATTAAAACAAAACTGTGTCACGAGGAAAAATACAGCCAGCCCAGCCATCTTCTGAGGGAACAAATGACCTTGACACAGCCATTCCACTGCTCCCAGCCGTATTTAACCCAGTCTTCACTGTGAGCCTCATTCCTGATCTCTGCTTCCAACACCTTGTGGGACACACGGCCCACACAGCACCCCCAGACCGGGCTGTGATTCACGGGGTTCCACTTCCCACCCCCAGCACGGACCAGGCCACACGAGGAACGCCAGCGGGAATGCGACACCGCCCTACGTAACGCATGTTCAGCAACTGCAACACCGGCACCGAGGGATGAGTAAGTGTCTGTGTGAAATAAAGCTAAACCCAAACATGTTTGTGTACACAAGGAAAGAAAGATGGAAAAAACATATCTGAATAACTTGCATCAACTCACAGCAGAAAGGACAACATGGGAGGGATGAGCACAGTGATATTTCAACAGCATGTCGCGTTTTGGGGGCTCAGTTCTCTCAGCCAAGAGATTCGGAGCAAACCAGGGAAAGGCTTTGAACTGCAGTGGGTAATCCAGGACAAAAAGAGGCAAAACACCGCACTTTTGAATGTGCTGACACAGAGGAAAGGGACACACAAATAAAAAACCCAGTCAGGAAGTATTTGTAAACTCCATGAAGAATTACTGCAAGAATTTTCTATTCACAGAGGCAGCACAAGGCTGAACAGATGTAAACAGACCTTACCCAGGCAGAGTTTTCAGCCATACACCAAGGGAAAAGGCAATCCAAGGGCCGGGCTGAGGCGCAGCCGCCGTCAGACCCCGCAGCTGCCTCGGTTTCATGCCTGGCTTTCCCTGCACCTCACAAGTTCATCATTGTTGTTGGATGACTAATCCTTAAATACGATCTGAAAGCCTGCCTCGCTCGCTGCTGCCTTCTCATTCCAGCCTGACCTACTACACTTACATATAACCTGGTTTGGATTGAGAGCCCTTTTTTCCCTGGTTTATACTCCACTGAACACGGATGTGTGCAAACAAGAGCACCTTTTGAGGCAAAAAGTGCCTTGTTGGGCATAAAAAGACATGGTTCCATACGCGGCATGTTCTTGCCTCTCAGCTGTCCAGAGCAGAGCTTGTCACCTTTGTACTCCTGGGTACAAAGGCTGACATTAATTCATGGGAGCTTCTCAACCTCTGATACCAAACTGATACCTTGGTTATTTTTTATTTATTTATTTCTGTTTTACTTAATTAAAAGTTTCAAACACTGGCAAATGGAACTGCTCCTCAAAGTCTGCACCCTTTGGAAGCTGGATATTGCTATCCTGCCTTGAAAGCAAGATTCAGAAAGCCCAGAAGAGGAGTGGGTTAATAAAATCTGTGTGAGAGGAAAAAAAAATGGCCTAATTGGATGTGCCAGATGTAGAGAGAGAAGGAACAGGAAAGGAAGGAGGGGGAAGGAAAACAGGAAAGAGCCTATTTGAGCAAATGTTCATGCCATGAATGAACGTGACAAAAAATAAGAAAATCATTCGGAATCCTAGTTAGGACCACCCTTTGACACGTTTCAGCACTGGTTCTCTACCAATAAAGATGTAACAGGACAGAGGGCTCCGACCCTCCCACGCAGTGAGTTCTTCTCAACCATGTGGGATGGGGTAAATCACGGACTCCCCTGTTGCTGTTAACACGTTCAGCTCCTGGCAACACGAGCCCATATTTGCCTACAGTCTTTGAGGTGGGGGGGAAGAGTATCTTAAATGGTATCAAAATTACTTCAAGGTAATGCTGCCCAGAAAGAGAAGATACAAAACATCCATGTAATAAGGTTCCCCTGTACCATAAAAGTCACCCAGCAAATGCACAACTCTCCCCAGTGTTAATGTTTATATTGGGAGAAGTGTATTTTGGTAATTAAAAAAATTAGGGTTTTTTTTTCCTAACTAAGAAATGCATGGGGGGGAGGCTACTCCTGTACTTCACTGCAGCCACGGTACTACATCACTCCCCTCGGAGATAGCACCTTTTAATCCCCTTGTTGTTATCCAGACACACAAATATACGCTGTGCTTTGGTGTCCTGCCCCGTACCCTTGAGGAGCCCTCGGGATAATCTGTGACAATCGTCTTTGCTGAAAGCAAGGGAGGCAGGCGGGGGAGGAGAAAGGGAGCAGAAAGGTGGGGGGGGATGAAAGAAAACCGGCCCTGAGTATTCCAGGACAGCTGCTGGGAGAGGAAGGCTGCGATTGCAGACACCCTTCGGTCCCCAGCGGAGGATCCATGTGCCGAGGGATCCGGCCCGGCCGCACCCATTGGCGTCTCTCCGAGCTGCTCCCGTCTTGGCAGATGCTGCCGGGAGGAGACCGGGGGGAGAGGAGGGAGATCTGCAGTGCTGCATCACCACAAGGCTTCACTGCAGCACAGGAACGCGTTACAGGGAAAAAACCACGCTACTTTCTGGAGGGCCGGGGGAGGAGAGGCGGCGGCAGCGCTTCCTAACGCCGAAGGGAAGGCAAGATGGAGGCGAACGGCTCCGAGCGGGGACCTTTGTCCGGGCACAGCGCTGGGAAGAGGGGACAAAAGCCCAGGGGAGGCACGGCCGCGACCTTTGGCAGTGCTGGCAGAGCGGCTCCTCTCAACCTTCGCTCCACCTGCGCGTCAGCCCTTCCCAAGGCTGCGTTTTGCAATCGCTGCCAGACCAACAGAAACAAAGAGGCGCCTTCGCTCGGCTCCGGCTCCGCAGACTGCGGAAAACGGGGCGTTTCGGTGCCCCTTCCCGTCCGCGGCTCCGGCCGATTAATCATTAGCTCCGGGTCACGGCGAGGGCCAGCAGTGTTTTCGGTGGGCTGAAGCAGGAGATGAGGACGTGCGAGAGCTGTTATGTCACCGAGCCCCTCCGCCAGCCCGGCACGACCGCAGCCCCCGGCTGTAAACACACATCGAGCGGCCCTGGCAGGAAAAAGTTGCTCAATAATCACGGCCCGAACAAAGCCTCGCTAATCCAGCTTTTCAGACAAAGAGAAGGAATTCATAATTTAAGCATTATCGGTTTATTCACTGTAGATCAAAGCACCTCTATATTCAAGCAGCTGAAATGTCCCTGGGCTCTTGGCACGGCTGCTCGGCATGTTTCCCTCGCTCTCCAGCCCTTCTTTCTCCCCAGCCCTTCCTCCCGTACCGGCAGACAGCGCGGCCGGCTTGGGAAACGCAGCTGGTTCCTCCTCCCCAGGGGCGACGTGTCACCCAGGCACAGCCAGAGCCACCCCACAACCTGCCCTACACCGGGCTGTCAGCACCCTCGGCTCTCCATGTCCAACAAACCATTTCAGTCTAGCTGCAATATTCCATAAACCCATTAGGATCTTTACAGGATGATCTACACATGATAGGAAAAGGTGGGCTGAAATCAGGGAGAATTCATTTTTTAATACAAAGCAAATCCCACTTTAAATCACGGTACCTCCCGATTTCTCACGCTGAGCTCCCCCCACGCCTGTGAACACCTTGTATACCCAACCATCTCCAGCACTGCAGAGTTATGCAGGTCAGCTCCATCCCAGCCTAAAAACCTTCACTGCATTTTAATTTCGAAGCTGACACAATGCTACACTCAGATACTACTAACTGTAAGACACCCTGCAAGAGCCAAACCAAGCCAGCAGCTCTTTGTGCGTGTTGCTGCGCCGCTCATTACGAGCATGATCTGACAAGATGCCCCGATACAGAAGGACATCCGAGTATTTTGCATTCACTTGGGTTCCTTTGGCTACATCCAGATATCTTCAGCCATCTGAAAAGCTCTGCTGATTTTTCCGTGCCACGCTCAAGCTCCTTCCTCCTCTGTGATTATATAACCCCGGCAAGCCCCAGCCTGCATTATTCAGTAGAACGCTCGCACAGCTTGAAGCTTTCCTTGGCCAATCACGTTCCTCTGGCTTTGTTGTTATTTCATAACAAAATAATGTGACCTGAAATAGTACTTCGCCAGATGTCTGCGCCTCTTCTCCTCATTCCCAACTCTGGATCAGTCCAAGTACCCGAGGTACTCCAGCCCTGCATTCCCCCTGCACAAAGCAGGTCTGGCTCCACGTACAGGGAAATCCAAGATGTAGAGGTACAACAGCTCCATAAAGCAGGATGCCACCACCAGATCCGTAGGGATTTCTAGCCAGGATGATGGATGTCTCTCGACTCCACAAATGTCATTTCTAGGGTCTTCTGCTATCATGGATGTTCATTTCACAGCCTGAGAACTTGGCCCACCACAACAGCATCAGCAGCCACTTCCCAGTACAGAAAATAACACACCAAAGAGCAGCAGAACCTACGGCACTGCAGCCTTGCCACCAGCACCCACCACACTGGGATCTTACCAGGAACACCCAGCACACTGGGATCTTACCAGGAACACCCAGCACACTGGGATCTTACCAGCAGCAGGACACCGAGCTCTGGTGACAGCTGCCCTGCAGAAATCCTGCTCAGAGTTAAGCACCAGCTTCCAGCCCCACCAGCTCACAGAGAGTGTCTCCCGCCCGTACTGCTCACAAAAGGTGTTTAATATTCTCTGCTGTGAGCTCCTGAGCCAGCAACACAAAGGGAACTGTTGGCTCTTACAGGGTGTTTGCAAAGCTCAGGGCACTGTGACTGCTCACAACGAGGGCAGTAATATAACAAATGAAATATGGAGCAGGTAAAACACTTTTATTCCGAGAAAATGACACGCCACCATGTTCCAGGCTTTGTACTCATTCAAGCCACATGCTTTACTTGCCATGAAATGTATTTACACACTTATAATTTTTTTTTTATAAAGGGAATTTCATATCAAGAGTGATATGAGCTGGTATTTCACCACTCTCAGACGTGAGCAGCACAAGTTTTTGGAATTAAACTCTGCCTCAAGTAACACAGAGCATTACTCAAAATTCACTCAAATCTGACAGTATCATCATGTGCTTAGCATGGAAGGAGACTTGAGGGCTGGCAGACACAGGAGAATAAAGGAATCTAAACAAAAAGTACTAAAAAGTGCACTATTTTATAAATATAGTAGCTGACCTGTAGCAGAGGTCAGACTACCGGGGACAGACTACCAAGAAGAGCGTGCATGGGGCTGGGATGAAAATCATTCCAATTCATCGAGATGGATCTTGATAGAAACAGAATTCCACAGTCCTGGAAAACTACAGTTAAAATTAACTCCAATAAATGTGGGGAACTGTCACCTGTGGAGCCACAACCGCTTCACCCCGCGGGACTGTCGCTGAGCCCTGGGGAATCTGTCACACGACATCTCAAACGCTTCCAGACAAACAGGGCCACGTCCCCGCGGCCGCCAGCCCTGGCAGCAGCTGCACCCAGGGCACACCAGGAGCAGTGTTTACTACTGACAACTGGGCAGAGTCCACCAGGGCACCTTCCCCGCTTGGCTCCCTCACCAGCATGTCTTCCACACACTCCACGAGTCTCAAAGACGCCTCCTCTCCCCTGGGTTGGTATTTCCAGCAGATGTGGGGTGGGTTCAAGTCCCCCATGAGAACAAGGGCCAGCAATCATGAGACTTTTTCCCTGTGCTTAGAGAATATTTCATCTGTCTCTTCAGGACAAACTGGATCTCCTGGTTGGGACATCCTGGTTGGGTGGTCTAGGAAAGACACCCACCAGGATATCTGCCTTGGTGGCCTTCCCACCGTTCTTCCCCATAAACACTGAACCCTGTCACCACCACGACGAAGCTCTAGACAATCCAAGCACTCCGTAATCCCACCACCTTGCCAATTCCTTGCCAAGAGGTTACAGCACTCCAGTTGTGCCAGTCATCCCACCAGGTTTCCATGATGGCAACGCTGTCATCATCTCCTGCTGTGCGATGGTTTCCAGCTCCTCCTGCTTGTCACCCGTGCTGGGGGCACTGGTGTAGATAAATTGCTGCGTCTGTAAAGGTAAGCCCTGGTGAGAAGCTGGGACAGAGCTCTGGACAACCACAAGTAGGAAAGCTCACCAGCAAGCGATAAATCCACATGACGTGCAGCTTTGAAATCCTTTACCTTCCCCAGCCAGGCGAAATAAAAGCTCCTCACATCACAAGGAGCGCTGGTTTTCCAGCCGCCGCACCGAGACCAGACCTTGTGACAGCAGTGATTCAGAAACATGCCCTAATTACCAAGCTCCCATCATTTTCTAGATTGCAATCTGAAATGCTTTAAAACCTGTTTAGAGTGATCTTTATTGGCTCTGAGACCTTTGGGGGGAGAAAAACGATGTTCTTCAGGGCATTCTCTGCAGATCTTCTCCAAGTAATAAAGATCTTCAGGGAAACGTCAAAATTCAGGAGCAGAAGCAACCAACCAGGTTACAGAGCTCAGCCAGACAATCCTGGGGTGAATCCTGAGCACGATGCTCATACTTCTACCCTCCTGCCCCAGCACCCAAACCACTCAATCCCTCTGGACCTTGCAGCTCCCTTTACCCCCCAGCAGCACTGAACGGGAAATCTCCCAACTCCCGACTACAAGCGGGGGTTTTGTTAATGAGATACAGCACGTGTTCCTGCCACGCACGGAAAACAGCCAGGGCTTTGTCTGCACTCGTAATCCCTCCCCGAGAGATGACAAAGTAGGAAATTAAAAAGCGAGCAGAGGCACATTCACTGATACTCCTGATCCCTCTGGTATTCAGGAGCAGATAGTCCAGAGATAACTCCGTACGGAACGAGCGCTTGCCTTTTGCTTTACAGCTCAGCTCCATTTTAAGACCCCAAGTAAGACTGATTCCTAATTAAGACATGTTGTTTATGTCTCTGTTGCAAAGTGACCTTTTGGATGCTGCTGAGGTATTAAGATACAAATGGGGTTATTATGTGCCACCAGAGAGAGAAGAAACAGAGTATTTAGAACTGTTTACTCCTAGTTCCCACTGTCGGTGGCAACAATTTCATCCAACAGTCAACACACCGGGAAATTTTGCTGGGAAATTTTTCTGTAACCCCCGGGACAACCAGTTCTGCCACAGATCAGCTGTTCCAGCACACACACAGGTGATATGTGAACGTAGGTGTATCCATTCCTGAAATATCAGTTCCACTGGGACACCCCCACAACACCGAACAGCACTCAGGATGGAGAAGAGGGAGGGGGAACTGAATCCACGCTTTGGACACGGGGATTACATGAAGCTGGATGAATAAGAAACCCTCTTGGCACTCCATGCAATATCTCGCTGGGCTACATTTAATATCATCCTCACCCAAGTCAGCAGTTCTGCTGCCGGCAGCGTCAGGAGAACCCAGCATTGCATCAGCCCAGCCACAGCCAGAGCTCGGCCTGGAACGAAGGGCTCAGCCCAGCACTCCCCACTGACAGCTGCCACTGTCACCGCGCGAGGCACGGCCACCTCAGCCACCCAGAAAGAGCCAGTTCTGTTACTAAGGAACTTTTCCTGGTTGTCTCTTCGGAACAATGAAGGAAAAGCATCCACAGCTCATTGGTAAAAAAAAAAAAGAATCAAAGTGGCTTTGTGAGCAGAACTAATGAGGACTCATTTCTTACGGATGCGTGTCTTGAGGTCGAATTCTCCGGCGTCCAATAAGTGCCAGTTCCCACTGCAGCTTTTCCCACGGTCAGGAACACCTCTCTCCCATGTGGATTCTTTAATGTCTAATAAGAGCTGCACTCTCACTGCAGCTTTTCTCTCCATGGGGCCACTAATCAGGTCTCTCTCCTCTATTAAAACCGCTTGTTTTCACAAAACTCAAAGGAACGTCGTGTCTCTGAGACTGAGGATCCCGTGCGCCCTCAGGTTTAGCTCGAACTGGTGAACGGGCCCAAAATTGATTAGGGAAGAGATGTATCCATGGCAGGAACACCTCATCTTGCTCTCCAAGCAGATCAGAATAAACATCACTATTTGCAGAAGCACGAAAAGGTTACAGAAACATGTAGGAACTCCGCATGTTCAGCTGTGTTGTATCAAGCACGACGAGCTGTGATTCTTTATCCCCAACCCACACAGATGCGCTGTCACGTTCCTACACGCCAGACACGGAGCCGCCGAATTCCATCTCCAGGGCATTTTTTTTTCCTTCCAGCTTAAAGCATAATCTGCAGATTTGCTTCAGAAACACCGGTGGTGATAGGCTGCGTTCAACGCTTTCTGCAGGGGAATTGCTCAAGCCTGTTCGTTTGCGTGACTGATTTCAGGATTTGGTTGGATTTGATGTTAAGAACGCGCTGCATCGCAACTGTGTAGGGGAATCTCTTGATTAATCAAGTTTTTTCATTCTTATGTGATAGGGTAATTCCCTATCTCGGTTTTGCTTCTCCAAGCTCTGCTCTGCATGTATTCGGCACCAGATGGAGGAAAATGCAGAGTCACAACATTATGGTGTCCCTGCCATGCTGCAGAGCACTTGGAACGTGGATCATCTTAAAGCTTAATGTCTTGGTGCTCATTGGTTAGACTCCTCCAAGTAAAGGACAAATGTTACAATCTCTCCACCAAGGTTTTGTGCGTTTTACAAAGAGTGGTATTTCAGAAGAAAATAAAGTTTACCTTGTCTGCAGTCTCTGAGACCACCCCAAGTGATGGAATTACTCTTCCCCTTGAACCACCACTTGGTCTGAGCAAGCGACCAGCTTCAGTTCAGTCCATTAAGTCTGACAATTTGAAATTAACTTCTGACAGAAATCAGCCATTGCTCCAAGGAATCACAGCCCCAAACCCCACAGTTCACCTGCTGCTAAGAGGTGAAAGCAGGGAGGACAAGCAGGCAGTTCCCAGCCGCTCCCGCTCTGCTGCACCAGCCACTCACCAAACACAGACGGGTAAATGTTATTTCGTTGCTCTGTGACTCACCATCACCATCGCCCTGGAGAAAGTGCTTGTCCCTCTGACTAAACCAGCTCCCACAGTCCTCAGCAGGAGCCCAGTGTCAGCTCATGGAAACTAAAATCCTCCCTAATGGCCAGAGCCCGGCGCACACTTGGGTGTGTTTTGTCTGCAGGGACTACCTGCACTCCAGGTGCTTTCTCCATAGGCAAGAGCTTGGGACTTTCCACAGCTGAGCTCCTGAACCAGCCAGACTTTAATGGCTTTTCGTTTGCTGCAGTTTAAAGTCGAGGTTTTGCAAAGCCGAGCTGGAAATTTGAGTTTCATCGCAAGGACGGGTGAGGTTTCACACCTCAGCTTTATGAGCCAGCCTAAAGGAGGCCTCACCACACCAAAGCCTTGAGCAGAGCCGGATCTGGAGGTGTGCAGAGACTACCAGGCCAAGAGGGCTCTTCCTGTGGTTCAGGGACACATCCAGGTACACCGAACCAGCTGCCACACAACCGGCTACACCGGGAAAGCTGCTCCCAGTTCAGGGATCAGCTTCACCTTCGAGTGCTCATTTTGAAAGATCAGCCTGACATGAGCTAGGCAAGAGCGTGAACTGCAGCACAACCCAGGGGCTGTAACCTCAGAAAGGATGCAGAGGAAGAGATGCTTCCTGAGCTCAACTGCTGCCAAAAAAACGGTGAATCTCGCTGTGCCCACAACCAGATTATCATCTACAACAACGACACTGAAGCCACTTTTATTTTTTAAGCGTGGCAAAGCTTCAGTGCAGCTAATTCTCCCAAAGAGTTGTTTCAGAGTTAAGAAAAACACCAAAGGTTTATTGAGACTATTACAAGGCGGTGACTGTGCAGACCGTTGGCTGGCTGGGTGCATATCCAGCTGCCTTCCCAAGAGCAGCATCTCACAGACTCCCTGAAATTAAATCAGATGGTGATTATGTATACAAGGGAGATACTCATCCACCCTGAGCTTTTTATTCCCCTCACACTCAGGATGCTAATGAGGCCGGAAGACTTTTTTTCCCCTCCAAGGACGACTTCTTTAAACGTACAGCTTGGCAATTTATTTTCCTTATTTTGCCCTGTTAACTGTTACAGGTGCCCCGTAGCTGCCACAAAGAGTCTAAAGAGGGAACTTTGAAACAAGCCTCTGTGTCCCTTTGGCAGCCATCTCTGTCAGTGAGGACAGGAGGTATTCACCCAGCTGTGACACTCAGTGAACCCCACGGACAACAAACACAACCAGCTCGGCTTTGTACCTGCAGGAAAACTGCAAGTGATTCACCACTTGCTAAAATAAAGCCATTTATAATCTGGCAGTTTTTACTGAGCTAAAACATCATGTCAAACCCAGCTTTGAGTGGGTACCTGACCACCTTTGTGACAGGAACTTGGTTTGAACGCAGCTCTCGTTTCCTACTGCACCTGGGGTAACAAAAGGCACGGAAGCTCTTCTGTTTGGATAGAGGGACATCCAGGAGGAACCCACAGGCAGGTCAGCACTGTTTCCATCTGCAGAGAGAGAGGGTGGTGTCCAACACACAGCCCTGCAGAACATCCATTCACATTCCTGGATGCTGGACTTCCCAGGCTTTTCAATGGAGAGGTGGGAGCACGGTCAGGGTGCTCTGGTTGGATGTAGAAGCTCACACTTCACATCTAAGTGTGCTTAAACCAAAAGATCACTTTCAGTTTTACGCTGCTGAGCCTAATTAAAAAGGGGAAGGAAAACAAAGCAAAAAAAGCTTCCTTTTGTTCTTAAAAATACCCGAGCCTTTAAGCAGAACGTGGTCATTGCGACAGTCTGTTGCTCTCCTCCAACAAGCAGTTCATCTGAGTGCAAAATTGATGTTCCTTTCACATCCAAATTCTGCTGCCTTGTCACCCAGGGCACCACGAATGTCTGGACCTCAGACAAGGCACGGACATCCAAACTCTAATCCAGAGCCAAAACCATGCAACGGGACACGCTTCTGAAAAATCCACCCCATGAAGGACGTTGCTTCAATGAAACTCAGCTCAGTCCATCCTGCTGCCAGACCAGACTGCAGCAGGCCCTGGAATATGGCCTGGTGTACTTATGAAAAGCCTGGAACCATGTTTATTCTTTTACTGAAGGATATTATCTTCACACTGCAGGATTCACAGATTGCAGGGGACGATTACAGGGTTAAACAATAACTGTGGAAATGCACAAAACCAAAGGAGTTGCTGGGTTTTATTCCTCGTCCAGGAGCCTTCATCGTGTCGGAATGCACTGCTGCAGAGCAGTGGGGATGGCTTTCAGGAGATCTGAGCTGCCATCATCACTCCCCAGGCAGAAAGGTGAAACCTCCAAAGGAGCGTGTGCAGAATCACCAGGTGGGAAACACTGACTTGTATCCTGGGCAACGATAAAAACAGCTTTTTGTCTGATTTTCATTAACTGCCCAAGCAGTCTGCAGAACAGCACAAAGACTCCAGCAAAGGTAAGCAGCGAGGCTGGTTGTACACTGTGAAATTCCATCTGCAGGGTCCTACTCCTCCCACGAGATTCCTCAGTCGGAATGCCGAAGATGCAGCAGCTCAGGATCTTGTTATGGAGAGTAATCATTTTTCTAGTTTATTCCTCAGTTCATTGTTTAGCAATGTTTGTCCTTGCAGTCTTCAGTTTCAGGGCGTTCTCAGACCTCAGCAAGTTCACTGAACTTAATGAAAAACACAAGTGAAATATCTCACTGGTGCTTATTTTTGGTATCTACCAAACCCAGAACAGATCCACCCCACTGGCAGCTCCACGACTCACACCCAGCAACGCTCCCGAAACCTCCGGCAGCCTAAAGGCAGCCAGGAGAAGAGAGACCCTCAGTTCTACCCCTTCCCAAACACCCTCAGCAGGCTGTTTTGAGGTTTATTTCTCATGTGCAGAAGGCAACTCCTCCTCTTCCTCACAATCCGACAGTGTGAAACAGTGTGAAACCACCACGACACCAACGAGACCAAGGCTGCAGCTGTGACACAGCAGCTCACGAAAACAAAACTCCTGAGGAGCCCCAGGTCCATCCTGACTCACCTCCCCATCCAAGATCTGCAACCTGCCCTCTGCTCACTTGGATATTTACTTCCTTTTTTATGGAAAGCCAGCGAGCGCCTCTTTGCCCTCAGCAAAGACAAGGACCTCCTTTTGGACACACCTTAAGACGGCAACAAGGTCACTCACTCAAAGAACTTGGCATGACTTTCTGGCCTGTGAAAAGCAAGGAGGGATAAAAAAACCAGTCAACAAGGCTTTTCTCATCCCCTGTTCTGACTTCCTGCATGGATTCAGTACCTCCGCACGCCTCCCAAGCACTGGTAAGTTCTCAAGATAGGAATCTGTTTTGTTGTGCTCTGCAAGGATTATTTTATCCCTGTACCAAAGGAATTTACAGCAAGGGCAAGAAATACCAAAAGCCAACATCGCTCCGGAGCGGCTCAGTGACAACAGAGGCTGTTACATCAAATCACAAATAATCACAACTAAACACAGCCCAGACCTTTGAAGAAACTTCAGAGGAGAAACAATGCCAGCCAGGCTCAGCAGTGACAGAATTTTGTGACCAAATGACACCAACTTATCTTTCCACCACAGCTCAGCGTGTAAAACCACTTAACAGAAGCTTAGTCCAAATCTACGCTCTTGGCAGCTTTTCATTAAGTTTCTTTGAAATAATTACCCAGGCATTTCCTCGGCCAGTGTGGCATCAACCTGCACCTCAAGTGCAGGCAAAGAGCAGCATCCAGAGCAGCCAGAGGATTCCTGAATCTCCTGCTGTTGAGGAGCCATCCCTGGTGTGACTCGGCCTCGGGGGAAGGAGGAGGCGGCTGCAGACAAACAGTGCTGGGTGACACCCTGGGTACACCAGGAGGTGATGCCTGGGCTGCTCTGGGGCGTTTGTGGGTTGATATTAGGAATAGAACAATTAAAGATCCAATGGAAAACCACCACTGGAACCAGCAGCACCATCACCCCAATCAAGCGCCCAGCGGATGAACCTACGCCCAGAGCGAGGCTGCCTTCCCAAAGGAGCCCAGCCAGATTCCAGGCAAAACTCACCTCGTGCCTTCCACACCTTCCCTCCCCTTCTCATTCCAGGCAATTAATTTAACCCCCTTGCCCCAGTCTCCCAACCAAACATCCTCTTTTTTTGGGGTCTGTATTCCACTGAACTATGATTACCTTACGGGAGATGTTTGTAAAACCAGCACAGACAAGTCCTGATGCTGCCCAATATTCCAGCAAAGCACATTGTACCCTCTCTGTCCTCCAAAGCTCTGAGCTGGAAAGGGCAGTACCTCATCTGGGAAAATACTGTCACCTGAAGTGACACAAATCGAGAGAAAAAACAGGAATAGTTCCTTCTACAGCCTTACTTCTCTATTTTCCTACAATAAAAACACGCAGGCAAGAGCTGAGTTGGGATAACCATCCCTATGTTTGCATCCCACCACCATTATTAATCAGTGATCAACAATAAAAGCCTGGGAACCAATTTAAGAGTTTTACTGGAAAACCAGGAGCGCTGTTTTTCCTCCTCCAGCCTGTTCCCATGGACAGGCACGGCCAGACCTGCTGGTGTCAGATGTGGGAACTGGGTTTTTCCTGAGTGCTCCCCACCAGCAGTGACCAAAGCTGTCCCCTCTGCGCCTCCTCAGCCCACTGCATTCACACCCCCAGCCATCAAGACAGAACATGTTCTCCCAAACTGATCAAATGCTCTCTAGAAATCACCAAAATCAAACAGGGCAGGTTTGTTGCAGTCGGGTTTCATACACCAACCACTTCTCCAGGAGGCATCCAAAGCACCTCCCCAGAAACAGACACCAGCAAAACCAGACAAAGCCCATTTCCCCCCCTCAAAAAAACCCTTATTTGTCTTCTCCAAGATTGCTCCAACCCACAATTTATTTCTGTCAATTTTAAAGGAGAAACTTGCTTCCTGAAATCCAGGGTTTCTCCTGGGCTTGGTTACCACCGTGAATGTCCCAATTCTTCCCCCAGAAGAGATGGCCCAGCACAGTCACATGGTCCGTAATTAAGAGGCTTTTACTCCTCTTTGCCCTCTAGAACACCGATAAAGGGACAAAGTCACATTCTTTTTGGATAACTGGAAGAAAGCACAGGGAGAAAAAAAAAATATGGAAGGGCAGCACTTGTGCTGGGGACAACTGTTACTATATTTAGGTGCCTTGTTCTCCAAGCTGCCAAGCATCTGTTTCGGTGATGGTGAACAACGGGGTTTTTTCCAGCATTAATGAGGAGAACCCAAAGCATGGCTCCCACCACTTCCCTGAGGTCCCAGATCCCAGATCCCAACTCAGATTCACTGCTTGTTCCACCTTAACAGTGGATCTCCAATCCTGGCACTGGCTGCTTTTCTATTTCAGGCCGCCTTAATAGCTCAGTTGAAAGAAAATACAGAGCATTAGTTTTTAAAAGGGGAGTATTTAGGTAAGAAACTGAAAGGCCAAAACAATTTCAACCCATTAAAATGCAGAGAAAATCTCTCCTTTGCAATCCCCTTTAATATCAAGGAAATAGATTTTAAAAAGGGTGACTAAGGTAAAAAATAACACTGCTTTTAAGGAAAAAATAACACCGCTCACACAAGCCAGAGCTTCTTGAGACCAGCTTCAATGTTTTCTAATTTGAGAAAAGAATTCATAAGCACAGTGTTATTTCCATTTGCACCAAACTAAACCAATCAGGAGCATTTGGGGAAAAAAACCCCAACATATAATTTCTTCAAAATGCCTCTTTCATCTTAATTCATCCCTTAAAAGAATTCCTTGTGAGGCTGCAAAGCCAAGCAAGGTTCCCACAGCCAATGGTGGAGTGAAGGGGGAAGGAGAAGCAGCAAACCCCTCACACTGAACACCCCTGCCGGGTTTGAAGTTTTAGGAGTTTTCCCTGAATTTTTACTTCTTCAGAAACAAGATGGTTGTTTCTCCAACTCGCCCCTGGCAGGGACTGAGCAACAGCCATGGCTCCCATGCGGGCAGGGCAGTATTTCCCAAGCTCGGTGGAAAAACAAACAGTCCGGGGGGTTGCACAGAGGCTCCGGGGTAACGCCGGGCTCGGCCCAGCGCACATTTCGGGCGGTATTTCCCCAAAATCTTCCCCGCACCGCTCCCATGGCTCAGCCTCTCCGCCCTATTCCCAGGCTGGGGGATGGGTGGGAACTGGGCTCTGCCAAGCGCCGCTCCATCCGAAAAGACTTTCTCTCCGAACCAAAGGAGAGGGAAGCCTTCCCCATCCCACCTCCACGGCCCTCCCCCCCCCCTGTGGACAATCCCACGAGCCGTGCAGTCCCCCCCGAGCAGCGCCTGTCCCTTCCCCCCGGCCGGCACGGGCATACAAAGGAAGCCTCGCTCCATTGTCCACCTCCAGCACCTACACACCGAGAGCCTCGAACCGGCCCCGCGCTCAGCCCCCATCCCTCTGCCAGCCGCAGGGATTCCCGGGGTTACACCCCAAAAACGGCTGGAGGCAGCTTGTCATCCCCCTCCCCCCTTCGGTACCCGCAGCCAAAGGGCTGAAGTGTGTTTTAGCCGTGTTTACTGGCCTGAGATCAGCCTCACCCAAACACGCAAATCCCGGGTAAAAAAATCAGTTGGGAAAACCAGGGAGAAACGCCTGGCTGCAAATCTCCTTCCCAAACCTCGGAGCGCAACTCGCCAAGGTAAAACCAACCAAAAAAAAGGTAATTAATTCAGAGCCTGCCATTTTTCCCATCCATCTCCAAGCAACAGTACCATAGCAACTTTTTTCCTGCCTTAATACATCTTACAAAAGGAGGACTGGACAAAATAAAACCCAGGAATGTCAAATTTCCACCGGGGAGTGCCTGTTCCCTCCGCTAGTTATGGCTGGAATTAACCAAACAACCCCGGAGCAGGGTTTTTTCCCCAAAAAACCTGCCTTTGTAAAACACTGGGTCACGTAACCCGGACTGAGGGACACGACAAACCACCTTGGGTACAGATCCACCAGCCGGCACGGACCGAGCGGCCAATCTGGGCTCGGGGGAGGGTGTGGATAATAAAGGTGGAAAAAGGTAAAGCTCGATTAAAACAGGGCAATTTCGGAGCGATGAGGGTGCGCAGATGGGGTCTGGCTGCTGCAGCAGCTCAGGCCAGCAGGATGGAGGGGGAGGTGAGACCCCCCAGTCCTTCCACAGCACAGGCGATCGGGAGCCAGGGAAGAGGCGCTGGGACCTTCCTTTTTCCCCCTCGGTGTCACCGCATCTATTTTTCCCATGGTGACTCATTATTAAGGACGCTCCGTCATTTTTCCAGCGCAGGAAGATTAAAGGAAGCTTCAAAATCCATTTTTTTCCTGGCGGTGGTGGGATTAAACCAACGTCTGGAGGAGCCATGAGCTGAGCAGGGCTCCTTAATTCCTTTTTCCCCCCTAAAAAAAACAGCTTCCAGCGGGGGTTGCATCAACTTGAGAGCATTTCCCGAGGAAAAAGGTGTTGCTGAGGCGGCGGGGGAGAAGCCTCTTCCTCCTCCTCCTCGCGGGGAAAGACGGAGGGAGGAGGAAAAAAAAAAAAAACACAACCATGCAAACAGCTACTACTTCCTTATGAGCGGGATTAACCTATGCAACAACAAAAAAAAAAAAAAAGGGAAGAAAAAAACAACCCAGCACGATATAAGGAGTCCAGGGCGCTTCCCGCGTGGAGGATCTCGTGTTTTCTCCGTGGGTTTGTGTGATTTATTTATTTTAATTTTTTTTGAGAGTCACGTTCTCGCAGCTGCAGGCGCTTCGGTTCCCACCGCCCGCTGCACCTCGGGGAGACACGCAGCATCATCCAGGGGCTCCAGACGGGAGGGAAACGCAGTGAAATGGGCGAAAATAAACAGAGAAAACTCCAAGCGTTGAAGAATTAAAATAATAATAATAAAAAAAGGACTGGCGAACAAGCTGGCTCGGCGCTGCCTCCGGGCACTGGGATCCTCTCCGAGCCGGCGGCCGAGCTCCCCTCGCTGCCGCTCCGCCGTTTCGGGTCCATTTTTGGCCGTTTTTGTATTTCCCCGCTGCGGCCGCGCCGCCGGTCCCGCCATGGCGCGGGTTATTTACAGCGCTGCTTTCCTCCTCCTCTCCACGGGAACCGCCGGCCCCGCGCACTCCTCCCCCCCTTTCCCACGTTCTTCCCCCTCGTTCTCCCCACACCCCGCGGGCCGGCCGGACCCCCCGTCCCGGTGCCCACTCACCGCTTGAAGTGCTCGATGATCTTCTCCTCGCGCACGTTCTCCGGCAGGTTGCCCACCCAGAGGTGCCTGGTTTCCCGGACCATGCTGCGCGGCGCGGGCCGAGCCCTCCGCCCGTGCCCCGGCTCCCGGCCGCCGCTCGCCGCCCGCCGCCGCCTCCGCCGCGCCCTCCGCCCC
>JAWWES010000055.1:1667823-1682574 GCA_035583135.1 Lophotriccus pileatus
CGATGGCGGCTGAGGCGGGGGGGGGAGCTGGGGGCGGGGGGGGAGCTGAGGCGTGAAGGGGGGGAGACGGAGGGCTCCGCCATGGCCGAGTGAAAATGCGCATTTCTGGGCATTTTCACATCCTTTTGCAAAGGCGGCGAGGCAACAGGGGGAGGGGGGTGGGGAGGAAGAAGAAGAAGGTCAGGTTTCACCCGCAGCGCTTTCGCTGCCTGCCCGGAGGGGATTCGCGCAGGATCAGAGCCCCTCCGCCGTGCTCCTGGCACGGCCTCAGCCCGCGCCCGCCACCCCGGCCCCGCAGCCGCCCCTTGCCCGTCCTTCCCTTCGCTGCCCGCCCGCCGCCATTTTGTCGCCTCACAGCGCGGACCCGCCGGGCGGCCATTTTGTGAAGCGAGGCGGGGGGGGCAGCGCCTGAGGCTGCCGTGAGGGGCAGCCCCGGCCGCCGCCTCCTTTTGCCGGCCAGAAACCTCCTCTCAGCCTTTATTTCTCTTCACAAATCTCTCTTTTTCTTCACAAAACGTATTGCCCTTAGTGCCCCATCAGGAGCCTGATCGATTTCAGCCAGATCCATCCTCTGACGAAGCAATCCAATAAATGAGATTAAAGTATATTCCCCAGGCTGGGCTGTGAGGGAAAGTTTAGCTGCATGGAGAATTAGGAGATACATTACTATATTATATTATTATTATATTATGTATTTTTATATTGATATATTATTATGTTTTATGCTTCACTCTTAGTTTGCCACCTCTTTTCTCCTTTGCAGGGGTTGAAGCTGCCATTATTTATATATTCCTCGTCCTTCTCCACTTTTTTTTCCCAGTGATGAATCCCTGAGGTCAATAAGCCACCTTAACAAACAGGATAACCTCTGCGAGAAATATCCGTGTTTTTTTTAATAAAACACCTCACCTACAGGCTCTACTGGACACTCCAGCAAAATAAAGATGCAACTTAAACTGCTCAAAGCCAAATCTGGGTGAAAATTGTTAACTTTCAGGAAATAAGGCCGCGGGATGCTGTAAATTGCCGATACGATGAAGGAAATCTGGGATACAAAATGGCAAAACCCCACTTGCAGGCGTGTGCTGTGTGTCTATTTTCAGAAATGAGGGTGGGTTGGGCTTTTTATCTGTTGGTTTGTTGGGGGTTTTTTTTATAAATAAGCCAGTGTAGCACTTGCAGCCTGGTAACGCGCCTGCGCATCAGCCTGCATCCCTTTCCCCTTGTGTTATCAAAACTGATGTGCTTTAAAAGTACATCAGTGGGTGGTTCACTTTTGCAAGGAAAACTGGGGGAAAAAAAAGGAGAATATTAGAATATTTTTGCCTTTTTTTTTTTTTTAATTTATTTTTTAATATATATCCCACCTGTGTTGCATAATGAAGTCAGAGAAATCCAGGGCTTGGCTGCTCCCGACGTAATCCCTGCTGGTTCTCCCTTGTCTCTCTTAGCCATTTAAGAACTGTTAGATTTTTGGGTTGTGTTGGTGACAGGAAAGTGCAGGAAATAGATCTGAGCACTCTGTGGGGAAGCACAACGTTGCAGCGAGCCAGCTGGGATGTGGCTGCCATTAACCCGGGATGTCCAAAGGAAAACCCCAGTTTTCCTGCAGCTCTTTCCCATCCTATGCGAGAAAACCAGCACCCAACCCAGCTCCCAGCGCCTTTTCCAGCCAGCAAAGCCCTGGTCACTGTTTCAGCCTCAGTTTCCCTTCCTGCAGTGTTTTCCTCTGCTCCAGCTCCTTCCCAGCACCTTGGAAGTCGTGATGGCACAGCAAAGGCACGCAGGGAATACAGCTCATCCCTCCATCCGTGGTTCATCTCTCCCTCTGCTTTTCCCATTTCTCCTTGCTGACCAAGGGAATGCTGGAGGGAAAGGCACTTTCCAGCCTTTTCCCTTTATCATCTCCCATTCCTTGTGCCACACCGAAAATCTCCAATTTGCCAACAAAACCTGCAGAAAAAGGTCTTTTTTGCTATGAAACAACAGTTTAACCACTGATTTAAAACCACTACAGCTGTGCCTGGCAGCTCCTTCTTTGATTTAAAACCTCTTTTTAAAAGTCCAAGTTGCACGAAGGATAATCTTGGGAGGTTTTTTATGGGATGCACCGTTGTATTCCCGGGAGCAACTTGGCCTCGCAGCAGAGTAGGATATCAGATGCCTTCGCTGGGAAAGCCCGAGGAAATTTTATCCGTGGCCGCACCCAGCCTGGAGTGAAGAAATATTTGCATTTGCTGCTCCTTGGAGGGCAGCCAGGTCCTTCCCGCTCTCCTCAGCCTGCCAAGAGGGATTGCAAGGACTGCCGGGCTTATTCCAGCAGCCAAGGGAAGGGCAGGGCCCAGCCAGTGGCGTTCGCAGGGGTGGGATCCTCTCTGCCCTTGTCCACGGGCATCAGAGGAGAGACCTCACGTGGTTTTTACACCTGGGTGGTCTTGGGGGGCTCCACAAGGCTTTGGGGAATCCCAGCCCCCCAGAATCCTATTGCTCCACGTGGGCTGTGTTGGGTTTACTCTTGCCAGCAAACCTGGGCGCTCGCAGAAGTGCTCGTGACAGGGTGAGCGGCTCAAGGATGAGGGTTCGCCTGGCAGCAGGACAGGATTCAGCTCCCGCAGCCTCACCCCTGCAGGATCTCTCTCCTGCACGCAGCTCAAAATTCCTCGAGGTCCTCCCAAGGGAAAACACGGGGCTGTGCTTTCCTTAGTGACACTCCCTGTGCCTCGGCTTGTAACGCTTCTCCCTTATCCAGGCAGAAAAAGGCTTTAAAATCAGCCTTCTGTCCCCTTACCTCCGTGTCCATCCATCCCTGTCCCTTGTCATCCTCTGCTCCTGGAACAACGTGCCAAATCTGGCCATTTCTGCATCCCTTTGTTGCGCCGCCAAACTCTCCAGCTGTGCCTTTCCTTTCTCCTCGCTTTCCAGGACCTTCTCCAAGGCTTCATGTCAACAAAAGCATTTCCCTGCCTCCCTCCAGCCAAAACTCACTGCAGTCCCGCTGCCAACAGCCCATCCTGCGTTGCTTTGTGGGGGAAATATCCAACCCCTTCCCACCATTCCTCTGCGTGAAGGGTAGCACAGCTGGGAATAACACATCCAAAGCACCTTTCAGCGTCAGCACTTCCATCCTCCCCAAAAACCCTTGCTTGGAAAAACACCCTTGTTGCACCAAACCAAGCAACTCCTGGGCCTTCCCTTTCCCGCTCCCTGTGGCCACCACCACATCTTTTTACTTTTCTTAGCATCATTTTGATGCCTGGTTTTCCCCACAGAACGAAAAACTTTGGAAAGAGAGAGGACTGACTTTGAGCACAGGAATTCCCCGGCACGGGACGCGAGGTTCCCACCCAACCAGACCCAAAGCCACCAACTTACGTGACCGGGACAAACCGCAGCTTTAACATCTTATTTATAAATTTGTTTATAGCGAGTTCTGAGCTGATTGATGGTCTGGAGACGCTCATTAACGAACGCTGAGTAATCGGCTTTGTAGACGGGAAGAGTCGTCAGGAAATAGTTGTTGATGTGATTAATTAACCATCATTAACCCCTTCATTCATAAATACAGCACGTGCCAGAGAGATGTCGGACGTGACCCAGGAGCCCAGAGCTGCTGCTCTGGTGGTGGTTTTCTTTGTTTACGGCTCCCTCTTTCCATCAGGAAAGCATTCAACATCATCTCACGTGCTCTTGCTATTTTCTGCTCTCGATTTGTGGCTTTTTAAGCACTTTCGGTTAAAAAGAAAGTGGAGATGTTTCTCCGCCTGGTTTGCAACGCCCTCGCAAACAAAACCACCGAGCACTGGCGACATCGGTTGTGCAGATGTTGGACATGCAGAGAAATGGCCTCATTTCGGCTGGTTTGGGGCTTGGACTGAGAAGATCAAAAAGTTTCCGATGGTGAAGTGGTATTATCCTGAATAACGTGCAGAAATGGGGCTGTTGGGTGCATTTAGCTGGAGTTTTGCTGCCTGATGGAGGAATTTGTGCTCCAGCTGCCCTCTGCTGGCTCCAGGACAGACAGGCAGCAAAAAAACCCCAAACCACCACCTAAAACCCTTTTATCAACTCCATAAGATCACGAAATCCCAAATCCACCCCCAAAAACCAACCTTGGCTCTCCCCCGACTGAGAGCGGCATCTGCCAGATAGCTGTACCCCAAAATCAACTGTTATGGACCTGAGTGACCTGGCTTGCCACGCCTATAAAATCCAAAAAGTGGCTTTTTTTCCTTATTTTTAAACTCAGATTTGATAGGTTTGGAATGCAGGGCGGATGAAAGGAATGAGAGTTTTTAGACTCGGGGTTTTATTTAACTGCGAGTAACTAAATCAGTGCCTGCTCTCCGCAGAGAGAGTGAAATTTCAATGAAACCCCAAAGAAGCTCAAAAAGGAAGAAGAAACACCCAAGAAAACCAAACTGGCCTTGAAAAAGGAGTTTAAAAAAAGAAGTAAAAAATAAAACCCCTGCCCTGCCATTGCTGCTCTGTCAGGCCATTTCATGTTCATGGTGAGCCCAGAGCTGCATCGGGACATATCCACGCTGCTCCCCCAGCCAGCCCTGGGGGTCAGGGTCCCAGGTATGTTTTGGAGATGAAAACACCAGTTCTGCAGGAACTTTGGGGTGCAGCAGACACCCAGGGTCGCCCTCAAAACACCCCCTTTCTGGTGTCTGGCACCGGAGGACAGAGATGGGTGAGCCGCAGGGTCTCAGCAGGACGACTCGTTGCGCCAGTGGACGTGGCAGGACTTGCAGAGGAGGTGGCTGTCCAGGGGGTAGCACCCGTTCTCCGTCAGCTCCGGGGACAGCGGCATCCCACAGCTCTGGGGGAGAGAGGGCAAAGGGACAGCACATTTTAGGGGGTCCTCATGCTGCGTCACATCCCGTTTTCCTGCAAAACGCACCAGTGCTCGGAAAAAGCAACAAACTGCATCAAAAGCCTGCGAAGCCGAAGGTCTCCTCCTTCCTCACCACCACCACCTGATTCATTTATTTATTTCCCCCTCCCCATCACTTGCAAGATAAACTGTGGGATAAAGAATTACTCCAGGTGCTGCAGCCCCCGTGCCAGCCAAGGCTCAGTGTCCCCCCTCGGCTTTGGGGGCCCCCAGCCCCGCCGGGGCCGTACCTCGCAGCGGTAGCAGCTCTCGTGGAAGCTGCGTCCCAGGCACTCGATCTTGTAGGTGTCCTTGTCCTCGGAGGGGACGATGGGGCGCTCGCAGGCGCCGCAGACCGCGGCGTATTTCCTGGTGAAGGCAAACGGGAGTGGTGTGAGCCCTGTGGGGTGACAGGGACAGCCAGAGCCCAGCTCCCAAGCTGGGGGACACTCCCCCGTTGCCAACCTGTAGAAGTCGGGCACGCAGTACACGTCGCCCCGCTCGTCCACGGCGAAGCTCTCGGCGCCGATGGCGCGGCCGCAGCCGGCGCAGGAGAAGCAGCCGGGGTGGAAACCCTTGCCCAGGGCACGGACGATGCGCTCCGTGATCAGCCCCTGGCACTTGGCACATTTCTCCAGCGTGGCCTGGGATTTAGGGAACACGTGCCGTGAGATGCCAGCTCCCACCCCGAGGGTGCCGGCTGTCCCCGAGGGAGGAGGGTACCTGGTAGCAGGTGTCACACATGGGCTGCCCGTCCCTCTGGAAGTAGCGCTGCCCGGCCAGGAGCCGCTGGCACGTGCGGCAGGTGAAGCAGCCGGGGTGGTACTGCTTCCGCATCGCCTCCACCGTCGGCTCCCGCGGCCCCAGCGCTTTGTGGCAGAAGGCACAGATGTCTGCGGGAAGCAGGGACAGGGCTTGGAGCTGCCTGACTCAGTCTCCCGAACTCGGGATGAGCCTGTGCCAGCTTTGTCCCCCCTTACCTCTGGAGCTGTCCCGCTCCGGGTACCCATTGGTGTTCTGCCACTGTGGCTTGTCCTCTTGCTCCTGGCAAAGTTTGGGCGGCTTTAATTCAGCAGGGAAGGAGGAAGGGGCCTGGAGAGCAGGGGAAGGTGAAGCCATGTTATTTATGCTCCTGCAGGTGGGGAAACTGAGGCACTGGGGGGTCTGCACCCCACTAAACCGAGGCACTGGGGGGTCTGCACCCCGTTCTCCTCACCTGGAGGGTGGCGGGTGCCGCAAGGTCCAACTGCTGCAGTGCTGGACACAGCGACTCTGCGGACAAGGGCTGGGGGTCTTCGGAGAGGATGAGGACTGGTGGGAACGAAGGCACAGGCACAGTTGGGTGGGTTTCTGCAGCAAAAGACAGATGTGGGGGGTTTAGGGGAGCGATAACGTCCCACCACGATAACACCCCGTCGCAACAACGCCCCGACAGCTTTGCAGCTGCGCTCGCTGACCTGCCCCAAAAGCAAACGCCGTCCCGACTGAGGGACAAACAGCACCAATAAGTGCCTGGCAATGGAGAGCAAACACAGCCCTTCCCTGGCAGCCGGATCCATCCCGGGATGGGTGCAGGGATTTTGGGAATAACCCCCAAAACCCCCCCCCAACATCCCCTCCTGCCTGCGTGTCCTTTAGCAAAGCATCTCCACAGCATCCTCAGCACCATCATCATCCTCTCGGCACCGCTCGCAGCCCCCCACGGACACCCCTCACCTCCGTTGGGCAGCGCGGGGGGCGACAGCGGGATCGGGGGGCGATGGGTGCCGGGGTCCTCGGCGCCGTCTGCCTCTGGCTCCCAGTGGGTTTTCTCCTTGGTGGCCACGTCCCTCCGTGGTGGCACCAGAGTGATGAAGATGGACGAAGCCATCCTCTTCTCTGCCTTCCCTGGCAGCATGTCTGGAGCCGCGGAAGGGCCGGACCTGGGGTTGGTTTTAGGGAAAATAAGGTGAAGCTCCCAGGCGCAGCAGCAGCTCCTGCAGCCGTGCTGCCCTTCGGCATCAACCCGCCTCCCTCCTCCCGGAAAGGGGGAAGGAACGAACGTCCCCGTCCCACGTCACGGCAGTAAATGGTCTCGTGCCTGGGAGGACACAGGGCAAAGGGGCACGGTGAAGCAGCAGCTGGAATCTCCCATTTTCACGCCTCTGTGGCCAAATCCCACCCTTTTATAAGTGTTTCAGCACCCTTTATTTCCTCTTATTGCTCCCACCTGGGATTATACTCCCTGTGGGCAGCAGGAAAAACTCCACCTTTCCTCTTAAAAATGGGGTGCGATAGGACTTTGCCTTTCCAAACCCTTTTTTGGAGCGTCTCTACATCCCTGTTCTCTCCCTCCTTGCCCCCAGTTCCCAGCTAATCACTTCCAGCTCAGTGGAACCCCTTTATTTTTCCAGGTGGGGAAACTGAGGCACAGTGCTCTGAATCACCATGTCCCTGTCACTGACACAGCCCCCAGCACAGCCCCGGCAGGATGCGCCCGACCCCGATAAACCCCGCTCAGGAAGGAACAGGGCTGGCTCTTCAACTTCCCAATGGGAAAAACAGCCGGGGCGAAGCTTCCCCTTCCCCAGTGGAATGGTTGGGAGGGGGGGAACCCCGGGGCTTTAGCCAGGACACTGCACTGGTGAAGCAGGATTCAACCTTGAGGTGAATCAGCAGCTTGAAAAGTACCTGTGTGATGAGTTGCCCGGTCTCATGGGGCTCCGCTCCCCCAAAATCCTGCTCATGGGGGTCAGCACATCCTCTCAGGGGGCAGCCAGTTCCCCTCGAGCTGGGGGAAAAGCTTCGGGATGTTCCCGCCGGTGACTTCACCCTCTGACTCAAGCAGGGAAGGGATTAAAGAGGAAAAAGAACCCCGAGCGCTTCTCTCCCTCCTCCCCTCCCTCCCCACCGGCGAAACCCGGCCGGGCTCCGGCGCTGCCGGCCCGCGCCCAAATCCTCACCCTCCGGAGCCGCCGCTTTTCCTCCTCCTCGGCCGAGCTGCAGAAAATTAGGGGGAAAAAAGAATAATCTTAAAAAAAACCCCACGACTTAAAAAAGAAAGAAAGAAAGAAAAAAAAAGATTTCTCCGGGGTTAATGGGAACCATGTGCTCGTCGCATTCCTCTTTGTGCCGGGGCTGACGGGATCCCGGCGGCCCCACGGCAGCTCCCCCCGAGTGCTCCCCAAACGGGGGCCGTGGGGCTGGTCGAGGCTCCAGGGGTGCAGTAATGGGGGTCCTGCCCCCTTTTTTATGGGGTTCCCACCCCTCCCCACGTAGCTCCATCCTGGTTTGGGGTGGCTGAGGCCACATTAAAAAAGGCCCCCCTGGCTTCCCTAAAATCTCCTGGGGTGGGGGGGCTGAGTGGGATTGATGAGGGGCCACTTTTGGGGAATCCCCAGGCCCCCCAAATTGGGATGGGGCACATTTCTTTACAGCTGTCTCCCAGCTCTGTTCCCTGTGCCAGGGACCTCTCGGAGGGTTCTGCGACGATGCCCAAGGAAAAAGGGATGGGGTGGGGGGACACAATGCTTGGTGTCCCTTTGTCTCCCCTGTCCAGTGGTCCCACTGTCTCCTTGTCCCTGACCTGGGGGGTGGCCTTGCAGCCCCCCTCACTTAGCCCCTGTCTCCCACTGTGCAGCCCCACAGCCCCCTTCCCCTACCTTTGCCCTGTCCCCTATGGGGGGGTGGCCCCTGTGACCCCCTGCCAGGGAGCCCCCCGTCCCCCCCCTGGGAATGTCCCCCAATCCCCTCCTTGGGGGTGGCTCTTGGTCCGCTTGTCCCATCCCGGGATGGCTCTGCGGTCCTTATCCCATCACCTGGGGGGGGTCCTCTGTCCCATTTGGGGTGTCCCCAATCCCGCACCTGGGGTGATCCCTACCTGGGGGTGGCCCCAGTTCCCTACCTGGGAAGGTCGTGCCTTGCGGGTGGAGTTTCCCCGCCCGGAGGTGGCCCTGCAGCCCCTCGGGGGGTGGCCCTGTCCCCGGCCCTGTCCCGTACCTGGGGAGCCGGTGCGGGTCCCTCCGTGCGCTCCGCGGGCGCGGCGGGGGCAGCGGGGAGGCAGAGCCGCCCGGCATCACCGCCCCTTCCTCCCTCCTCCTCCTCCTCCTCCTCCCTTCCTCCTCCCCCCGCCTGCCCCACAGCCCGGACCCAGGGAAGGCGGGGGGGAGGCACTTGTACTTCGGGTGCCCGGTGCACCCTGGGGTGCCTCACAGGTCCTTAGGGTGCCACATGCACCCCCTGACCCCTCCATGCACCCCGAAGTGCTCCAGGGAACCTCAGGGTGCCTCATGGACCCAGAGGTGCCCCATATGTCCTCACGGTGCCATCTGGCTGCCCCATAGCCCCTCGGGTGCCCCTCTGTGCTCTGGGATGACCCCCCCCCCCCAATTTGTCCCATGAGCACCCCCTGATTGCCCCAGGCTCCCTCAGGGTGCCCCATTACCCCCCATGCCCAGGGTGCCCGTGTGCTCCAGTACAGCCCCATATGCCCCCCATGTCCCACAGCCCCCCAAGATAACCCCTACACCCCTATACATCCCCAGGCACCCCCAGCAGCCCCCATGCAAGTCCATAAACCCCCAAAATGCCCCATACTGCTTCTCTGTACCCCTGGGACACCAGTGTGCCCCACAGAGCCCCAGGATGCCTCAGATACCCCTATCCAGCCCCGGGTGCCCCCCTGTGCCCCCAGCCAGCCCCAGGGTGCTCCCAACACCCCCAACCCCCTTCTGCTCCCCCAGTCCTTTGGGATTCATGCCCAGGCAGCCAGAACCCCCCTCCCCAAAGTGCACCCCACCCTCCCAGAGCCCATTGCCCCCTGGCACGGCACAGCCACGGTGAGGACACTGAAAGGCAAGAGGGCACCCCCAACTCTGAGCCTCAGTTTCCTTTCCAGGCAGGAACTGCACCACCCACCTCCTCCCTAGAGCTGCACCGTGGCTGACCCTGAGCCCCTCTCTGGCACAACAGGACCCCACCTCGCTCTGGCCACGGATTTTGCTGGAAAAAACCTTTATTTTCCAAGATTTGGAGCCCCCCCAGAGCCCCTGTGCCGTGACAGTGTGGCCCTGCAGCCGGTGAGGACGGGACATCCATCAGCATCCCGCGATCCCAATGGGACCAGGGAACCAACTCCAGCAGTGCTGCAACCTCACAGAGTCCCCAAAAACCAGGGGCCACAGAAGTCTTCCCCCCCGACCTTCTCCATCCCATGGGACGGGGTCGGGCACCTTCTGGGAGCCCTTTTTCCTTAGTCCCCGCGAGGAGGATTTTGGGGGCTCCAGGCAAAGCCACCCCGAGTCTCTGCTGTCCGGGTACACCCCGCGGCTCATCCAAACGTTTCCTCCGATCCCGATCCGAGCTGTCTGACCGAGTGAGGCTGCGGGCTGGAGTCCTAAGGGAGCGGGAAGAAGAGAAGCAGAGAGGCCCCTCGCCGAGGCCTCGGCGCTGCCGCCCGCCCCTCACCCCGCGGCCGCGGCCCCGGGCCCGGCCCCCCGGCTCACCTGCCTGCGGCAGGACTCCAGCAGCACCCCGGCACGGAGCAGGCACCACAGCTCTCCCAGCAGCGACACCAGGACGTGCAGGATGTCGCTCCACCGGCCCACGGTGAGGAGGAGGATGAAGAGGCCGCCCATCCGCACCAGGACCGTCCGGAACACTGGCCCTCCGTCTGCGCTCTGCCGGGCCTCCTCTGCGGGGACACGGCGCTGGAGACACCCGGGGGACACTGTGCCCTCCCCAGACCTATAACGGGGACACTGTGCCCTCCCCAGACCCACAATGGGACACTGTGCCCTCCCTGGTCCCATCCAGGGACACTGTGCCTTCCTCAGACCCATCCAGGGACACTGTGCCCTCCTCAGACCCACAGTGGGACACTGTGCCCTCCCTGGCCCCACAAGGGGGACATGGGGCATTCCAGGGGAGACATGGGATGCTTCACATATATCACCTCTTACAACCCCAGGATGCCCCATACAGCCCCGTACACCCCCAAAATACCCCATATACTGCCCCATATAAAGCATCCCCCACTCTATGACACCCTCCATTCACCCCAAACCAAATATATGGGATACCCCATATACCCCCCCATACAATCCTAAAATGCCCAAATAGCCCCATACAGCCACGAAATTACCTCCATACACAGGATCCCCCACCCTCTGACACCCCACACCCAGTACATGGGATGTCCCATATATCCACCCTACACCCCTGGGATACCCCATTCACTTTCCCTACAGCCCCAGGACACCCCATACGCCCCCATCCTGCATATGGCAGTCCCCATAGGAATGATTCTCCACTCTCTGACACCCCCCCTTCACCCCAAACCCAGTACATGGGATGCCCCATATATACCCCCCATACAACGCCAGGATGCCCCACACAGCCCCCAAACACCCCGCACTGCCCCATTCCCGGGATCCCCCACCCTCTGCACCCCCCTGACCCCGAGCCCCTCTCCTACCCTGCATGTAGACCACCAGCAGGGTGTAGCAGACGGTCAGCGGGGTCCAGAACCGGGCGGCCTCGGCGGCTGAGAGGAAATCCCTGTTGATGAGCTCCACGGCCGCCAGGTCGCCCACGGCGAAGGCCAGGGCGAGGGCGCGGCGCAGCAGCGCCGGGATGCGGTGGCCGTCGGAGAGGAGCAGGATGCAGAGCCCGCAGTACCGCGCCCGGCTGTGCAGCCCGTACAGGGCGCAGACGTGCCGCGCCAGGCGCTGGCACTGCAGCGCCAGCAGCCCCGCCAGCCCCGCCGCCAGCAGCAGGTTCCAGCTCCGGTGAGGAGCCCCTTCCAGCAGGAAGCTGAGGCCGCAGGACACGCCGCAGCCCAGCGAGTACTGGCACAGCAGGTACAGCTGGCTGCTGTGGGCGCCCTGCGGGAGGGGATCGTGAAGTCAGTGACGTGGGAAAAGACTCCAAGACCATCGAGTTCAACCATCCCACCAGCGCTGTCACGTCCACCACTAAAAATGTCCCCAAGTGCCACATCCAGACACCTACTGAACACTTCCAGGGATGGATGGGGACTCCACCACCGCCCTGGGCAACCTGTGCCAATGCCTGAGTGCCCTTTCCATTAAGGAATTCTCCCCAGTATCCAACCTGCCCCTCCCCTGGCACAGCCTGAGGCTGTTCCCTCTCCTCCTGTCCTTGTTCCCTGGGAGCAGAGCCCGATGCCCCCCGGCTCCCCCCTCCTCCTTTTCTCCAGGCTGAGCCCCCCCAGCTCCCTCAGCTGCTCCTGCTGCTCCAGCCCCTTCCCAGCTCCGTTCCCTTCCCTGCACAGCTCCAGCCCCTCCGTGTTCTCCTTGTCCGGAGGGTCCCAACAGTGCCCCCATGGCTGGAGGTGCCCCGGCCATGCCCACCCTGGGCAGGGCCCAGCCCAGGCCCATCAGCCCCTTCCCCCCCAGGTTCATGTGCAATGTGACACATGGACCCTCCAGGCCACAGTCCCTCCCATGGGGGTCGAACAAATCCACGGGGGATCCACAGTTTCCCAGCTCCCTCCACGCCGTGCCTCAGTTTCCCCCACCCCCTCTCACCTTGCCGAGGGACAGGACGGTGGACACGGCGCGCAGGGAGAACTCCAGCACCACCAGCGCGGCCACGCGGGAGCCCACCAGGGCCAGCACCCCCGTCAGCACCAGCACGTGCAGCGGCTCCAGCACCGCCCGCTGCGCCTGGATCGCGTCCTTCTCCGCCTGCCTCTCCGGGTTGCTGGGGACAGCCGGGGGGGAATGCTGAGCCAGGTGGGATGTCACCCAAAACGGGGTGACAGCCCTAGAGACACCCCCCCTTGTGCTTCCCAGCCCCTGCCCTGCACCCCTGAGTGCCAAGAGCCACCCCTCCAACAGCAGACCCCAAAATCAGATCCCCAAAACCAACCCCCCCGCCCCGGGTGGTGCTTACTTCAGGCACTGGATGTAGAGATAAACCTTCAGGAGGCTGCAGAGCACTGACACGGCGCAGGCACCCACCAGCCCTGCGGGGAAAGGCAGCAGAGGGTCACCCGTGTCCCCTGGCCTGTCCCCAAGCTGTCCCTGTGCCACCCTCTGGGCTCTCACCTTGCAGGAACGCATCCAGCAGTGCCCAGCCCCAGGCCAGCCCGGGGAATGCCGGCAGCCAGGACCCCAGGGAGAACATTTTCGATGGAGAGGAGCCACGGCACGCACGGCCAGGCCCCGGCTCCAAGGTCCGCGGGGCGGAGGCTGGGAGTGGCCCCCCTGGGCTAGTAAATCATTGCTGGGGCAAAGCAGGGCAGCTGGAGCTCAGCTGCTCCGGCCACAGCTCCAGCTGCCCCGTGGAGGTGAAAATTAGGGCGAAGAGAGGAAGGCAGTGATGGGATGCACATGGAGGGGCCTGGGGATCACCAGCACCTTTGCCCACCTCCACCCGGCACTGCCGTTCACCCTGAGGCCTCGCAGCATTTCAGGTCCCGTTCCCCCCTCTGCACCACCCCAAAGACCCCGAAACGACGCCGAAAATAGAAAAACCCCTTTATTAATGTCTTTGGTGGTGGTGGGAGCCCATCCTACGGCCCCGGGGGCTGCTGGTGCCGCACCAGGTCCCTGAGCTTGTCCCAAAAGAAGAGGCTGAGGACCGTGTGGGGGCCGAGGCGGAGGTAGACGGCGCCGATGCCCTTGTACAAGCCCAGCAGCCCCTCTTTGTTGGAGATTTGCAGGATACAATCCACAAAGCCCCGGTAGAGCTTGCCCTGGGGAGAGAGGAGCCGGCTGCGCACTCCCGCCAGCCGCAATCCCGGGAAAAGCCGCGCGTCCCCTCTCCCCGGAACGGCCTTACCGTGCCGTCGGCGTCCACCGGCTGGTTGTAGAGGCGGGTGCTGATCGTGTCGAAGGGCGTCATCGCCACGGCAACAGCCACGCTGCTCACCATCCCCCCCGCCAGCACGGCCGCCCAGCTGCCCTTCCTGAACCACTGCGGGGAGCGCCGGCCTCAGCTCTGCCCGAGCTCCGCGGGAGCGGCGGCCGGGCAAAGCTTCCCCCTCGCTTCCCCCTCACCTGGCGCTCGCAGACCCAGTCCTTGGCGGAGGCGAAGGTGGCGAGTTGCACGGCCGAGCCCACGGTCACGCGGGGGATGGCGCCCGTCACCCCCCGCCACAGCCCCACCACCCCGTGCTGTCGGTAGATGGCCTTGAAAGCGCTGGCGATGTTCTGGGGAAAAGGGGAAATCGGGGAAAAAACCGGGAATGGTGCGGTCCCACGCAATGCTAGGATTTCCCACCCTGGCAAAACTTCCCACCCCGGCGTCCAGAGCCACCTTGGTGGTTGGTGACACGAAGCCACCGGGGCTTTGAAGGCACCGCAGGGGGTCCGGATTCGGTGTCCCAGCCCCACGTGCCCGTCACACCCCCTCTGTCCTCACGCCGTTATTTATAGCATCGTTACGGGGCCAAGCGGCCAAACAACAGCTTTAAATTCCTGCTGACCAAAATAGCATCGTCCCCCCTGGGGCCTGGAGCGTGCACAGACAAGGTGCCACCATATCCTCGGTGCCCCCCCCCAAGCCCGACCCCGTCCCCACTCACCTCATGGTCGTGCTGGTAGCCCACAGCCATGGCCGACACTGTCTTGGCTTGGAGGTGGGTCTTGACCTTGGGGGGGACAATGCCAGGTGACAAAACCCCCTTCAGCCCCCGCTGGGACCGGCTGCGGTCCCCCCATCTCTTCTCAGCACATTTTGGGGGGGGTTCAGCCCCTCTGACAGATGGGGGGGGGCACAGATGTGTTGCCAAGTGGCGCCTCCGGGCTTTGAACCCCTCCCACCCCGGGGCAAAGGGACCCTGCAAACATCCACTGCTGGGACTCTGCAACCCCAAAAACTGGGGAGACCCCCTAAAGGGGGGGGGGGGGGCACACCCTAAATTTCGT
>JAWWES010000055.1:1682634-1700364 GCA_035583135.1 Lophotriccus pileatus
TGTACGTTATGGGGTAGTTCTGTGGGTTTCGGGGGGGAGGATTTGGGGGACACAGCGGGGGAAGAACAGGCACAGAGCAGCTCTACATTTTGGGGGGGGGGGAGGTGAAGCAAAGCAGGGGGCGAAGGGATGCACCAGGGACGGAGTTTATAGGATGCAGCGAGCTTCAAGATGCCAAACCTTTTTGGGAAGGGGGTGCGTTTCCCCAAAACACCCCCCCACGAGGGTCTGTGGGGGCAGAGCAGCACTCACCAGGTACGCGGGGCTGCCCACGAAGGCTCCCACCGCCCCCGCCACGGCCCCGGCGGCCACGGTGCCGCCGGGATACCGCGTCCAGCCGGCGTCCTCGGCGTGGGAATAGCAGTAGAAGCGGAAGCCGTTCATGAGCCCCTGGTAGAGCAGCCCGGCCGCCAGCCCCTTCTGCAGCCCCCACAGCCCGTCCGCCCGGCACACGGCGCCCACCGCCCGCAGCACCCCCCGGTAGGGCCGCGGGTACGTGCCCGGGGCCTGCAGCTCGCCCTGCAGCTGCAGCCGCGTCTTGACCACCTCCAGCGGGTTGGTGAGGAAGCAGGCCAGGCACCCGGCGGTGGCCCCCAGCACCAGGTCGGTGGCCGGGGGCACCCCCTTGGACGGGGGGCTGCTCTTGGCGGGGGTCGCCTGTTCCTGCGGGGAGGGGGATCCGGGGCGGGGGGCGCGGGCTCCCGTCGCCATCCGGCACCTGCCCGCGGGGGCGGCCCCGGCTCCACCTCCCCGAGCGACCGCGGCGAAAAACACACCGAGCCGGGCGGGGGGGGAGCGAGCGCCGCCTCCCGCAAAGCAACGCCGGGCCCCCCCTCCCCAAATCCAGCCCCCGCTCTGCCGAAGGGGTGCGGGGCAAAGGTCGGGGTCGGGGGTGCGTGTCCGGCCCCCTCCGCCGGTACCGAAGCGCCCCGGCGGCCGCGTCCAGCCCGGCCCGGCCTCACGTGATGGGGCTGCCCCGGCGCAAATAGGGAAAAACAGGCACACAAAAAAAAAGGCGGGATAAAACTGGAAGAGAAGCGGGGGGAGAGCGGCTCCGGGGGGGTGGGGGGGGGCACACGCAGCGCCCCCGCCCCGCGGCCGGCCCGGGGCAGGGACGAGGGACCGGCAGGTTCGTTGCGCTCGCGGCCGGGGGTTCGGGGGCTCGCGGGGGTCTCACCCGCCTCTCCCGCCGCTGATCCCTCTCGGGGTCGCCGAAATGCTTTGAAATTGGAGCTTCCCAAGGCAAAACGCTGCGGGGATCGTGGGGGGGGGGTGTCGGTGTCCCTCCCCCTCGCCGCGGAGTTCTATTTATAGGGCTGCACAGTGACCCCCTGGGACCTCCTTTACCCCATGGCTTTGGCACTTCGGTGGTTACTGAGGGGGTGGGGAGGTGTGACCCCCCCCCAGTCCCAAACTCCTCCCCATCCCGGTGGCTCCCCCATCCCTGATATACCCCCAACACCCGTTTTGATCCCAAAAGGAGAGGGAGGGTTTACAGGGAGGGTGGGTGATGCTAGGGGCTGGCCCCATGGCTGTTTATTTCTTGTCTAGACTGGGAATATCTCCTGGATCTGGGGATAAACCGGGACAGAGCATCCAGACTGTGTGTCCTGATGGATAACTGCCAAGTGAAAAAGAGAACGTGCCCCAGCGCAGGGTTAACACCGCTGGGGTTCAGTGTCCTGTCCCAGAGCGATTCCACAGGCTCCAAAGTGACAACAGGACATGGAACAGCAGTCCCAGGTCCTGCCCCAGAGCGATTCCACAGGCTCCAAAGTGACAACAGGACGAAGAACAGCTGCGGGTGTCGGAATGTGTCTCAGGGCCAAAGCTGAGTTACCAATGACTGTTTATTTGGGGAGGGGGGAAAGGAAGCAGATGTATGTACATATACATTCAGTCACGTACGTTTCCTCCCAGAAAAAGGCCCCGTGAACGTATATTACATGAGAAGGTCTCTGGATTATTATTATAATTATTCTTATTATTAATATTATTTAAAAGCTGGGGTTGTGCCCCAAAGTGCTCGCTGTGGAGTGCAAGCGGCGCTGGGTCCGCGCCGGCCTTGGGTGCGGGAACCGAGGAGGTGGGGATGTGTTCGGTGGCAGCCACGTGACAACGTCCCTCGGGACGCCTGAAGAACATGGGACTCCATCTCTTCACCCCCTCCCCGGCACACGGGACCAGCGTCCAAACCTCAAGCCGGCTTCTGAGCTCTCCTAAAACCACGCTGGGATGTTTTAAGGCCAAATTTTTGGCCCCGTTCCTTCTTCCTTAGCCTCAAACCTCATGGACAGGCTGAGAGTGGCTCTGTGATGTCCGGAGGCCCCGGGTGGGTTCTCCAGGAGGAGAAGGCGGCGCAGCGGTGCCGTACTCGGTGATTGTATGAGCAACAAAACATGCACGGTAGCGATTGAGTGTTCCCGTCTCGCCCCCTCCACGCCCCGACCCTGTTCTAAAATGAACAAGTCCTTAGTCCTGCTCATCCCAGCCCACCCCACTCCCACCCTCTCCCTCTCCCTCACTACTAGTGGGACATTATTCCATGAAAGGCAAATTCTTTGCCCCGTGGCAGCTGGACGAGGAGGAAGGCGCAGGTGGAGAAGCGTCCGGATGCTCCCAAAACGCGCTGGACGTCCTTGGCTCAGCGGTGGGCGTGGGGTCCACGCTGCAGGCACGTCCCTGGTGGGGACCGAGCGATGGCAGGAAGGTTTGGGGTGCCAGTTGGCCAGACACAGGCCCTGCTTCCCCCAAAGATGGGCCCCCGTGAGCTGTCCTCCCCCGGGCAGGGTCAGCACCAGGGGTCCCGCTCGGCCCGGCCGCGGCACAGGCTGTCGCTGCGCTGCCACGCGCTGTCGATGAGGCTCTGGGCGTCCTCGCACTTCTTCTTGACAGCGGCGTCCAGGATGGCCTTGTGCAGCAGCTCGACCTGGAACACACGTGTGGGGCGTCAGAAGGGGAACAGACAACAGTCACTTCTCCCTCTTGCTGTAAAACCACCTCAAATCCACACGAAACAGATCGTCTGTGTCATAAACTTGGGCTGCCCCAGATCCCTCCCACTCCCTTTGTCAGCATGGGATGCTCGTGGCTCCAAGTCCCCCATCCCATGCTTATATGGGCAATGGAGAAGCTCCATGGCTCTCCTGCCCTTCGTGGGAAAGCGGGATTCACCCTGCAGGGACAAATTCACCCCTCTGCCCTCCCTCAGCAGATGAAGGGTGTGAGGCAGCCCCACGTGCTCACCTGGTAGATGTTCCTCCACGCGGCGTTCAGCGCCGACAGGAACCTCTCCAGCTCCGTAGTGCAACTAAAATAGAGGACCCAGGGGGGCAGGAACTCCTTGCTGTCCTGAGCAAACTCCTAAACACCAAGAGAGAGGCTGAGTGTCAGCACTGGACCCTTGCCCAGCCCTGGGCCAGCCGGCCCCAAGCCCCAAGCTCACCAGGATACAGTACTCCTTGCCAGCCTCCGTGGAGACGGCAGCGATGTCCGTGAGCTCGGCGGTGGCCAGCGAGCGGAAGAAGCTGGTCTGGCAGTCCTCGTGGCACGTGAAAGCCTTCTCATCCGTCAGCACGAGGCAGCAGGGAACACAAGGCGTGGGGGCAACACCCTGCGGGATCACCTGCATGGGGTGGGGAAAGGGGGTTAACGTCTGGCACGGTGGAGACCCATCTCCATGGGGTGCCCTGTGGGGAAGCTCTCCTGGCTCGAGATAAAGCTGCCTGTTCCATCCCTGCCAGGTATCCCTGCTCCCTTCGGCAGCTCCAAAGGCTCCAGGCAAAGGAGGGGGTCGAAGCACCCACGCCTGGGGCCCGTCCCCGGCTCACCCCTTTGGAGACAGCCTGGCAGAAGTACTGCATCCAGTCCGCCATGTCCTCCTCGTTGTCGGCGCTCAGCTCCAGGGAGGGCCGGTCCGTCAGGATCACCTGGAAGGAGTGGGGCCGGTCGGTGGTGTTGGAGCGCCGGCATCCCCCGCACTGCTCGCCGCTGGGAGAGAGGGGGGAGGATGGAGATCAGCCCTAAAACAGCCTCTGCCTGCCCTCCCTGCGCAGCACCTCAGCCCTCTTCCCCACAAACACTCGTTTCCCATCTGTGACATCCCCTGGGATTGCTCCAAGGATGGCCTGTGTGTTGTGGGAGAGCTGGAGTTGAGCGCACTGGGTCTCCCAGAAGGGCTCTTGGAGGGGTATTGTCACCTTCAGAGGCCAATTCCCCATCCAAGGGTGGGCTTAAGTGTTGTTCAAAAACTAGAAGGAAATGAGGCCGTCTCCCACTAAACCTGCCTCCAGCCAGGAGCAAGCAGGGAGTCCTGCAGCATTGGAGTAGGTCGTGATCTGCCCCAGAACACCTCCCTAGACATCCCAAGGAGCTCCTGCTCCCCAGGTCCCCACCGAGTCTGGGTGCCCCGTCCCACCAGCCGCTTACCCCATGTTGATGGAGAGCAGGGGGGTGACGTCGGTGCGATCCGGGTACTGGTACAGGATCCCGTTGCTGCCGTTCGGGAAGATGAGAGAGGGGGTCACCGGAGTCAGCTCAGCTCTGGTATCCCCTGCCTTCAGTCCCACAGCCAGCCCTGCCCTGCCCTGCCCTCCACCCACACAGCCCCGTGGGGTCACGTTCCTGCTGCTGGGCACCCACAGCTGGTGGCTTTGGCCCTCCAGGTGACAAGAAGGGTCCTCACCACCTCCCACGCAGCAAAGTGCTCCCAGCACCTTCTCCAACAGGCCCTGGCTGCCCCTGCCCCTGCCCAGCGCCCACCTGAGCACCACGAAGCAGGTCTTCCACTGCTCCTTGCCCAGGTAGGAGGTCCCTGCCTTGTAGTGCAGGATGCCGTCCTTGGTGACGGCGTTTTCACCGGAGGAGCAGCTGTTGCTGGCGGGTCCCAGCGCCTCATCCATGGGGTCTTCCCAGTGAACGAGGCCGTAGAAACGCACCACCACGTCGCAGGCCTGTGAGGAGCAGGAGGAGTCAGGGCAGTGTCCAGTGAGCCATCGTCACCCGCGGTGATGGCGATGGTATCCAAACCCACCTCACACTTGGACTCCTGCGCCACGAACTTTGCCAGCGCCAGTTTCTCCATGGTGGCATCCGTGAGGATACTGGGGTACGGGGGCTCCCGGCACCCTTTGATCATGGCTGACTTCAGGGAGACCAGGAAGAACCTGAGAGGGAGGCAGGCATCTCTGACAAGGCCAGGGCAAACAGCCCCTCATCTCCCTCACGTGCTCTGGTGCCCAAGGGGCTCCCCTTCACTGTGGGCCTCTGGTCTTCCAGACCAATGGGTCCCAAAATCAACCTACAGACCAGAGGTGACAGGGGTTGCAAAGCCTGAACTCCAGAAGGGAGCTCACAGAACCACAGAATATTCTGAGCTGGAAGGGACCCAAAGGATCAAGTCCAACTCTTATGCAAACAGCCCATGCTGGGATAGACCCTGCAGCCTTGGCATTGTGAGCACCCTGCTCTAACCAACTGAGCTGATCTCAGGGCCGTGGGTGGGACTGGGAGGTGGACACATCCCAAAACAGATCCCAGTGTGACCATCAGCTGTCATACGTCCCTGAGCTGACCACACAGACCTGCGGATGTGCCTTGGAACTCAAGAGCTCGTCCCTGCTCGTCCCAAGTGACACAAGGGACACGTGGGTCTGCGTTGCCCAGCCCCCTGAGGCTCAGCCTGAGGGACAGGGTGACTGCTGTGTTTATCCAGGGAAGATACTTCTGGTGTATCCATGCCTGAGGCAATTCCAGCTGCCTGCAGCGTTCAGCCAGCGGCATCAAACCAACCCCAAACCCCAAGTGGCGGCAGGACTTTGTCGTGGAGGGCTGTCACTGCAGTGTCCCACGTCCCCCACGCCCGAGGGGCCGGTCAGGGCTCTGTCCTCGCGCTTACTCGGTGAGAGCCACGTCGGCGGTGTCCAGCAGGAACTGCTTCCTCCGGTTGGTGCACACCAGGGTCACTGTCTGCTGATCCAGCCCCACCTGCGCCACACAGGGAGGGTTAGGGAAGCCAGGGATGGCACGAGGGGCAATGGAGCAGGCTTGGACCTGGCTCCTGGCCCTGGTCAGTGGTCACTCTGCTGCCCATGTGAAGATACAAGCAAGGTAGGCACCCACAGAGGTGGCATTTGAGGGGCGATCACTTCCAACTCTCCCAGTCTCAAAGACTCACTGGTCAAAACTCTCCCCATGGACACAAGCACACCCCACAGGGACGCTCCTGGCACCCTCATCCAGGTGAGCACTGCCCCCAGCTCCCTCCTGCTCCCCATCTGCTCACCGAGATGTAATCCAGCTCGTTGTAGGACACGGCCTCCTCCACCATGTACGGCTTCTCCGCTGCCCCTGGCACAGACACAGAGAGCCACATGAAGGGGGGCAAAGCACCCCCTTGGCAGCAGCAGCAGCGATGGACCTGCAAACCGAGCCGTGTCGCAGGCAGCACAGAGCCACAGGACACGTGTCCCAGGGGACAGGCCAGCCTGAGCTCCCTACTGGGACACGAGGGGACTGCCAGTGAAGGCAGGAAGCTGTGGTGCCCTAATTCGTGCACAAGCCTCCCTCCCTGCTGCTGAGCCCAGGGGCTGTTGGGATGGGGTACCTTTCCGGATCAGGTACACGTAGCAATCCGTCAGCAGGACGTAGATCAGCTGCAGGTTCCCCTCCATGTGCCCGGTGCTCATTCGGATCATCTGCGTGGAGACAAAAGAGCTCTCAGCCCTGGGCTGATGCAGGCACAGAGCTGCCCCTTCAATCCCTGGTGACCCCCTTACCCTGAATAACTGTTCCTCATTCTCCCGAAAGACATGGATCATCAGCAGGAGGAGATGGTTGTTATCCACCCTGTGGAGAGAGACAGCAGAGGATGGACACAGATGTGGGGCTGGGTGAGTCCAGGAAGGGCAGTCCCCTTCCTTATTGAGCATTTCCACGATTTGAGCACTTGTTATTATTCCTCCAAGACCTTCTCCTCCTGACCCCCTGCGCTTCCTTTTCATCCTGGAAAAGGATGGGCTTTGCCCCCAAACTGAGGACAAAGGGGAAAGCACCAGCTTGAGTTCAAGATTGTTTGGAAGATGTTCTCCCTGCTGAGCAAACCCATCCTCACCTGAACTCGGAGGGATGGGTCAGCTCCGAGGGGCTGCCCTGCCCCTCCTCCACCCCAGAGTCCTCAGCACTGCTCAGGGAAGGGCTGGGCTGCTCCTTCTTGGGCTCACAGGGAGCCTGGGGGTTGGTGGTTTCTGTCTGGCCAGTTTGGGGTTCATCACTCGCCCTTCCAGACTCCTCTACTGCCCCAACTGCTTCTCCCTCTCTGCTTTCTTCTTCTTCAGGAGCCTCAGGGCTACCAGAAACATGTGGCGGTTGGCCAGGCCCTGGAGGGTCATGGTGGCCACCACCTGGTGCAGCAGCGTTTGGACTCTCGACGGTAAATCGGTAGAAGTCCATGGGGGCTGAAATCCCCTCGCTAAAGTCGCCAGAGGACGATCCATCCGGGGTCTCCCCTGGCGTGCCGGTCCGAAAGGGCTGCCCAGGGGGCTCCAGGGGGGCGTTCCAGCCCCCGGGGTCCAGCTGCCCGTTGAGCCTGTCCATGACCTTGCTGAGGGGCTGCCCCAGGCTCTCCATGGACGTGTCCTTCATCTCGGGGATGCGCAGGGCCAGCTGCCCGAGGGCCGGGCGCTCGGCCCCCTCCTCCGGCCCGCGCGGGTCCCTGGGCGGCTCCTCCCGGTCACTGAGCCCGTTGACGCCGCTGTCCCCGCTGGCCTCGGGCGCTGCGGGGGCCGGGCTGTTCACCACCTCCTCGGCCTTCACCTTCTTCTTCTTGCCCGTTTTCTTCTTCTTGGCCAACCTGTGAGAGACAGGAACGTCACTCGCCTCTGCCTGCTTCGACTCTGCGACCCCACCCTTTCCCAACAGCATTCCTTTGCACTCTTCCCCATTGCAGGGAAACCCTCCTATCGAGAACATCGCTCGATGTGCAGTCACACAGAGCCCTCATCTCCGTGCCAGTTGTCACGAGACACAAGATATGGACACTTTTCCCTACTTATCCCAAACAGAAGAGGCATCACAGCTGGATGCAGCACCTTGGGCTTCCTTTGGCTGCGAAGGGATCACAAATGGATGCAGAGCTAAGGAGAAATCCCTGGCTGAGAGCAAGCAGCTGGGAAGGTAGGAGGTTTCTAGAGGTAGGACTGCCGTGTCCCTGCCTGCCAGAAGAGGGAGATGCAGGCTGGGGCCTGCTCCAGCCAGTGGCACACCGGGATGTGCTGCGGAAGTGCTCTGGACACCCGTGGCACCCAAACTGCTGCCAGGTCACCCTTGTTTGGGAAGCGAGTGTGCTGCTCCCCTTCCCAGTGTCTGATGTGCAGGATGCCACGTAACCCAGCTCCTCTGCTCCTCCCAGGAAAAACTGGGCATAAGAACAAGTCCCAGGCGTGCTGGGCAGGTTTTGGGGTGTCCCCATTGCTGGGAGTGAGCAGAGCCTGGAGCTCTTTGTCCGGGTTCAGGGCTCCAAGGAAGCCCTGGGGATCTCCTCTGCAGGAGTCAAACACCGGCTAGGAACTCTGTGGAGGCATCTCCCACAACAGCTTTAGCCACAGCTCGTTGACAAACAGGAGGGACAGGACGGGAGGGAAGATCCAAGACCCAGAACTGCTGCAAACCTGCCACCAGTTGGAGAGCGCTCCAATTAAAAGCTCACAGGTTACTCTGACACACACTGTCAGGCAAAGGTGTTGATGTGGAGCCAGCCCAAGGGATCCCAGACCAGCCCAGACCTACGAGACAAGCTATGATACCCCGCTGGGGTCTGGACTATAAACCTGCTTTCTCATGGAGGCTGCACAAAGGCCACAGCACAGACACCGTCTGCACTGGGCTACGAGAGGTGGCACACCCTCAGCATCAGGCCAGCAGCTCCGTCCCCACCTGATGACCTCCAGCTCCGTGCAGCTCTCAGACTGGTCCGTCCCCTCGGGAGTGGCCTCTGCCCTGTCCCGGCCCGCCGTGTGCACCGGCGTGGTGTCGCTGGAGGACGGCACCTCGGCCTTCTCCTCGTTGAAGGGGTTGTGGCGCTGGGTCGGGCTCTTCGCCGGGGCCTTGCTGCCGGCGGCCTCCGAGGCAGTGGAGCGCGGGCAGCTCAGCGTGTCCGTCAGGTCCCCGTCTGCAGAGACAAGGGAAGGGCGGATGAGTGCCCGCTCGGGCTCCTGCACCAAGGCAGATGAAGCCACGATGCGGGCTGGGGGCCTGGGGCACTGCGTGGTCACTGCACTGCTCACAGTGCCACCGAGGGGGACAGATTGGCCAGAGGTTTAGAGGGTGCCTGGAGACAACAGCTCGGCCACCCCAGAGCCGGCAGCCGGATTAGGGAGCAGAGGTGGTGTCTGTGGGGAGGGGCTTTGGGGCCACGGTGCTTCTCAGCAAGACAACAGCGAGCAACGAGGCTGCTGCTTCTCCCCCTGCCACGGGAAGGTGCTCGCCCAGCTGGAAGGGCAAGACATGGAGCCAGCCATGGAGCAGCATTCCTTATGGAGCTGGCTGCTCTCCTCTGCTCACACGGGACACACGTGGGGGCTGGAAGTGTGGTGGAGGGGGACACAGCATTCCCGGGGGTCCGAGGACAGCAGGCAGCACAGACAGGTGGGAGCACAAACAGCTTGGCCCGTGTTAGTCTTCAGAGGGAAAAGGAGCAGCAGGGAAGGGCTGCAGGAGTCATGCTCGGTGTTATCCATCCAAAATCACAGTTAAAGGAAGGTTATCCATGCCCTCCTCTTCTCCAGCACCCTTCCTGGTCTAGTGGAAGGCGTCCCTACCCACGGCAAGGGATAGGAATGAGATGATCTTTAAGGTCCCTTCCAACCCAAAGCATTCCATGATTCTGTGATTCAGCCAGCGAGAAAGACCCCTTGGGGAGGGAACCACAGCCCTACACTTTGGAGGTGTAGGGTTTGAGGAGGAAAATTAAACCTCTCCTAAAACTCTAATCCAGGCAGTTTGTGAGGGATGATTCCAAAACACCACTTTGCTCCCACTGAAACTCCTGCCCTGGAGTGTGAGGGGCGTGGGCTCTACCAGGGAAGGCAATGGGGTTGTTAATGTTTGCATTAAAGGGAAATTCATGGAATCACTCAAGTTGGGAAAGACCTCTAAGATCATGAAGTTCAACCATTTCAGCCTGCACCACTAATCCAGTGTCACTTCTTTGGCCTAAATCCTGCTGGTTCTGTGCAGACAAAACAATCTTTGTCCAAAATACAGAATTTTACCACAGAATGCATTTGCTGAAAACAGGGAATGGCCCAAACTTTCTTAACCTCTGCTCTGTGTTCCCACAGCAAGGAATCCATGGTGGGGGTTCCAGTGACAATTTCCCTGTGGCTGAGGAAACTCAGCCCGGAGCAGTGGGGGGGTCCCACTGTCCAACCAGGACCTGCACGTGGGAGCTGTGCATGCCTGAAATCCAGAGGGATCTGCCCCAGCACCCCTCGGCTTCTCCCAGCCTCCACCCAACACCCACAGGGGAGCTGGGTTTGGAAATGTGCTTTGTACCTTCAGGGACAGGTTAAACCATGTCTGTGACATCCCCGTGCTTGGGGAAAGAAGGAAAGTGAGAGGGAGCCCAAGAACAATCCACATGGAATTCAGGCAGATTTCCCCAAGTATTCAGGTGGTACCAAAGCAATGCAGATCCAAAGCTCCATCAGGCTTTTTGCTGCACAGGATAGAGTGTGGGTGTGTTTCCTCCAGGGATAAACCAGGGAGGGGATTCACACAGGGGCTGCACATGGAGGATGAGAACCAATTCCTCTAAACTGGGCTCGTGCTCTTGGCCATAAAGGCCAGATGTAGCTGACAAGTTGGTTTAAAAAGGGGTAAAATAAATAAAAATAAGAAGTGTTGTGACCCAAACCGAGCATGGCCACGTGCTGGATGCTGTGGCTGCACGGGAGGTGTTTTGACACGGGACAGCAGGGTCCAGGGAAAACAAAACCTCCCAAATCAATCCCTGCAAAAGGCCCAAAACTAAAGGCAGCAGAATTAATTCATCTGTTTTCCAGGGCTTTCAGGATATCAGTGATGGTGGATCAGGGTTTTTGATCAGCACCCTGTATGCTTTACCCCAAAGAGGAAATCCATGGCGTGTGGGCAGCTGGCACATCCCACATTTTGGAAGGACGCTGGTCCCTGCTGCCAACTCCACAGTGGGGGCAATTTTCCAGCTTTTCTTTTGTAATCTGGACATGGAGGCATCGTTAGATGCAGGAAAACATCCCTCAGCTGTCAATATATGGCCAGGTGAGTGAGTTTGTGTACAGCAGGAGCTGGGGAAAGCTTTGCCCATGGCCTCACAGGTGAGACACAACCTCCCACCTCGGGGGATCTTTTCCACTCCTTTTTCTCCCTGTACAGAATTCCATCAAGATGGAGCAGTTGGTTATTAAAGAAATGAATGAGGGAACATGCAGCAAAGCTCAGGTGGCAGCAATGCAGAGAGAAAACCAAAATGCTGTAAGAGATGAGTGTGTCCCACCTTCCCAGTCTCTGCTGGGCATGGTCTGCATTGCTGGAAAGACATCTCCAAAATCATAATCTACAAAAACGAGGGATAAAACTCAGGATTAGAAACACAAGTAGTGGGGAGGGAATGGGGGGAGAGGGGAGAGTGTGAGGGGGTTTGGGGGAGGGAGATGGGAATGGGGAGAAACAAAACAATTGTCCATTGGTATCTGAAATGCATGAGAAAATTGTCAGGGAACGTGGACGTGAATGGAAACCAGCAGTTCTGCTGGATGGTTGTGTTATGGGAGCTACAACGGGACCAGGGAAGGATGAAAGCCCCATTATTCATGCTGCTGGGAAGCTAAACCAGAAAAATTGTGTCATCCAGGGCTTGATCTTCTCTGGGAAGCAATTTAACCACTCTGTGCCTCAGTCTCCCCTCTTCACACTTACCTCCCATAGGTACTGTGATGTTTGACTCATGAGTGGTGTTTGCAAAGCTTGGCATTTCAACAGGAGCATCTCTCTACCCTGAGAGTGTAGGTGGAGCTGGGGATTTTAGGGTCGGAGGCCAGGATTTCCCCTTTAATCAGAGGCACAGGGGCTGTTACCACCAAATCATCCCAGAATGGTTTGGGTTGGAAGGGACCTTACAGTTCACCTCATTCCACTCCTGCCATGGGCAGGGACACCTTCCACCAGCCCAGGTTGCTCCAAGCCCCGTCCAACCTGGCCTTGGACACTTCCAGGGATGGAGCAGCCACAGCTTCTCTGGGCAACCTGTGCCAGGGCCTCCCCACCCTCACAGGGAAGGATTTCTTCCTGATATCCAGTCTAAATTTCCCCTCTTTTAGTTTAAAACTCTTTTAATCTAAAACCATTTCCCCTCGTCCTCTCTCCCAAGGATTTAAGGCAGGAGCTCCCGGGGTTCTCACTTTGGTCTCTTCCAGCCCACCATTTGCCACCTCACCCCGAGGGGCTGTGGAGCCCTGACCTTCGCTGGAGGGGGCGATGGCACTGTCGTCCCATTCCAGGTTGGTGGAGGTGACGGAGTTGAAGGAGTTGAGGGACAGGCTGTCGGAGCCGTGCACGGAGCTGGGCAGGCGCTCCTCGAAGTCCAGCAGGTGCTGGGGCTTGTAGTAATCCGGCATGTACGGGGCCAGGTCCAGGTATGGAGCATCCTGCAGGGAAGTGTGGGGTGAGTTTGGCTCCCCATCTGGTGGGACTGTCCCTTGAACACCCCTCTGGGTGCCCATTTCAGAGGAAACCCAGTGGCTCCACTGCGACACCGAGGGCTATCCACTGGTTTTGTGTCTCCTGGACGGACACCAGTGTCCCACACCACACTTGCAGAGTTCAATCCTTCATCCCCAGCAATCTGCCCCACAGCTGCTGTGTTTCTCTTCTGAACAGTGCAGAGGAATAACTGAGCAACAGCAGTAAATTCCATTGCTGGATCCCCAAAGACCTGGAAGTCTTCCCTACAAACATCAGCATCATGTTTCCAGCTGAAGGCCAACAAGAAGGTCCATCCTGGAGCAAGTGGTGGGACCTGTCCCACTATGAACTCCCCCTACTCCACATTCCCACTCTTACCTGAGCTGAGAGAACAGATCAAGCACTCACCATGTCCACCCTGGAGTCTCCCTGCTTCACATTCCCCCCCTCCCAGAGCCGAGAGAACAAATCAAACACTCACCAGATCCACCTTGGAACAAATGGTGGGACCTGTCCCACCCTGGACTCCCCCTGCTTCACATTCCCCCCCTCCCAGAGCCGAGGGAACAGACCAAACACTCACCAGGTCCAAGTCAAAGCGGATGAACTCCAGCCCAGACACCAGCGTTAAGAACAGGGTCAGATGATCGTGGCTGCAGACCAGGGCGTTCCTGCAGTGGGGGGAAAACAAAAGGGCTTTACAGATGTGGGAAGGAGGAGAAGCAGCTACAAGAGCCCTTCTGTTTCCTCAGTGGTGCCTCTGAGCTGCTCCAAACAGTCCTGGAGCTCGGGCAGCCACTACGTGCTGTCCCCAGACAGAGCTACAGCCACATTTCCAAGTGTGCACCAAGGCTGGGTCCTTGGACAAGAGCTCAGCATCTTCTTGGAAACCATGATAAATATAAAGGGGACTGCAGAGCAAAAGCAGGAACTAGGAGAGAGGCTTGCAGGGCCTCTTACCTGTATAAGAGCACAGTGCATCCACATCTGGGACCTTTAAATTAATCACATAAATCCCACAAGGACAAAAGTCAGACCCTGATCACCTTCTTGTTCCCCACTGGCCAAGTTGGGCTGGCTTCTGACGAGAAGGAATGCCTACCAGTGCCCAAAGGAGAAAGACCTGGGATACTCACTTGACATAGTACTTGTGCAGCAGGCTCAGGTTCTCCTGGAACAGCCTCAAGTAGCTCTCCAAGGAATTTTCATTGAGGGCGAGGTACAGCCAGGCCCGGCCTGGGAACAGAGGAGCAGAGAGAGTTATCGGGAGGAAAACACCTGGGAAGGGAAACAAGCCTAGAAATAACCAGGAATCAGTTAAAACATGGCAGATTGTTCATTTGTATCATTTGAAGGGAGCAATTGACAGTGGGGGGATTCTGGGGCGGGAAATGCCAGTGAGGGATTCCTGATTTGGAGTGGAAAGGGGAATAAGGGTCTGGTTGAGAAGCAGCCACACAACTGGGTCTGTGTAGTGAGATGGGAGCCCTGCTGGAAATGCCAGGAGGCAGGAGAGGTGGGGGAAGAATCGCTCCAAATCAGCCTGGGTGTGATTTGACACCAATTCTGGTGAGAGAGGTGATGGTGGAGCCTGTGCTCAGCTCCATTCTCACCAGCAGGGGCCTGGGACATGGTGGGTGCTGGGGTAATCTGGCAGAGAGGATCTGGGCACTGTCCTGCACCACAAGCGGCCTCGATGGTCCCAAACATCCCCTGTGGACAACTCACAGCAGGGAAAATGCAGGATCATGCAGACAACAGCTACAGTGAGACACTGTGGGCTCCCATCTGCCAGGACCCTTCCCAAGGGCATGATCCCACAGACTCCCATCTGCCAGGACCCTTCCCAAGGACATGGCCCCACAGAGCTCCCATCTGCCAGGAACCTTTCCTGAGGGTACGGCCCTACAGGGCTCACATCTGCCAGGAACCCTTCCTGAGAGCATGCCCCTGCAGAATTCCCATCTGCCAGGAACCCTTCCCAAGGGCACAGCCACATAGCTCCCATTTCCCAGCAACCCTTCCTGAGGGCATGGCCCCACAGACTCCCATCTGCCAGGACCCTTCCCGAGGGCATGGCCCTGCAGAGCTCCCATTTCCCAGCAACCCTTCCTGAGGGCTTGGCCCCACAGACTCCCATCTGCCAGGATCCCTTCCCATGGGCACGGCCCCTTGGGTTTCAGGGCAGCAGAAGCCTCAGCACCTGATCCTGAGGCACAGTGACATTATTTCCAGACCCCATGCAGTTATGGCAGGACTCCCACCTCCTTGGAACAATCTGCCCATGGAATCACCATCCCTGGGAGCGTTCAGAAAACGCGTGGATGTGGCACTTGGGGACAGGGTTTAGTGGTGGATCTGGCAGTGCTGGACAACAATGACCAGAGAGGTCCTTTCCAGCTTTAATGATTCCACGACTCCTTGGCCTGAGCCAAGTGCCCTGGGCTGTGCTGGCTCCCTCAGCCCAGCCTGCCCCGGTGTCCCCAGGCCCAGCTCTGCCCTCGGAGCACTCACTGCGGCCCAGGTTGGTGGCCACGTGCTGGAGCACCTCGATCTGTTTGACGGCTTCTCGGCGCGTGAAGTGAACGACCAGCACCCAGTACCCCGAGGAAAGGTCCTGCAGGCTGCAAGAAGGAAAGGCCCAGAGGAAAATTAAGCTTTGTTATCTCCGTCCCAACCCCTGCCTAAGCCGTTTCCCCGTGCTGAGGCTCCACACCAGGCTTTTCCCACGGGGAAAAGCAGCATTCCAGAGGCGGGCTCCGGGCTTACCCGTAGAGCAGAGCGTGGTCCAGGTGCTCACAGAGCCGCTGCAGGACCTTGTCGTGGTTTCTGATGGCTGGTGTCTCGTCCTCACAGGCAGCAAAGTAGCTCTGCAGCTGCAAAAAGGAGATGGGGATGGCTGGAACGCCCTTCTACAGCCCTCGAGGACAAGGTGGAGATGCCAAAATGCTCATAACCAGCATTAAGTAGCTTTTTGTAATCTCTCAGTTTGCTAAACCCTGATGCAGGTGACTCACAGCGTGGAGCTGTTGGTTTTAAGAGTACCCTAAAGACAGTAACTCCAGGGAGAACCTCTCCCAGTCTCACCCACACCTCAGAAACCCCAGCAGTGTGGTGGTGGCTGCACAGCCAACTTCCCTGTTCCCTGAGCAGCCTCTTCCCTTTTCCCTCCCAGCCAACATTGCAGTGGAGTCTGGTGGTTCCTCTACAGCCATTGCAAAGCGGTTCAGAACAGAAATAAACCGCAGCTTTGCTCTGTTTCTGGCTCTGCCACAGATGAGGGCCCTCCTCAGTCGAGGGTCCTGCCATGGGAAACCCTGGCTGGGGGGAGATGTTGCTCCCAGTGATAAAAGCTGCTGCGAGTCCAGGAGCCTCACTCCTGCTGCACCAGCGCTCTGTGCCAGACCTGTGTGAAATCTCAGCAGAATTTTGGTGTCCTGGGCACAGACAGAGGTCTGATTGTCACAGGCAGCTCCAGTGGCCACAGCAGTGCTGCCTTCTAGGCCAGCCTGCCCCAGGCTTTCAAACACAGATGTCCTGGCCACAGCAGCAGGACCCAGATGGAGGCACATGCACATGGAAGGCAGTTCCATAAATCCCAAGTCATTTCCCTCTGCTGGGGTGAGGCTACATCAGGGAATCCCAGAATGGTTTGAGAGGCATCTTAGAGTCCATCTCAAGCCGTGGGCAGGGACACCTTCCACTAGCCCAGGTTGCTCCAAGCCCCGTCCAACCTGGCCTTGGACACTTCCAGGGATGGGGCAGCCACATCCCTACAAAGTATCGTGCCACTTTCTCAAAACTCAGGCCCATCTGCCTCACTCTGGGTTACCCTGAGCTCAGGCCTGGCCCTCGGAGGCTCAGCACAGCATAAATTGCTTTTCTGCTTCTGCAAAACCTTCTCAAAACCTTAGAAATCCCCTTGCACCCAAATCCTACATCCCTTCCCAGCTGACCCCCCGGCCTCCTGCTGCCCCTGGAGCTTACAGATCTATTTAGGGCCCGTCTCACACAGACTTGGCATCCAGGCAGGGAGATTACTCGCCCAGGATGTAATCCCAGCGGGATATGGCATGGCTGTTTGCTGGCAACAAGCAAGAACAGCTCAGCTGAGCCATGACAATATTCTAGAGAGTACATATAATAGTTTAGGGAGCTGACAGGTCTTTGCCAAACATCACCAGTTACGTGACAGATTTAAAAAATCCCAAACTTGACACTGCTGTGCTCGCCAAGTCCAACCTGTCCCCAGAAACTGGTTTCTCCTCCTGAATTATTACTAGAGAAGCTCCTTGAGAAAAATCATCCAGACCTGGAATCTCTCTGGAGCATTTAGGTAAGATGGGAGAGCCAGGCGTGTTCCTGCACGGAGCTGGTCCCAGCCCTCACGTGGGAAAAAACTGCTGAGCCTGAGAAATCCCAGCCAAATTCCCTCATCCAGTGGCACAGCACCTGTCCCTGCCCTGCCCACTCCTGCAGGGAAATCCCCTGGGGAAGGAGATATGCAACAGGGGGGTGTTTGCAGAGGCACCTGTGGGTGCTCCAGAGATCCACAGGGTTTTTCACAACACTCAAAGTGAGACCTGAAGCATTTCAGCTCAGCGGCTCCCATCCATTTTTGGGAAGAAGCTGTCCCAGAAGATTCCCACTATTAGCCCAGACCCAAGCAGAGAGGAAAATCCCCTAAAATCTATCCAATTCTATCCAAGAACAATTCCAGGAGCTACCTGCAGCCAGTGTTTGAAGCTGCACAATGACACAAGAGCAAGAAATGAAACCATCATTTAGAGCCATATCCCTCAGGACGGATAGAAGGAGCCACGGGGATGGCTTTCCAAAAGCTGGAGCTCACAAAAATACCCTATTTTTTGGGGAAACTGAGGCAGGAAGCAAAGAGTTCACAGGCCATAAGCCAGGATTTGAAGGCTGAAACTCCCAGCTTGTCCCAGCCAGGCTGTGGGCCCTGCAGAGCTGGGGCACCCTCAGAGGAGGTTCTGGGTGTTTCTGAGC
>JAWWES010000055.1:1711932-1731234 GCA_035583135.1 Lophotriccus pileatus
ACCCTGTCATTAGCACCCGTGGTTGTCAGAGGTAATTATGTCACAGTGGAGTGGTTACACTTCTAAGGGGTTCCTGCACCCCCAGCGTGCCCCCAGGGAATGAGGCAGAGTAGATAATCGATGTAAGACTACAGTGATTCAACAGCCAGGCTGGCCAGCAGGATTTCCCAAATCCCATTCTGGTGACAGATGTGCCCAAAAAGTGGTTCCCTTGGCAAGGCCACACCAGGTACGTGCTCAGGCCACGGGACTGCAGAGAGGCCGGGCAGGGCTGTGGGGAGGCACTGCAGAATTCCTGAGCAGTGGCTCGGTCTCGTTCCCTCTGCTGACCATTCCCAGTGTTCCGTGCAGGAAGTGGAATGATGCAACACTCACCTCTGCATTCTGCTCTTAGCGCAGCCTCGGCGCCCACGTGACTGCTCACAAACCCCTCAGCTGCTATTTTTAAACTCCACACCTCTGGGGGGAGATTTTAGGGGAGACCTCTACTCCTAAAGGCCCACAAAACATAACCAACATAACAACACACCAACTTGGAGCAGCTTTACATTCATTGCACAGGGTGTGACCCTCTCTTGGCTCTATAAAGGCTGCGGATTTCAGAGTGCCAATACCCAAATTCACAGAATCCCAGACTGGTTTGGGTTGGAAGGGAGCTTAAGGCCCATCCAGTCCCACCCCCTGCCATGGGCAGGGACACCTTCCACTAGCCCAGGTTTCTCCAAGCCCCGTCCAACCTGGCCTTGGACACTTCCAGGGAGGGGGAGGCCAACCCACCCTCCCTCAGCTTCCATTCCCAGTTCAGACTGGGGCAATCCCAAACGTGAACACAACCATAACTGTGATTAATTTTTTATATGGTTAATTTTTTATATTACCATTTTATATGGTACCAAAATAAAACCACCTTCCTCAAGCAGAATAAACAAGGCCCAAGTGCTCAAAATAGTTTTGAACCAGGGCATTTAGTCCTTAAATCATCTCCCAGCAGAAAACATCCCAGTGAACGCTTTGGTCAACGTATGATGGGGCTGTAGCAGCCCTCACATCAAACCCTTTCCCACCCTGAGAACAGGATTCAAAATGTAGTTTTGCCTCCTAATTAATGACCTCACAACACTAATGACCTCACTTGGCTCTAACACTGACAGCAGCAGCACGTGCAGAGCTCTGAACATGTGAGGAGGAAACCACTGTTTAATTTGTCACAGCGACCGGTTCATAACCCATCGTGTCTGTGTCTCTCTCATCTGGTACCAGCACTGACAGATTTGATAGCGAGGACGTAAGACAGTCCAAACCTCAGTGCTGTCCCAAGGAAAAGTGCAAGTTTTTCCAGATCTGAAGAAGGACTTGCTGCTCCATGAGATAAATGCTGGATCTTAGGCTTAGTGACTGCACCCCAAGTTTCAGAGGAGGAATATCCTCTACTCCTCCCTTCCAAAACCTGTTCTCTCACACTAAGAGTGGGACTTCAAAAAAGTTATTTCTAAGTACAACTGTCATGACCTTTACAGGGATAGAAATGCCACTTTTTTTAATGACCCAAGAAATTAGCTTCCAGCTCCAGAAAAATTAAACCATCTCCTAGTCAGGCTGGAAATGAGGTATTTAGGTAGGAGACAAGGAGGGCCTCATTCATTTTTCCAGCAGACAGAGCTGTGTCCAAGTGCTACATTTTGTGTTCATTCTCATGCTCTTTCACTTCCAGGTCCTGCCTGAAGGACCCATCAGCCCATCCCAAAAGAAGGGGAATACAGGAATTTTCTCATGCCTGTTCTCAAGCCCTACTAACTGGAATGATTTCACCCACAGATTTCTACTTGTTGTGTTTAAAATGACATTTATGTTAAGGAAAATCCACTGGCTTTGGGAAAAAGGCAGAGAAGGATCTGAGTGCAGAGCTGCTGACCTCAGAAATACAGACAGACCAACCAAGCAACATTATGATAAAGTGTTTATTCATTTTTTTTTAAATATCAAATTTTCTTTACACATCGATTTTGTTGATAAACAGTCCCCCAATATTAAAAAAAAAAAAAATCAAAAAAAGAATCAAGTGTGTATTACTTTGGGCAGAACCACATCCCACTGGTGACACACCCACTCTCCTCCCTTCAGCCGCCTGCGAGGCCGCAGCGTGTTCAGCCCACGAGAGTCAACAACACAAACGCAACCAGCTTTAGGATTCCTGAGTATTGATTCCCTCAAGTTCCCTAAGTGAGTCTGTAAAACTCTGAAGCTAAAAAGCATCAAAGCGTGACCCAAAGCACGGCTGGATCACAGACTAAGCCTCGTCTACACAGTGCAGGAAGAAATCTCTTGAACGCTGCAGAGGGGAATGATGTACACGAAACCGACCCCGTTTCCCAAGCTGGCTTCCGAGAGAGGCAGGCAAAAGTACCTCTGGATTTCTTCTCTTTGAATTCCTGCTAAAGTTCTGGGGAGCTGTTTGGCAAGAAATCCAAGTCTGGTGAAGAAACCTCTAGGATCTGCTTCTCCTTTTGTCAATGGCATAGCATCTTAGAGGAAACTGAAGTTGAGCATTCGGCAAGTACACTTAAATATTGCTACTTTTGAGGAGAGGATGGTGAGAGGGAGAGACAAACACAGGAACAGGGGAACGCAGAGAAGGTACAAGGTTAACAGTCCTGGAGACCAAGTGCCTATGTAGAAACTCAAACAGATGCAGCAACAAGGCAGAGATTGTCAGGGTAACAGCACAGCTCAGCTCTGTCCAGCAGCAGGAAAACATGCCAGGAACCATCACCAGGGATAATCCCTCCTCTTGTCAGTCACCTGTGCCCTGAAACTTCCAGATCTTGGGATTTCACTAAACATCCCCTCTGTGCTCACCTGTGGCCTTGTGTGCAGAAGCACACGCTCAGCAGGAGGCCAAGGCCATTGCTTCCGCATCTTTAAGGAAAATAATACATCAGAAACCCAGAGTGGCTCCAGGGAACACCCAGAAACAATCTCTACAGACCCACCCGGGTCCCACAGGCACTGGCAGCTTCACGAAGCAGCTTCTGAGCGTTGCTTTGCTCCCTAGAGCAGGACTTTGATGGTGAAATCCCTTCGCTGATGTGACGGTAGGACACTGGAGCGGTCATTAATGACGAGGGGGAAGAGAAGAGAGCGAGGTGCCTGATTTTAGGCCAGGATACAAAGCTCCTTGGAAACCTGAACAGCTTTTGTTGGTACCTTTATCCCCGACTGTAGCCAACAAGCTGTAGTGCTCTGCCATCCCTCCTTCCATAAAAATATTCCCACTCTGTGGGCCAGGTCAGCACAGGGGCCAGCGAAGGGATTGCTGGAGGCTGAGCAGAGCATGTGTGTGTGCACGCAGCAGAGAGGACACACATTGAAACAAAGACAACTTTTAGACAGCGTTCGCTAAACACACGATCTATTACATTTTATTTTAACCTTAAATACTCACCACTGCCCCAATTTTCTCCTAATTCTTGCTCCTAAAAAAATTATTCACTAATTCAGCAGCGCGTAGCCATTCACTCAAAGCAAGGCTAGGAAATGAAGAGATTTAAATCACCAGGCTTGGACCTACTTGATAAGAGTTTCACAAGGATTTATCAGTTGGGGGTCAGGGTTTGTTTCTGGCAGTTGGGAGAGAGTTACCCAGGGAATTCTAGCACTATGGATAAATGCTTCCATACAGCTTTGGCAGGAGGGCGGGTTTCAAAACTTGCATTTGACAAGGAGTAAAACTGAGCATTGAAGCAGATTGGCTGACGCTCTAAAGCTCTTGCAGCGTAAATTCCGTATGCGCAGCCCACGTCGCCGTGGCCGTGAAACCAGAGCCTGTCCCAGCCTGGTGCAGAGCAGCAGCACCGGGCCCAGCCGTGAGCAACAGCTCCTGAATCAGAAAGGGTGAGCACAGGGGGCTAACACTGAGTGGCTAACACTGAGCAGCACACATCTGATGCCTCAAGCAGCTGGCAGTAAATCTACCTGCAGACCAAGGACGCTGGTTCAGCTCTCCTGCATCCAGGAGGGCCAACCTGCACCCCGTACCTGTGTTACCTTGCTCCCAGGACCACCCCACCCAGCCCTAGGGCACAATTCAGCTGTCTGAAGTCGCTCTGGATCTGAGAGCTGGGAGCCTCATGCTGCTGCTTCTGATAGTGAGCCAGATGCAGATGGGAACAGGTCTAATATATTCTATTTCCTAAGGCTTCTAGAGACCCAGTGACACTACTGTACCAGCCCTGGCCTTGCCCTTCACAGAGGGGCTTTTGCTGATTTGAGGTGCTCACTGCAAGAATATTAAACCAAACCTTCAGCAGGGGTAACTCCACCAGTCACACGGTGAAGATGAGAGAGCTGCAGTAACTCAGTAACTCATTTTGAGCAGAGCCTCAAGTGAATCCCTGGATGCTGCTTGGGTGGGGGGTTCCCAGACAGCCAAGCACTGCTTCCCACATGGAGCAACACCCGCTGCCAGCATCACGAGCAGAGAGATGTAAGTCAAACCTGTCTGGGAGCTCCAGGCCTGGCTGGGACTGCCCCAGCTCACGAAAAGCTCCATTTGACAGTGGAATGCCTTAAGGCCCTTTGTTACTGTAAAGGATCTCCTGGCTGCCCACGTGTCTGAGACAAATCTGACACCAGCGCTCACCGACAGCAGAAACTCCTGCGAGGTGACAGATGAAACCAAATCTGTGTTGGTTTTAAATGCCACCTGCATGAAAACAGCCCAGCACTCACGCAGGAAACCTGCTAAAGCAACAGGGAACACGAAACACCAGGACAAAGGCCTGAGACAATGACAACACCACATGGAAGCCACGAACAAAAACACGTGTCTGGTGCTGCTGAGCCATCACTCCACGTTTAGCTCAATGCAGCAAGTTCAAGATGAACACCTGACACAAAGCCACTTCTGAGATTTGCAAGTGGGACTAAATCAAAGTTCCTACTTAAAATTTGGTTTCAGCCACACTTTCCTTCTCCTTCCCCAGCCCCGACAGAGTTTTGGGGCTTTGCAGAGCATCGCAAAGGAGTTCATCCCCCAAAAAAGCATCTGGAAAGGGCTTCCTACAGCACAGCCTCGGTGAGGCCTCACCACGCAGGGACTCACCAGGGGTGTCCCAGAAGGCCACGACGGTCGTAGCACAGAAGCCACGTCAGTGCATTTGTTTCATGAACCCTACTGGGGAGCCCTTGCTCTTGCAGAGGTGTGAGATCAGCACCCCCCAGCTCAGAGGCTGATCATCCCCGAACAGCCAGACAAACCAGTGCAAAGCAGATTCTTCCTTCTTCCAATCACAGCCCCTCTCAGAGCACAGGGAATGCAGCCACCGAGATGAAGTTCATTCCTCCCTGGGCAGAGGAGGATTTGGAGCCATAACACATGGTTGGTTTGTTAAACAAATTATTCGTTAAGGTTTTGCCTTTAAATGGTTAAGCTTGTTCATTCTGCATGGGGGAAATGAGATGCGGGCAAGGCTAGAAAAAAATGTCAAATACTCCTTTTCCCTCCCCCTGTCCCCTGCAATTAATACCAACATATCTCCAAATAAGTTAAAATGTCTCTTTTAAGTTTTGGTAGCACCAAATTCTATCCCTTCCCTTCTTCTATCCCCATGTTGTAAACTGGAACACACTGGCCCAAGAGCATCACAGAATCACAGAATATTCTGATGTGGAAGGGATCCACAAGGATCATCGAGTCCAACTCTAAATCTAACCAGCTTAAAAGGGTTTGGCAAAAATAAGCATCAGCCTTCCCCGTGCACACACAAAAACACACTCCCCAAAAAACACACACCCCTCGCTCCTCCAACAAAGCCTTTTACATCTGTGGGCATCTACACATCTGTAGTAGCTGCCAGGATTGTTTCAACAGCTGGATTTTGGGTTACAAAGAGCTACAACAAATCCAGAATCCGTGTGGACTCCATGAGCACCTCCCATCCCATGGCCAATTCCTGTCACAACCCACTTTGCTCCAGACAGGGCAGGGAGCGCAACAGCTTCTGCTTTTTATTCGTAGCACTGGAGCCTATTCTAAAATTGTACCTTTAAATAAACCCAGTCATTTTAATCCAGTATGCAGAATTATAAGCTATCCTGTCCACACAACGCTAGGATGTTTTCTTTCTTCTCAAAGGCCAGATCTAACAAGTAAAACAGAAGAGACAAGTTACTTTGGCTGCAAATAATTAAAAAAAATCTGGCTCAACATTCTGCTCGTCCATTGTGGTGTGTAATTTTGAGATACATCCTGCAGAAGACCCCCCCCAGCCAGCTCCCCGTTACGTGGGAACCACGATACTCTTGGCCAGCAAAATGAGAAGAGCAAGATCTGCATTTCCATCCGCTTGTTCCAAGGCCTCGAGAGCCTCCCGCGGGGTGAAACCAGCTCCGAGGATCCGCTCGACATCAGCCGCGGGGAAAGCAGGGGCTGGAGCAGCACCCGTGGCCAGTCTGGTGCAGGCAGCTGGTGGGTTCAGTGGTGGCTCCTCACACCCACCCTCAGCAGCAGCACTGCTGCTTCTCCCAGGTGCTCCCATGAGCAGGCCCTGTGTGTCCTGAGGTTCACCTTCACCCAAGGCAGGCGTGGAGGAAACGGGTGTGTTTTGCTCCAAAGTCGGACTAGCTGGACTCTGAGAACCTTCTGCCAAAGCCTCCCCCTGCTCCGGGCTCTGCTGCTGCCCAGGTGTGGCTGCAGAACTCTCCAGGACCAAAGGGCTCTTACCTGGACCCTTCTGCCTCCCGAAAGGCCCCTCCCCGAGCGCAGGCTGCCCGCGGCCCACGGGCCCAGTGCTGATGCACTCTCTGCTGGAATCACAGGGCTGGCTCCCCTCAGACCTCACCTCAGGGCAGGAACAGTTCTGCTCCTGGCTTGCTGGAGCCAAGCCTTTCTGCTCACCTTCAGGAAGCCCCTTCTCCACTGCTGCTGGCTCTCTGTGAAGCACTTCCAGCTGGGAGACTTCTTCCGAGGCAAGGATCTTACATTCCCCTTTCCGACTGACAACCAAGAGCTTGTGAAGCTCTTTCAAGGCTGATGCCAGAGGGAAACATGGCTCTTCTGAAGGTCTTCCTGGAGCAGTGTCCAGCTCATGGATGCTGGAGTGGGAAGAGCTGACATCAGCCACCAAATTAGACAGCTCTGCAGGGATTTCCCCCGTGCTTTTTGACTGTGGGACATCACCGGGGGGAAGCAGATCCCTCGAGGAGGATGGAGACTTCAGCAACTCCACCTCCATGGAAAAGGTGTCTGAGCTCAGGTCAGATACACATCTGTCCTTGGTCTGCTGCTGCTGCTCCCTTGCTGAGCTCTGCACTTCAGCTGCAGCCTGCTCAACTCCATCTACTTCCATGGAGGCTTCCATGTGCACACAGGAGGCTGACAGCTGGATAATCCCTTCCGCACAGGAAAGACCTGCTCTCTCCAGTCCATCTCTCGTTTCCAGGGGAGGATCTTCTGGCTGGTTGGCTTCTGCCACAACAGGTTTCTCAACCCCATAGACTTGGCAAGCAGGTTCTGGGTCAGTTGTCTCAGTTTGCTCCTCCAGGTGTTCCTTTTCTGGCTCTTTGCATGTCCGATGGTCTATGGCAAGCTCGTGCTCTTGCTCCTGCTCCGAAGGCAGACACACATCTTCATCCTGCCTGTGCTTGGCAGCAGTGTCAGTCAAATTGTCTTTTGTCACTTCCAGAGGATGTTCCTGACCGTGATCTTGTCCTTTAGCATTACATTCCTTTAAAATGTCAGCAATAAATGTTTCTTTGAGTGTCTTCTGTGAAAGGCAAGCTGAACTGGAGCAGGTTCCCTCCCCGGTGTGGGGAGAGGGGTTGTTTGCCAAGGAGGAGCTATTGGAAAGATGCTCTAATACCAGAGGATGCTCTTTTTCCAGGGTGATCTGGCGTTCAGGTGAAGAGTCGAAAGTCTCGACGGCTCTGGGATCAATGGGCTCTGCGAGGCTGGATTCGGATGAGCAAATTGAAGCAGGGGCAGAGACAGAACGATCAAGTAATTGATTTGTGGGATTACAGATCTTGGAATTTAGTCCTGAAGACTGGACTGGATTTTGAAACCCATCAGAAGCTGGTAATGAGGGCATTTCCAGTGAGGTAGTTTCTTTGTCACTATTCTCTGGAGAAGACAGAAGGACAGGAGCGATCAGGACACGGCAGGACCACCGTTTGCACCACGCAGAGCAAACCCAAGGGGTGGCTGTAAATACCTGGTCTGTGGCCCACTCCAGCTGCAGTAAACACACACTACATGCATCAAGGCTTCCGACGTTCTGTTTGGATTAGGAAACAAACACACCAAACTCGTGTTAGCATTCAGAGCACACGCCATGCACGGTCACAGCCCTGCTTGGCTCCCCTCCCGGCTGTCCGGTGAGACAGCGCGGGGGCTGCAGGAGCTCCTGCCTCCCAGAAGGATTCTGCCTGGGAAATTTGGTACATCAAGTCCAGATAACTCTGCCAAAGAACAATTTAAAGGTTGCTGTGTACTGTCTGTGCTGCAGAGCGGTCCGTGGGTGATGCTACACACTTGGGAAACCACACGGCACATGTGTCTGCTGGTCTGCCTTCCCTCTGGCTGGAGATATTCAGGAGACATGTTTCAGGGATATGAGAACTGAGATGGCTACACCATTCTTGGGTTGTGCTCCCAGCAGTGCCATCACCAAGCAAACACCAGCCTGCTGCAAAAGGGTACAGATCCAAGCGGGAAAGAAATCCCCCAAAGGAGCTGCTGACAAGGCTGGGAAGAGCAAAGCAAATGAGAATCAGGCAGAAGCTGAGCCCAGCCCTTCCTTCTCCCCACGGGACTGGATGAATTGCAGATGTCTACCAGAAGCAAACTCTGCTCTGGTTATCAGGAGAGCTTAAATAGATGACCTTATCTTGCTGACACTCTAACCTAGCTGAGGTATCAGCACTCTCGATAAACCACTCACCCGACCTTTGCAGTCGGATCAGTCCTGCCACCACAGCCCTGCTCCTCCCAGGTCACACAGCCGCATTCTGTGCTGCATGAGCTCCCTCTCCCTTCCCAAACTCAGGGGTCTTAAACACTGGTTTTCCTGAAGTCTTTCCCTATTTACAGGAGTACTGGGGCACAGCTTACCATGCCCACACCTACAGCCAGGATTCCCTTTAAGTGCCACAACCTGGAATCTGCCTTTCTCTCCTCAGCCTCTTGTTCTTTTATTCTCTGTTAACTAAAACTGGTGCAGTACATGCTGTGATACCACCCCTTGGATTGATGCACTGCTCATCCTTCCTAAGGGAAAAGCCTTGTGACACAGTATATGGATGAAAACCAGAGGGATCCTTTCTGTTTCTACGTGGAAGGATTATGTTGTCACTCTCTGTTCCCAAACCAACCCTTTAGGGAGGAAGCAGAACTGTCTTTTGACCCGTTGGATCATTAATGAGGGTCTGATCAAACCCGCTGGGGAGTTGCATTTAGGCAGCAGCAGGAGCTGGTTTTCTGCCAAACACTGCTCTGTGTCATCCTCCTCCTGGGGCATCCACAGGAGCTGAGCCCCAGCCCCACCGGGATATCGATCCAGCTAATACCAGGAACAAACTTTTCCCCACAAAGTGCACCATCAGGGATAAATTCCTCTCAGGAATTTAAATCGGGAACAGCCCGAGTTGTGCGTGGTGGCAGCAACTTGGACTGAGGCTGCCTGGATGAAAAGCTGTGTATGGGGTGACCTGCCTGGCTACACTGCCTTTCTTGCTCCTCAAACAGCTCCAGTTTTGCGGCCAGGTTTGTGAATCCCCCATGATCACCGAGAAATTGGCACAGAAGAGCATCAAGCCCTCAGAGATAAATGAGGACGTGGAGGATCCGCATCCCAGTGAGCCAACCAGGGCTCCCCCACCACCTCAGCTGCCTTCTGTAGGTCTGAACCACCGGCAGGTCAGCTGACAGAAGTCATGAGGCTCCCTTAAGTGGGCTTCAGGGATTAAATAAAGCTCAGGGATAATCCAGGTGCATTCAAAACGAGCACTTTAATAGCCTCCAGGTGCACGCAGCCCTGTGTGTTGTACCAGCTCCTGGCAGGCAGCAAAAACTCCAGCTCTTAGGAAACAACACACATCTTGTGGTGAGCTGAGCTTCCACGGTGCTTCCTCACGTTCTCTTTCTTTGCTTCTTCCGTTTCCTGTTCTTTCCTCTCTTGGTTTTCCTGGTACCACCTAGCAGCAACTCAAGTTTTGGAAGAGAGAGAGAGGGAATGTGCTGACATTTTAGGATACAGCCAACAAACGCCTGTGGGGCAGGGGCTGGTCCTGGGTCAGGACTGTCACAGTTAGTGTGAACACGGCCCCCCTTAGTCCTGTGTTTTGGTGTTCTGGGAGCAGAACATGGATTTCCTATTCCCATAAATCTTTGACATTCCTCTAGGGCTCAGCATCAACGGAAAGTGGCCGAGTGCTGATTAGGCTGAACAAAGCCATGTGGTCCTTAGAACCATATGAGGTACATAAGCAGCTTGGATTTAAGTCACTTCAGGCACTTTTCATTTTAAAACACTCGACTAAAATGTTTTTATTGTAAGGGCTCATAGTTTGAGCTGAGGTTTGCTTGTTATTCCACCCTTTCAGCAGAGAACCAAGCCCAGCCAACTATAATGTCTGCAATTTCTCCACTGATCCACAGTGGAGAAATATTCCAAAAACCAACTCAGGCTCCATCAGGCTCCAGGTTTTAACAGAAAAAGAACTAATATTTACACCTGCCAGGTTATGGGAAAGAGACACGAGCCCAAGGTGCTGAGCCTGATTTAGAGACATCAAAACCCGAATGGAAGGTCAAATATGGGTAAATATTAATATTTAAATATGGTTAAATATATATAAATATTAATATTTAATAAACAAAAAATTAATATATGGTTAAATCCTGTTATCTCACTTCAATCTTAAATATGAGCAAGCTAGAGTTAAAAAATTAGCAATAAAAATGTTGAAATCAACTTTATCAGCTTAAACCTGACCCAGCAAAGAGTCCTGCATGTGTGTAGAAAGCAGAATTTACTGTGTGCTTCCAGAGGGAAAATGAGCAGGAAAACTCAAAGGTCTCTATAAGACACTTGGATATAAAATGGTATCTTTAAAAGTTTTGGAAAAGGCCCAAGAAATACACCCTGAGGTATTCACAGCTTCCCTGTAACAGCAGGGAAAAAATAATGAATTTTTCCTTTAGCCCAAAGCTGAATTAAGGGAGGAGTTGAGCAGGAAATGCGAGTTTCAGACCGTTTTGCTCATAGCTCAGCTCTCAGCTATTTTGGCTGACAATAAAATCACTTCACTAAATTTTGCAGCCACCGAAACCTCCCCTAGCCCAGGCACTGCATCTGGGCAGCACTTGGGCTCCAGGGGCACCAGGAACAAAAGTAGGGGAGGGTGAGAGTTCTCTTTGCAGATCACATTTACAGCTGAGGATGCACATCGGGATGTGAATTCAGCTTTTGAAATCTGGAGCAACAAGAAGCAATTCCCCCTCCGAGGGCACGAGCGCCGTTCCAGGGAAAAATGCTGCAACGGCGCTGTTTCTAAAAATTGCCATGAACTCTTGTCACTGCCACAGCTGCTCTATTTTTCCATGGTGCAGCCATTAAGAGCAGGATTTGGGAAGCCTCCCCAAAGCTGTGCTTACACGAGGCTGCTGAAACACCACAGCTGAGCCACGTCCCTGCCAGGCACTACAGCGTGACACCAGTGACCGGCCGTCACAGCCAGCCAGCCATGTCCATACCTCAAGGGCCAGGAAACCAGGGCAGGTGGGAAACTGCAGGGAAAGCACCAATTAAGCAGCAAACCCCCTCAAGTGCCTTCATGCAGGTTTTGCTGTCCAGAAAGGAAGAGAGAAGTGCGCTTGCAGCGGGAACAAAGCCCCTTCTCTCCACCCTTGGATGCTGCTCCCAGGAGCCGGAAGGGGAACTGCTCACAGACATCCCCACACTCAGCAAAGCAACGTGCAGGCTCCCGTTTCAGCTGGGCTCCTCCTGGTACCTGCTTCCTCCACGGATTTCTGTATTGCTTCTGCCAGCTCCTGGTCGGCGATCTCCTTGGGCCGCACGTCCTCGCGCCCGGCGCCGTAGGCCAGGCGGGCGCACTCCGGGAGCTCCCCCTCCGGCAGGAACGTGGTCTGCGAGCCCGTCGTGCCGATCACCAGAACGTTCTTCTTGAGGTCGATGGAGCACTGTGGAAGAGACCCACACGTCAGGGGCCTGGGGGACAGCCAGGCAGTGCCCAGAGACAGGGGAGAAACAAGGTGAGACAGCCCGATTCCAACGGGAACAGCTCCCAGCAGGTAACACTGGGCCGGGAGCATCAGCTCGAAGCAAAGGGCCCCGTCTGACTCGATTTGTAATAAATCATTCCGTTATAAAGCTCTGAGCATCTCTGATCAGAGCACAAAGCTTCAGGCAGCAGCCAGACACCCTGGAGCTGTCCATGATGGATGCAGTGTACGTGCCTCCAGGATGGGAGATATTCCAGCATCAACTCTCCCCAGCAAAACCCTAATGAACTGACAGGCAAGGCACTTACATTGCACTTTGCACTTAACCTGGAAGACCCAGTAACTGTTTCAGAAGAGATTTTGATACCTGATGCCTCTTAAGCATATCCAGTCCTAGGAGCATGTCCATGGGCTGCTCTTCCAGGATGGAGAAGGAGCATGCCAGGAAATCCCCTTCGATCTGCACCTGAGCTGGAACACGAGGGAGAGAAGTTACCACTACAGCACAACAAATCTGCTCTCTGCTCTTCCACCTCCTGGGGAAGGTCTGGGCACAGACCTCTGACATACTGCTCTGGTCACAGAAGTCCAGCCCTGTGCAAGCCCCAGGGACTGCCAGGCCTGTCATAGTCCCAAGTTAATTATTTTAAAAGCTGACGTGCTCAGGAGCCTCAAGTCCTGCTTCTCTGACCCTCCAAACTCGAGGGGCTGTGAGCAGCTCATTAGAACACAAGCCTAAGCAGCAACAACAGTGAACAGAAATGATTTTTCAGTAATAAGGACAATCTTCTCCATCCAGAAAAGCTGCACAAGAGCACAGAGAGGCTCCTCTTCCCAAAGGAACAGCACACACTGCACTGTGCTGGAGCCCTTCCCGAGCAGCTCTCCCTGCCCAACACTCCCACCCCAAACAGGAAAGGTCTTGGTGTTCCACGTTCACCTCAGATTTTGTCCCCAGAGAACATGTTCTCTGCAGGAGAACACCTGCAGGAGCTGGGGACTCCCTCACCTCCAAGTGTTATGGTAATTCCATTAAAATAAAGCATAAAATGAGACAGAAAACAGAGTTCTGTGGCCGAGACAAACAAACACGTTGCAGATGCACTTTGATTTTACTCTGTGGGAGTTACAGCACCCAACCAGACACGCCTTGGTGCCAAGACTGCTGGAAATGGAGTCAGACCCCTGCTAAAGCTGCCCCAAAAATGCCAGCACTTACCTAAGTGCACCCTGCCAATGATTTTCTGTGTCCCCACACCCTTAGCGATGCCGGCCCACCGCCGATCCACCAGCCTCATGATGTTGCACCTTTCAGCACAGGCTTGGCTCATGATGGTCATCTGGGCACCTGCCAGCAACACAAATTAAAATTCTCTCCTGGAAGAGCTTAAGATCTGGCACTCAGCAGCTGCCCCAGAGCATAAAGGCTTCCTGGGAATCCCACTGTGCTGACCTGGCTGCCCACACATGGATCAGCACTGACTGTCTACTGCAGAGATGGAACAACCCCAAGAACTTCCCCTTTGGGGCTGTGGATGGAACCACCACACTAAAGGTGTGTGAAATCCCCCTGTCTGCAAAATGAGATAAGACACATGTGGCAGTGACCTTCCAGGAATGGGAGCCCCAGAAACTCTCACTGATCCGGGCTGTTCACACGCTGCTTCTCTCGACAATTTGCTCTGCTGCCCTTAAACAACGCCCAGGCTGTGCTCAGGGTTTAATAAGGTGCTTGAACATCTTGTCATGCAGTGCTTTATTATGGGACTTCTGGGTGAAACTACTGGAATGTTTACTGTCACCCTCGGTGAGGGAGAGTGTGGAGACAGATGCAAACGGGGTAATTAATTCACCTGAGTCCACAAAGGCTTTCACGGGGTGCCCGTTGACTTTGCAGTTGATGTAGAGCATCACCACCTGCCCGAAGCTCTCGGGCGCCTCTTCCATCGCTATCGTCATGTTCTCCTCAATGTTTTGTTGCCTGGATTTCAGGGAGAGAGAAAGATCAGAATTTCTACCAGCCAGGCCTTGTAACATCCCTCTGACTCACAGACAGACCTGGAAATCCCACCTGCTGCTGCCCACCTCACAAACACACACTTAAACCACGGCCTCGTTAGTAAACACGGACCCTGGAGCTGAGGGATTGCTAGGAATGATCTTGGTGTATTCCAGAGAGGCCAAGCTGCTCCCCAGCAGCCACTGCCCCTTCCAGCCCCTGCCTGACTCACCCCACAGCTCCTGATGTCCTTGTGTTGGCCACAGGAACCTGCACCACAGCGTTAACCCGGAGGAGTCGTGAGCAAAAAACCTGTGTATTCGTTAGTCACACTGAGGGCACACGGAGATGTTGCCAGGAGCTACATCCCTGGAATCCCACACAGCCGCTGAACACTAAAATCTTCCCGTTTCCCTGGTATCCTTCCTTTTCCAGGCATAGGAAGGGAGGGAGGTGAGCAAAACCACAGCGAGAACGTCACTACGAGCACAAGCCCTTGGTGCAAATTCAGGCCGACAGAAGAAACGCTCTTCCAGAAGCTCCTCACGGCCCCCAGGATAATCTTGGAAGTGATGGGTATCCACACTGACTGCATCCAAAATAGCTTTATCTCCCAAAAAAGAGAAAAGGGCTCCTATTTTGATGCCATTTCATTTATCACCAGGCAGATTGTAAAATCTGGGGACTGCTCAGGCCAAAGTGTTCCCAAACAGCTGCACAGCCTTGGGCATGGCCCCTTTATCTGTCCCTCACCTACAGACGAAGGGAAGCGTTCCTGTGCCTCCAAGCAATGTTTCACTATCTACAAATGTCTGGTTTCTGCATTGCTGAGATTTATCCAGCACCAACCACTCTTATCACCACTGAATTTTGTTCTGACCAAGGATGACTCTGTACCAGACAGACACTTGGTTACTGGGGGGGGAACCACCAGCCATGTCCTGACTCAAGGATTTATCACTCAGTTGAAGAAATCAAGCCTCAGCCCAAAGCAATTACATTTGGCAGGCAGCAAGAGGGAGGGAGGGAGCTGATGAGCAGGATGTGTTTCTGCAGAACATCACTCCGAGTCTGGAATTAGCCAGAGACACAGAGGAATCAGCAGGATGTGAGACCAAATATCCAGGGCAGCTGGGAGAAGTGACACCATGTTGCTGTGCTGAGCTCAGCCCAGAGACCAACACTGGCCCAGCCCTCTGCTCAGAATCCAGCTGAGGTGCCCCAAGTTCCACCTCTCGAGACGTGTCTTCCACAAGTGCTCCAGTTTCAGACTGGACCAGCTCAGGCAGCTCCAGACATCACACACATGGACAGAGGTGCTGTCACCTCGTATCATGGAGTGGTTTGGGTGGGAAGGGACCTTAAAGACCATCCAGTGTCACATCCTGCCATGGGCAGGGACACCTTCCACCAGCCCAGGTTGCTCCAAGCACCGTCCAACCTGGCCTTGGACACTTCCAGGGATGGGGCAGCCACAGCTTCTCTGGGCAACCTGTGCCAGGGCCTCCCACCCTCTCAGGGAAGAACGTTCTGTGCTCAGCTGGACACACTTCAGGGATGGGGTGCACCTCCACATCCCGAATCCCAACCTTCCCACGTGCAGAGGTGGCTGCAGCACTGCCCTGCAAGCAAACATGTCTTGATACAAGGAGTGTGTTTAGATTCTGCCTCCTCCAAGGAAAAGCCACGCTGGATGGAAGCACAGAGCAGTGTTTTCCCCAGGGAAGATCCCCAAAGCCTGCAAAGCACTTTGGTTTGTTACCTTATGTCTTCTTCTATCTTGGCCTGTGCCTCGAGATCAAAGGGGTCAGCGGAATAGAGTCGGATCCTCTCCTGCTCCCGCCGGGCTCGGTCCTGCTGTTGCTCCAGCAGCACCCTGGTGAATTTCTCTGTGGGAACAAGGAGATACAGAAATGCTTTTTACTGGAAATTACTCTTGCAAATCAAATTCTGGCACAGCAAACGCTTCCTTTGATGCCAGCTGAGGGGCAGACTCGGCAGCACACAGAAAAAAGCCTCTGAGCAGCACAGATGGACCTCAAAGGATTGGGGGCAAATCTGGGAACCCGCTGAGATGAAAAGCAACTGGACAGAGCTCATTGTCCTTGTGTCCCTACCCAGCCCCTGCCCAATCAAACTCCATTTCCTGGCACATACATTGTTATAAGGAAAAAGAAATGAAAAACCCACAAAGGCTAACAACAAAACTTCCTTTAAACCCAGGGAAACCAAAGCCAGAGATTATAATCCTTAAAGCTGAACGCCTACCCCTGGAACCTAGGCTGGACATTTTAAGACCACAGCTTTTAGATCCCCCCTTTTTGGATGGTTTCTGACTATTTTTCACTACTTGGATGGGATCAGAAAGGACTTGGCAGTGCTTGGGGGTCTGTACACACGGAGGGCTGTGGGTTTGCTTCCAGGGATGCAGTTCCCAGGAAGCAGCTCTGTCTCAAGGGCTGTTACGTGCTCAGGGAGGTTGCTGGGTACATTTTGCCATTTGGATTTTTGAAATTAGGCTTTTGTACAGCAGGTGCCTTCATCCAGCACAGCCACAGGGCACGGATCCATGTGGATATTCGGGAATCAGAGCCGAGCTGAACTGGATCTGTGCCCAAACACCAAGAGGAGCAGCTGTGCAGCAGGACAAGGGCACAACCAGACCAAACCCCTTCCTCCTGAGAGCCCAGTGCAGCACTTTGGGACTGAAAATGGACAGCTGGGTCCAAGTTTGACGTGCACAGACCAGGCAGAGCAGTAGAGGAGACACTTTTGAGCACCCTGGGCTTAACCTCTGGTTTCCTGTGCCAAGAGCAGCACATCTCCTCAAGGTGATGGGAAAGACTCCCAGCAAGAAGCGTGAAGAGGCCTGAGAATGCAAAGAATGTGGGTTTAACCCTGGATACGAACTAAACCCAGAATTCAAAATTAAAGAGGCTGACAATGTCCATGGAAGTTTCTTTCTGGCTTCTTTTAACAGAAGGAAATCATTCAGATGTAACACTGAAAGTGGGAAAAGTCTCCTACTAAAAGCTCCATCTTTTCACTCATTTCTCCAAATTCAACAGGATTTATTTCCCAGCTAAACATCCTGCTCCTGAAAGATGCTATTTGTGTGTTCCTTTTCCTCTTCCTTTCTGAGGTTCACTTCCACAGCAGCCAGTAACTACAGACAGAGCTGGCTTTGGAGTGTGCTGCTCCCTGCTGAGTCCCAGCAGGCTCTGGGATGCAGCAAACACACCGCCTTTATTGGAAAATGTGCATTTGGGAGTGTCTAGTGTAAAAATCAGGAGCTGAGTCACCTGTGTGCACAGACACCTGACTTATCCGTGCATCTGGTGTTTCTGGGTAGGGGACAGAGGACATTAAAGAAGCCGAGCAGGAGAAATATACCCAGAAAGAGAGGAGCTCTGCCTCGAGCGCTCCCAACTGGCACCTTTCCTCCACACCCTCCATGAGGCTGCAGCAACCACAGCTCATTAAACACCCTCTGACCAGCCCTCCCGCAGCTCGCAGCCCGACTCACCAAGGTCCCCGCTCAGCAAGGCCTCGGCCAGGGGCGGGTTGCGCTCCTTGAGCAGGGACAGCTCGTGGGGGTTGGCCAGCAGCATCTCCCGCAGCAGCGCCGGGTTGTCCAGGCCCTGTGGGAACGCCGGGGCATCCGGGGGCGACGGCCGAGGCCGCTGTGCCGGCGGCTGGTGCTGCTGCGAGGACGTCCCGGGCACGGCGATGCTGCTGAAGTCTATCCTGGGCAGACCTGGAGGGAGGAACACCACAGGTGTCGTGGGTACAACCTGCTGGAAAACCACGGGGAGCAGGAGCTGCCCTCAGTGCCGCATTAGGGCGGGTCCCGCGAGCAGCATTGGAGTCGGAAGCGCAGCCACGGCCCCGGGTTACTGGGTTAGGAACGACGCGCGTTTATGTAACTGGGCTCGTCTGCCTGCCCCATTTTTAACCCCCTGAAATGCACTTGCTGACTGGTTATTCCCAGCTTCACAGATGTGAATCCCTCACGGAGGGACCGCAGGGCTAACCCCAGTGGCTCTGAGGCACTTCAGAGTCTCTTGCGTTAAAAAAAAAGCAAGGGGAAAAGCAGAAGTACCATTCCTGCAGACCTGCATTGCAGGTACCCATCCTCCAGCTGAGGCAGGATCAGGACCTCAGCAATGCTCCCACGCCCTTCTCAGCCATGTGGCACCTTTTCCAGGGGTATTTTATGGCTGGGATTTGCTAGGAATGGCTGTGGAAGGCAGGACAGAGGCGCAGGGCTCCACTCAGGCATTCCTGGAGGAGCCTTTCACGTGTACACACGATTGTGCCACTGGGTTTGCTAAGATGGGGCTTCTCAGGGAATTTGCCGCACGACAGGTTTAGGACACATCCACGGGCGCTGTTCCTGGGTCTGACACAGCTGTGCCATCACACCCAGCGGGGAGGGCACCAGTGCTAGCAGGAAAACTCACACACCTTCACCACAACTGCTCTTAACACGATAAATCCTGAGGAACCTCTGCAGGCTCGGAGCAGCAGCTGTCACAGAGCCTTCCTCACCCGGGAAGCGGATGATTTAGGAAATCAGGCAGCTATGCAATGGAATTCTGTTTTTTACTAATGTATTATTTTATTCTAACATAGAACTGTAATCAGACACAAAGTCTAGCAGTGGTTTCAAACATAAAGTTTGAACTGTTTTGGTAAAAAACCCCGAAAGTACCTGCTGCTGTTATGCAATAGCTGTAGCTTTTCAGAAAACATGGGTGTTTTAGGAAGCATTTGATGGCCTGATGTATGCTAATTAAGAAGCTTTGGCAACTACAAAAGAAAGTTGCAGAACTGCTAAACCTAAAAGAAAGCAGTCCATGGAGGTTAAGAGTGGAACAGATATCCATCTGCAGACCATGCTGGGGCAGGCGGGTGAATGAAGGAGGCTGTGGGAAGTCCACGATGGAAGCAGACTCCAGATGGGACCTGTGGCCTGGTGGAGAGAGAGGAGCTCACACTAGAGCAAGTTTGCTGGCCGGACTTGTGATCCCATGAGGAACTCAACGCTGGATCAGTTTGC
>JAWWES010000055.1:1760361-1807841 GCA_035583135.1 Lophotriccus pileatus
CCTACCTCCCCATCAGCGCCGTAGACCTTCAAACCCTGCAAACTGAACCTCAGCACCACCAACCTCCTCCTGGGACAGTCCTGTCCGGGGGACATGTGACACTGGGGGGGGGGCGGGCTGTGGCACCCGGGGGTCCCCCCCGTGATTCAGGGTCCCCCCATTTCCCAGCGAGGGGGAGCAGAGGTAGATGCCCCACCTTCAGCGCCCGCAGCTGCTCCTCCAGCCGCCCCGCCTGCTGCTGCAGGTCCAGCTCCTCCACCACGAAGGATCCCACGTACTGGGGGGGCAAAACCCACCCGTGTCAGCAACAACACCCCAGATGCTGCAGTTGCTGCTCTCCAAGGCAACCAGCCCACCCTGAGACGATGTTTTGGGGGATCCCAGGGATGCAGCCGCACCCAGACCCCACTGTGTGTGTGTGTGTGTGTGTGTCCCCATGGGTAAGTCACCTCTGCTGGCTTGGTGACACCCCGGGCTCGCTGCTGGGGGGCTGCAGGGTCCGGCCCCCGCCCATTGGACGGCTTCTTCTTCATGGCAGTGGGGTTTGGGGGGTGAAGGCTGGATCAGGATGGGGTTAAGCAGCTCCGGTGCCACATCTGAATTATTCAGAGCCCCCCAGGCTGGTGGTGCTGGAGCACTCGTTGGGAGCCTGGATGTGGCCCCTGGTCACTGTCCCTGTGAGGAGGGAGGGGACAGACACAACCTGCCCCCACCGTCCCCCGTTCCCGGTCCCTGCACGGAGCTCCCCAAGCCCTGACGCCAATGCAGATGTCCCCGGGTCCTGCCCCCATCACAGGAGTTCTCCCATACCGGCCCAAATAAAAGGGTCCCAAAGTCCCGACCACAATCCCAAAATGAGGATCCTGTATCCCAGACCCAGCACAAGGGTCCCCGTGTCCCAGCCCCTTGTGACCTGTCCCTCTGTGACCCCAGGTGCCAGGCAGGGCTCCCCACAGCCTGATCCCAATCCCAAGGCAAAGGTCCCCGTGTTCCAACCCTGACACCACAGTCCCAGTGTCCTGATCCCAAGTGCAGTGTGAGTGTCCCGGTGTTCTGCCCCCGAGTTCCACTCGAGGGTCCTATATCCCTGCTCCAAGCAGGATGCAGGCAGTCCCTGCGTCCTGATCCCGAGGGCAATGTGAGGAGCCCCAGCTCCCAACCCCAAATGCAATGGATGCAGTCCCCACATCCCACTCCCAATCAACCCCAAGAGATCCCTGCATCCCGAGCACACAGTCTGGACCCCAAGCGAGGTGCACATGCAGCCCCACGTCCCAAACTGCAGCAAGATTTTTAAGGCTCCCCCCTCGTCCTGCCCCTCTCCCAGCGCTCCATCCCCGTCCCTGCTGTCCACGCATTCCGAGCCCCGCGTGGCTGTCCTTCAGGAGTGATCCCCAAAACACCAGCGATGGGGGCAGCAGGTTTGGAGGTGCTTTTTCGGCCAGAGCACCCACCGAGGGACGCGCCAGGCCCCTCTCCAGACACCCCAAGGGGGTCAGGCTGAGACCGGCGCAACTCGTGTCATGGAGCCGCAGCCGCCTGGGTGCAAACCCACGGGAAAGGAGGGTCCGGCTGCGCCAGACGCAGCCTCATGAGATGTGTGTGTGTGTGTGGGTCCCTCCGGTGCCGCCACCCCCGTTACAAGCTCCGGTTCGCCCCTCTCATTCCGGCGCAATTTGGGGGGTCTCCCCCCCTCCCCCAGCCAATCGCGGACAGGCAGCCCCCAAGCCCCGCCCCGCTTTTCCCACGCCTCATTCCTCAGTGGAGCCCCCGGCCCACCGGCCACCCCGGGGGGCCCCCGAGGGAGGGATGCCGACCCCAAAATTTGGGGTGAGCCTGAGTGTGTGCGTGACAGCGGACACCGAGCATCCCCAGGGACCCCCATCCCGGCTCACGGGCAGCTCTCGCTCGGGCGGCTCCGGAGAAACGCAGGTGAAAAATTGCCGGTGCTGCGGGTCCCGGCCTTGGCTGGTTGTTTTCCCTTCGCCGGTGGCTCCTCCGGCAGCTCCCGCCGTGGCGCAGGGATGCTCGACCCGTGGGCGTCAGGCCCTCGCCGCCTGCCAGGCCCCGGCGAGCCCGAGCCCACGGAGCCCACGCCGGGCACGGGGCAGGCGGCGAACTCCCATTTCCTGCCTCCGATCTGCCCGCGATGAATCACCGCAATTTTCCTCCCCGGTTCTCTCCGTTTCTTGGAAGCGACGGCGAGCAGGAACGCTCGCTCCGGCTTTTTGGAAAACGCGGCTGCGGCTGATTTTCTCTCTCCCTTTCCCCCCTCTCCGCCAGCGTGCCCGGCGGAGCAGCGATTTCTAACCCAGACACGTACACACGTGGTCGCTCGCTCGCTCGCCACCCCCTGCCCTGGTGCTCAGACCCGTTTCCCCCCAGTTTCTACATTCCTTGGGGAGTTTTGCCCACTGTTGCTTGCTTTTGTCGGGAAAAAAATAAAGAGGGATGGCTCCGACCTCACTGCAAAGCACCCACGTAGCCCAGAGCCTCCCCAGCAGCCTCTGGCTGGCTGAGGCAAAGCTGCTTCCAGCCCCAGGGATGCGCTTGGCTCCCGGGATGGGAAAGCAGCAGTCTGGGGAGGAGATGGGGTCTAACGCCCTGGGATGCATCCGAAAATCCCTGTCTCGTGCCCCAGTGATCCCAAGGGTGCAAAGGAAAAGGGTCCAACCAGTGGCATTCAAGCCTTGGGTCACTGCCAGCACCAGCTGCTTCAAGACACTGGGAGATGCGCTGGCAGAGCCACCGGAACAATCGATAGCGTAGAAACGGGGGAAAAAGGAAAAAACAGGACAGATGGGGCTGAAGAAATAACATAATGGAGCCCAGCCTGGCCAGGAAGCGGAGACTGGAGAGAAGTGAGCGGTGGAGGCAGCACAAACCTCCCTGGATGTGCTCGCTCTGTTGACAATGAAGGCTTTCCCACTCAATCCCGGTCACTGCTCTTGGGAAGCAGGGATCAATCCTTTGGATTAAATACAACCAGCCCTGTGGCTTTTGGTTTTGGCTCAGTGTGCAGGAATCACCTAACTCAGACCACAGCCAAAGAATGTGGTGATGACCAGAGGAGCCAGTGGCTGGTTTTGGCACAGCTCAAAATTGGAGGTGCACCTGCCCAAGTGTGAGAAATTGGTGTCAGCCAGAGCAGTGTTTTAAAAAACATCTGTGGGGTTGTTGGTGTGGGAGCGTTACTGGGAAGAGGGAGGTGGCAAAATGCCCAGTGGTTGAGTGAGGACTCCTTGTCCCCATAAATATCCTACCACTGAGAGAAGTTTCTCAGATTTGACTCACTGCAACGCCAACAAACCCCGCGGTTTGGGCACAAGCAACCCCAGGAACGAGCCATTAACTAATGTTTCTAATTGCTTTACATCCCTGTGGATTATTCTTTGATTGGAGCTTTCACTCTCCCTTTCCCATCAGCTGTGACTTTTAGCCTGCTGTTTGCACCCTCCTTACAGGGCTGGGAACAATTTTGGGCCATTTCTATAGGAATTTTTTAACTCCCCGTTGTTAGAGGCAGTGCACCGGGAGGGCAACTGAAAAGAATGAACTCAATAAGGCTATTTTCTCCCTTCCTGTGTGTGTAAATCCCCTCCTCTCAGCACGGTTCATGCACAGCTCTCTGCAAAGGCACGTTGGAGACTGTCAGATCCCATCGGAATCGCTGCTCTGGGCACGGCAGAGCCGGAGACGTGGCAAGATGTGCTTTGAAGGTGCTGCTGTGTTGAGAAGGGCAAGGGGAGGAGGTTTCAGCTGGGCTTTTTTTGTCCCCACTGATCCCACAGGGGAAGAGGTTCCAACAGTGCTTTCTTCTCGCTCACCTTTGTCTCCAGAAAAAACAGGGAAGAGAAAGGTCAGGAGTTGGTCCAACTACAGAGCTTGGCAGGGGCTCAGGCTAAATCACGCTGGCACTGTGCTTTTGACAAAGATCTGCCTCTGCAGCAATCCCTGGTGACTGCTTTCCCTCCTCTCTACCTTTCCAGGAGGAGAAGCTGTGGCGAGGAGAGGAAGGACACAGGAAGCAGGCCTGGAATCTAGTTTCATTTTATTTTAGCAAACCGCATGTTCTTCACTTATCAACATCTCTACATTAGCAATTGTATAGCTCTCCAACTTCTCTTTAAAAAAGGGTAAACAAGAGGGGACAAACTCAGGCTTTTTCATCTCTTAAAAACATTTGAAAGTTGGATTCAAGAAGACTTGTATATATTTTGGTTTTAAGGTAACAGATGTGGTGTGGAAACACTAATTCAAATCACCCGCCTGATCGAGAGCTGCCCCTTTTTGGAGCCCCTCTGGCACCAGACCCTCAGGAGAGGCCGAAGATGCGACTCACCCTCGTCACACAGCCCTGGCTGGTCGGGAGGAGCTGGATGTGCCCCCCCCTCAGCCCATGGCTCTGAGGAAAGCAGCACCTCGGGGCTCAGTGCAAGTGCTGTATGTACACGGCTCCCCCACGGGAGCGCCAAGGCCCTCGGCATGCAGGGATCTAGGCAGGACTCTTCTGCCGCGGCACCTTCTCATTACGGAATCGCATTCCCCCAGTCATCCTGTTCCTGCTGTCTAAAGATATAAAGATCTTCTTTGAAGAATTGTTTTAAAAGCCAACCCTCCCCCCGGAACCCACGCGGAACACCGTAAATGTACAGATTAGAGACGCCCTAGAAAAGTCCTAAAATTATTGCAGAAACTAAAGATGACTCGTTCCAGGGGCGGGGCAGGCACGAGGCACAGCATCGAGATCTACCGAACGCTCGGGGCGGTTTGATTTAGTTTTCAGCTTTTCCCCCATCATTCAAGAAAAAAAATTAAAAAAAAAAAAAAAAAATTAAAGAAGTGTTTAAGCATCAGAACTAAAATACAAATGCACGTTGACTTATAAAACAAGATTGTGGATCTGACCATGGGGTTCCCTGACACTGGAAACATTTTACTTTTTTGCCCGGAGAGATTTCCTCATGGTGGATTTGCCCTTAGCAGAGGGTTTCACTTCCTTCCTCCCGCTGGCTGCTGGTTTCTTGGAAGAGCTGCCACCAGAGGGTTTCTTGATGGCTGGGGCTGCTGGTTTGGCTTTCTTAGCAGGGGTCTTAACCTTGGGAGGGGGCTTTGCTTTCCCCCGGCGCGCTGCGGGGGTTTTCCTTGGCTTGGGCTTGGACTCTCTTCGCTTCATCGGAGGGGCCCTGCTCCGGGATTTGGGAGGTGGTCTCTTCTGCATCCTGTCAGGAAGAGAGACAGCACAGGAGCTCAGTGGAGGTGTAAGGGTACCAGGAGCAGAGCTGCTGTCAGCAATTTGCATTAATGAGGCGGATCTTGGCATGCCTGATCTTTGCCAGGGCTGCTCCTCGCGCAGCAGCACATTCCATGAGCTGCATCCCAAAGAACAAGAGCTCCTCCGGTAGCTGAGCTCTCCCCATCCCCACAGAGCTCTGCCAGCGAGGCTTCCAACCCCTTCCTTAGGCAAATAAACAAATAAATAATGACAGTGAATCAGTGAGCTGTCAGAACTTAAGAGCCCTAAGCACTCTCTCTCCTCTGTAAATGGAATTTCATTACTTAATGAACAACACGTCTTAAATCCACGTTCTGAGTGAGGGCAGGTCTCATATCTGGCTACAGAGCTGCAAATAATACTGTAGGGAAGAGTTTTCCTAAGGAAACACTTGGTAAATACAAAAAGTCCCGTGTGAAACATCCCACTTCATAAAGCAGGAGACTAAAGGCAATATGAAGAATAAACACAGGCTCTCTCTCAGCTGGAGGAAGAAAGAGGAAAGCTTCAGATTATGGAATGGGGGAGATCAATATCTCTGGAGCAAGGAACAATTAGAAACTTCTCCTTCCAACACCTGTGAGCAACAGCCTCATGGACAAACAACCACACCAACCACTGAGCACTCTACAGCTGTGACAGACACTTTTATTTCATCCAAAGGAGCCCACTCATCTCTCATGCTGCCATACCTCTTCTTTGGTGGGGGCTCTTCCTCCTCAGACTCTTCCTCTTCAGATTCTTCTTCCTCCTCAGATTCCTCCTCTTCTTCCTCATCAGATTCCTCGGAGTCCTCCTCCTGCTGCTTCTCTGGGTAGAGCACATCTGGGCTACAAGAGGGGGCTGGTCAGAGTGTGAATTGCCTCTAAGGATATGACTCCAAGGTTGGCAGGCCTTGGATAACCCTGGCTCTCACCTGGCACAGCAGATTCCCCCTAAGGTTACAGCTTTGAGCCTAATCCAGAAATGCTCCCAGAATTCTGATTGCTGCTATCCCAAACCAACATTCCCTAGTCTCTGCAATGGCAGAAGCACAACAGCCTGGGAATGCCCCAGGCCTAAGCTGCCTCTTCTCTGCCTCTCTCCCTGCAAACCCAGGGGGTCAGACAACAAAGGGGTCTGAAGGTGGGCAGGAGCTGTGAGGTCTCTGTGTGTGTGCAACGAAGGAAGGTGGGCAGTAGAGGCTTTAATGGCTACGGTGCCATTTGGCTCTTCCTGGGACACCAAGTGCCCATCCCGGGGCTCCCCAGGGCCCAGCACAACATCAGCTCCCAGCAGCAGAAAAAGGCTGGGTTAGGCTCACAGCAGCTAATCTAGGTCAGCCTCTCTCCTCCATCCCCCTCCCTCAAGGAAGGCTAAAGCTGGGTCCTGCTCCTCAGGAGTAGCCTTGCACTGAGGACCCACCACGCTCCCTGCTCAGGTGAGTCTGTTTTAGCACTGGAACACTTCACTAGCCCCAGCCTGCAACAAAAGCATCAGCACAGGCTACCTGAGAACACTGAGCCCAGCTTTTTTACTGCCCTAAAGAGCTTCCCCTGCTAATGAAATCAGCTTTATGTTCACCCCCAGTCAGACACCCAAGCAATGTCATTAGCCAGAGTAAGGGTGACAATTTGGCAGCTCATCAGTTACTAAAACCCCAAATAGAAGGTTGGCTCAGGAACCTCAGCTCTGCCACCTGACCCGTGCAACACTTCTCTTGAACATCATTTTACAGCCAAGCTCTTTACCTGGGATAATAAGGGAAGCAAAGCTGAAAAGTTCCACTGAAGCCCTTGCCAGAAATTTGCTCCATCCAGCCATTCTTCTCACATTTCTGCAGGGTTCTCTTCAGTAGGTGCACTGTGAAAGAGAAATCAGAGAGAGGCTGTGTTACTATCTTTGTCCTCTTGTCTGACTTCACTGCTCTCTGCAGTGCCCTCTGAAAGCAGAGCTGGAGTCAGGATGGGAAATCCTCTCACAGTCAATTTTCAAGTAAGATACAAGTGTTTGTTCCTGAGCACGTGGCAAGTGTAGCTCTACATTCTCAAGGGAAGGAGTCAAGAATGGTGCATGTTTCTGATGTCATGATCAAGGGATGCTCCTTCAAATGCATTCAGCAGCAACTGAAGTAACTGCTTCTGTCCAAACTGAACCCAGGTCTCAGCTTTCTTCACCCTGTCCTCCAAAGGGTTTTTTTAAAACAAGTCTTTTTCCCTGTTTTTGCCCTCCTCATGTTCTAAATGTTGTATGTGCTGCATCATTCCCTGTTCTGTGGTTTGCTTTCTGTTTTGTTTTTTAAAGGGTAAAATATTTGGTCTAGGAATACAACAAATGCGCTTTTTATTCCAGTCTTTCATTCCAGACTTTTATTTCAGCCGTTCCATTGTGCACTGGGTAAGAATTGTAACTCAAACCGTGCAAGTACAGGGGATCTCTGTCTGTGGCAAAGGGCTGAGGTGGTTTAGTCACTTCAGAACCATTTCCAGCTTGAATTAGAGGGGCCATTTACATATTGAGCTCCCTCTAAACCCAGGGAAAAGCGAGATCTGCCCTCAAGAACGTTCCAAGGAGGTTTATGGTTATAACCACAAGGCTGGTTTTACTCTGGGTACCAAAGATCAACAGCAGCATGTAAAGGATTTGACCCCAGTCAAGTCCAGTTATAAACTGAGTTATAAACTGGGAAGGAGAGCTGAGCTCTGGCTCTTGCTTTCTCATCTCATCAGATCTTCCCCCAGTCTCTCTCAGAACAAAGCAGAGATCATCAAAATTCCTTTTACGTAACAGAAGGAGGAAGAAAACAACAGATTGCAGCTGAGATTTCTTTATCTGCCTTGCAGGAGTGACAAGCACTGGAGGCTGGCTCAGCACAGCCCTCTGAGGACCAGGGATATTTCCAATGGTCCTGAAAATAAACCATTCCAGGAAGGTTTATTCCAATTAGGAAGCCTGGAAGCTCTTTTCCCTGCCCCAAGATTAAGAAGTCACACCTGACATCGGTCTCTAATTAGTAGAAGGCCTCAGGCAACTTCTTTAGCCCTGGACCCTGTGCTGTGTGCCAGTGAGCCCTGCACCAGCCCCTGTCCTGAGCACTGGCACCAGCTCTGTGACACCACAGGAACAAACTGATCTACCTTCAGGTTTGACTGCTGTGAGCTCAGCCTGCCTCAACTGACCTCCAACTGCATCAGGGCTCAGGCCAAACTACCCAAATAAGCCATTCCCAGATCTGCTTTAAAGCTCTGATAGCACTGCTCGACACTAAGTCAAACCAGACGTTACTGTTGCTCCTGGGAACAAAGACACGCCACATCCCCTTCCAAAATCAACAGGATTCATTTCTCTCCTCTTCTGCTTGACCTTTTAAAAATCAGAGCCAAACAAGGACCTTGAACCAATCAGTAAGAGAGGTGCTCAGGAATTTTTTTAGAAGTCAGACTATGCAAATTCTCTAAATAAAAAGCAATTAGGAAGTGCATTGATACCAAGCTGTTGCCTTTCAAAACAGACAGAGACAGATGAAATCAAGTTGGTGATTTAAGAGCAATCAAGTACTCAAATATTATTCCCCCTTCCTGGCTACAGACAAGAGAATCATGCATTCTGTCTCAGGAACTGGCCTTTGTCCGGCTTGAAAGGGACTGATGTGAGTTAAAACCACTGAGCATCTCTGCAGCACAAAGAGCTGAGCAGCTGCAGCTCCCTGCAAGCTCGGTGGGGTAGTTTAAAGGTGCTGCACAGGCACATCTGCAGCTGCAGGACTCTCCCTGTCAGCACACAGAAGTGTAACATGGATGGTACTTTACCCTGGAAGTTGGAGTTGGTCCCTGGGTAATTTTCCAGGATATACTTCTTCAGCGCTGTGGTGGAGCAGGTCTTCGGTTCGTTCATGGCCACAATAGCAGACAGGATGGCATCTTCCATCAGAGTCCCACCCAGCAGGGGCTTCTCCCCTGATTTCTTCAGCTATTTTCCAAGGAGGAAGAGAAAAGCATCAAGACAAAATTCTCCCAAACCAGGTCAGGACAAGCTCCTCTGCACCAGGTGGGTCGGCGCTCCTGCATTAGCACAGATACGTTTAATATTAAAACACCGCACAGGGAACGCTGCTCTCCCAGCTGCAAGTGGGAGGCCAGGCCAAGTCAGTCAGCTGGCCTGGGGGGCTTATCAGCAACACCTCACCCCAGCCCCCAAACACACCACAAGTCTAAGGGCCTATCGCTCAGGGGAGGGAATACAGCAAAATACATCAGAACATCCTCCATCCCACGGACCAAATGTACCCAAGGGACTTGTGTGGCACGGACATGAGTAAAAGACACAGCAGGCATCTGGGGTACCTGCTGCACTTCCAGGGAGGGATGGAAAGGAAGGCTTACCCCCACCAGCTCCCTACTGTGCTGGTGAGTCAGAGCTGAGGCAGCGTGTGCAGCACGCTCAGCAAGGAAACGGGGGTCTGCTCCTGAAACGGAGACCAAGAGGAGACCAAGAGTCCTACTGCTTCATGGCTGGACAAGTCCTGAACATGCCAGGCTGCTGAAGAAAGGGGTACCCAGTGAGACTGGGGGAGAGGGCGCAGTAACTGACATCCAAGGCTTGTGGTCAACAGAAGATGAACTCAGTCTCTGACCTGGAATGTCCCAGACGCTCCCTTCCCTGTGATCTGCTCTAACTGGCCCTTCTCTACCGCTCTCTGCAGGGCGTTCTTCAAGAGCTGGGGCCTGGAACACAGGAGGAGAAAGCTTTACTGACACACGCTGACAGCTTCAAAAACAAACAGAGAAACAACAGTTTGCAGTTGCTGTCTGCCCACGTACAGACAGGGTAAGTGCAGCCCTGTCAGCGGGGCTCGTGGCACGGAAAGGCAGCGCCGTGGGAGATGAGCTGGCTCGGTGCCACTGCCAGGAACAGGCACCTCCCGTGCACACCTGGGTGTGGGGGGCAGCCAGTCAGCTCACGGGTAACCATGGGGTGATACAAGCCCCTGTCAGAGGTGACACACAGGGTTCTCCTAGTTTTGCTTCCCAAGCCTCAACTCGCTCCCTGCAGGCAAACTGTGAGATCGCTGTACACGTGTGCCAGCTGAAGCATCCAGAACCAAGGGGGGTGAGATCCCCAGGCCTTCACATCCCCACAGCTAAGGGCATGTGGTTTGGGTTAGGGTGTGCAGAGCAGTGCCAGCAACAGACTGGGCAGGGGGGATGCAGAAAAAGGCACCGCTTTCCCTCAAGCTTTCCACAGGATCTGCAATTCAGAGCAGCACCTGCCTAAGTACGGGACTGAAGCACCACGGAGGGAGGCAGAGCCAGAGGAAGGCTGAGCTTCCCTGCTCCTCTGCTTGCCAAAGGACTCCAGCACCTACCTTACGTCTACTTTGAGTTTGGGGTAATACTGAGACACGTATTTCTTGATCAGGCTGTAGGAAGCTTCCTTGGGCTCGCACAGGCGGGTGAAGGCCAGGGGCAGCACGTCCTCCAGCTTCACCTGCTGCTCTGCAGTCGGGGCGGAGGTGCTTTTCTGAAACACACACACCTGAATACATCAGGGAGGCCCAAAACCCTGGATTTCTGAACCAGCAATGCACAGGTGGGGAGAAGAGCTCCTGAGCATGGCCACAGAGCTGGAAAACCAGGTGCTGTATGGGAGCTCTCTAAATTAATAACTTTAAAACTTTAAGTAAAACGGAGCAAATTTGGCTGAATTTTCATAGGAGTCTTAGGAAAGCTTTACAATTACAAATTGCTGAGTATTTAACATATTTTTAATTACTTCCTTCCTCTTTCTATAGAAATTTTTCCTCTGCTACCCTTCAGTGAGAGAGGAGAAAAATCATAGAATCACAGAATCATTAAGGTTGGAAAAGACCCTTAAAATCATTGAGGCCAGCACTGCCAGGGCCACCACTAAACATGTCCCCTGGGGCCACATCCACATGTTTCTTGAACACTTCCAGGGATGGTGACTCCACCACTGCCCTGGGCAGCCTGTTCCAGGGCTTTACAACCCTTTCTGACATGAAAATTAAAACCCATCAAAGGCAGCACCATTTACACAGATCAAATCTTCCCCAAAATGAGCAGCTAAACACGAGTCCATTTTTTTTTTGAGGTAACACAATAAGAGCTTGATTGAAGCCAACGCTCCCTTCTAAGTTTTCCTCCATCCCTTTTGTTACAATGAGAGGGGATGATCAGGAAAGAAAGGTCTACTCTTTATAGAGAAAATGTGCTAAAGTTCAGTGATTTGATGCTGAACAGCAGCTCTGCAAACAGTCCAGTGGGTGAGAGAGCTGCTCCCCAGCCAGCTGAATTCACCAAAAACATTTGTTTTGCTGCCACATAGAGAAGGGAACTACAAAGACACCAACAAGCTGCAGAGAGAAGTGATGTCTCACCAGGTATCAGGTGCCTTGCTCACATTTCTCATGGGGCCAGTGGCCTCTGTTTAAAGAGCTACGAGGCAATTACCTCCCTTCAGTGTCCTACACCAAGTGTGTGACCACTTCCCTCAGTTTTAGGGCTCTTGGTCTCTCTGGGAGGTCAAGAGAGGAGCACCAAGGCCTTACCTGCCTAAGCCTCCAGGGGATTGGCAATTCCAGCCAAGGATTTTGTAAGTGCAGCATTAGGAATGTGTTTCACACACCCAGCACAGCACAGAGTGAACAGCAGTGCTGGAACCATCATGAACTGTGAAGCTCAAAAAAACCAGCCCCATCACCTTTTACTGCCTCAAACAACACCCAACAGCAGCAGGTTTCTTTCAGCAGCTTTGTGATTTTTTTCTTCTTCCTCCCTCTGCCCTCACAGCTCGTGGCAAAACGTTCACCTGAAGTCTGGAGTACTCCCTTTATCCACACAACAGATATAACAGACACAGCAGTAGCATAAAGCTCTCTTACAATACCTGAGAGGCATCTCTCTCTACCAGGTAAAGACAGAGGAGGAGCTTCATGGTTATTCAGTTTTCTGCCTCTGAACCAAAGCCTAGGGGTTTAATGTAAACATTTTAAAACTAAGAATTTGATTATTGAACTCGGATTTCAGTTCTCATAGTAGCTTTCTGATTCTGATGTGAGTGGGAAGGGTGTTTTAATTACTGTGCTTGGGGAGGAGAAGGACAGCAAGGAGGAGAACACTCTCTGTGCAGGGGTTAGATACATCTCATAAGGTGTTTCAGTGCAAGATTTTTCGGAGTGTGGTTTAAAATGATCCATCTTACCTTTCTGTCTCTGGCTTTTGGAACAGCTTTTCCTGCATTAGACACCACCACAAAGCTCCCAGAAGCTCCCTTTCCTTTCACCTAGTACAAAAGAAAGTCCATTTCAGTCTTTAACGGGGTAACTCGGAAGAATAACAACTTGAGAGACTCACTGATACCATGACACAGATTTTGAATGTCCTGTCACCCTGGCAATGGCAGAGGCCTGACTTGAACCCACTGAAACTTCAGCTAAGATCAGAAGCTGCAGGCAGACATTAACACAGACTCTGCTGTCCTGAGCAGCAGACCCTGGCAGATAACCCAGGCATAAATTTCATGCTGCTGCAGAAGTGCCACGGCTGGACTCACGTGTGACACAACGCTGTGTGACACAACCCCCAGAAACGGTCAGCAATGCACAAAAACCACCTGTGCAAAGCAGCTGAGTGACAGAGCAGGGCTGAAATTCTGTCAGGGTCTAACAGAGTGGGGACAGAGCCTCATTAACCTCCACGAGGGAGAACAGGGTCAACCCAGAGACCTGCTAATGGAGTTAAGAAACTCCTGTATAAGTCACAGGATCATGGACTGGTTTGGGTGGGAAGGGACCTTAAAGATCATCCAGTGCCACCCCCTGCCATGGGCAGGAACACCTTCCATCAACTCAGAATGCTCCAAGCTCCGTCCAACCTGGCCTTGGACACTCCCAGGGCTGGGGCAGCCACAGCTTCTCTGGGTAACCTGTGCCAGGGCCTCCCCACCCTCCAGGGAAGGATTGTTTTCCAATACCCAACCTGAACCCACTCTCAGTCAGTTTGAAGCCCTTCCCCTTGTCCTGTCACACATGCTCTTGTAAACAGTCTCCCTTCAGTACTGCCAGATCCAGTGCTGCTCCACAAAGCAGCTCTTACCTGCCTAATGATTCCCCTCTCCAGCTCCCTCTTCAGTGCTTGCTTCAGGAGATATCCTCTCCTCTCCAGCTCCAGGGAAGGGTACTTGTGGATGATGTATTTCCTTATTGCAACGACCGAGGCCCCACTCTTTTGAAAGCAGGCCTGAAACAGAAACAAAACATCAGTAGAACCCACCTGCACTGGGATTGTCCTGAGTGGGGCTGGAAGAACAGAGACTGGACTGATGCACAGGGTGCCAGGGCTGGCCTCTTCCTCACAAGGACTCAAGAGCTTAAAAAGGACTAATGAAATACTTAACTTTTGCCTTCAGAGTAGCTGAAGAGCAGGCAACACAAAAGCAGCACAGCAAGCACATATCAACCACTCCCCTGCTCTGCAGCACTGACATGGAATGGCTTAAAGCAGAAAATACAGCACCTTCTGGCAAACCAGCACTGCACAACTGGTAAAGCATTTTATTAACATCAGGCAGAGGAATCACTAAGTCAGAACAACCCTCTGTCCCGAATTAGAGTGAGTTAATGATAGAGAAAGAACACATATCAAATGGATGTCTTAATCAAGATAAAGGAACTTAAATGCATCCAGAAGGCAGAGCAAATAACTGATGACAGCAATCTACCAGGTTATGCCATCCTGGCTGTTTCTCATAATGTAATTAGGGAGGGAAACGAATTCTAAAGCAAGAAATCAACTACAGGGCCCTTCACCATCCTCCTGGACTCACATTTCAGCTGCAGGGGCTTCCAGGCAGAATCACGCACACCTGACACACCGGGTTTCCTGCTGACAGACAGCACTACCCCTGGAGCTCAGCAAGCTGAAACGGTGCATTGCAGGCACACAAATCCTTCTGCTTTGCAGCAGATGGACCAAAGAAACGCTTGTCTCCTGCTCACCCTGATGGCCTCGGTTAAAATGGCGTCCATTTTGGGCCGGGAGGTGGCTGCCATCTGGGTCTGCTTCTGTGCCCGGGCCAGCTGGCTGGCAGAGAGCGTGGCCCAGGCAGGGATGGTCTTCTTCACCTTCTTCTCCTTCTCCTTGGACTGCTCCTTCTCTCTTGGGAAGCACATAGAGCAACAGTAAGACAAGAGGCACCAAAAACCAACACCCCCCCCCCCCCAGCCCAGAATGCCTGACATTGTTTAAATTAAAATATCTTAGAGAATATTTGGAGGTTTCTGTGAGTAAAACAGAGCCTGTCTGGACATTCAGCCTCACATGTGTTCTAGAACAGCAGCTGTATATGATCAGTAGCTTCTTCCTGAGAAATATGAGCACCTTAAGGGACTCATCCCAATTTCCCCATCTCTCCCACCACCCTTTCTCTCTCTAAGCCCTAACTTCCACCAGAATCCTAGCCAGTTCCCTGAATTCAGCACCAAGCAAGCCTTACTCCTTTTTGGTTTCCTCTGAGGACTTTGTTTCCCCCTTCCCTTCATTCTCAGGTTCCTTTGGCTGTTCTGCTTCATTGGATGCAGCAGGCAGGGTTTCAGTCTCCTGTTCCTCTCCAGCAGAGGCAGATTCCTCAGAGGTGACTTCTGCATCTAAAAGATGTGAAAAAGCATCAAGTTACTGCCCAAAACAAGCTTATATTCTTCAGGAATGGAAAGGGGAAAAACCAAAAAAGGCTTAAAACACACCCCAAAAATTATTTCCCACTGATTTCTTTTCTCTAATTTAAATTGATGACTTAAATGTAACTTAAAAAGTGAAGAAAACTACTGAAAAGAGCTTTGATGAAGTGCAATCAACCCTCAAATGCCAGAAAAACTGCAAACAACATGATGAAGCATTTTCACAACAAACCAATTCCCCCAGTGTGATCCTCTCAACTCTAGGAGTTACTGTTGTAGTTGTCCCTCTCAGCAGAGAGGCCTGGGAGGGGAAGGGGGGAGGAAACCACTGCTGTGACACACTGAGATTCTCCACTAGTTTGAGCACTAAGTGTTTTTAACTCAGGAAGATGCAAAAACATCCATTTCTACAGGAACTGTAGACAGACACACACAGGTACCGCCACAGCTCCAGAGAAGCTGTGGCTGCCCCAGCCCTGGAAGTGTCCAAGGCCAGGTTGGACAGGGCTTGGAGCAACCTGGGCTGGTGGAAGGTGTCCCTGCCCATGGCAGGGGGTGGAATGGGATGAGCTTTAAGGTCCCTTCCAACCTAAACCAGTCTGGCTTTCAATGAAGTAGCTTTGTTTATGACCAAGTTGTCTTCAAACCCAGAAGCACTTGAAGGATATTTACCATCCATCCCATCCCATTTTTCCAGGCTTGGGATGCTTTAGATTGCACATGCACTGGCAGAAACACTTGTGTATCAGAAGGATCAAATCCAGTCAGAAACCAACTTAGCAAATATATATTTAGCTGAGAACAGGCCTTAGAGACCGGGCTGCCTACTAGATAAGACAAATATAAACTGAAATTCCACACGTTTTGGATAAAGAGCTGCCCACCATCACTGCTCTGTGCAGCTCAAGAATTCCTGGTACACTCCTGTGCAGTTTTCCCATGGAGGTGTTTAAAATGCACACTGAATTAAGAGAAGGTTTGGTGTGTAATTCAGTTAATTGTGACACCAGAGAGGACAAAGTCAGTGAAACCAACTGTAATGGTGAAGTGACACATTCTGAGACACTGAGGTGAAGCTGCTCAGCCCAGATTGGATTTTATGACACATTGTGGTAAAATGTTTCTGTTCAGAAAAACAAAGAAAAAAATTAAGTGCTTTGTTTTTCTACTCATCAGCTCTACCTTTTGATCTCAAGCCATCATCCTGACACTACTGAAACTTCCCACTTTCTTTACTCTAAAAGATGTGCAAGCTTAAAAGGGTCTATATTTAGTCAGATTTTCATGTCTGGAGTGTCAGGACTTTGCAAGGGGTACGAAAGACAAAACAAACAGGTTCAAACTGAAAACAGCATCTGCAAAACACAACTTCCAATAATCCTGGAAAAGCCTGCGGTGAGGAGCCAAGCATTAGTGATGTTTTAACCTTGGCAGTGGCGTTTTTCGGGAGTTTCAGAACACAAGGCTATGTTTGGATGTACTTTAAGAACCCTCTGTTGTACTCCACCATACCTGCTTTGACCTCTTCCCCCTCGGCAGGTTTGCTCTTGGGAGGAGTTTCCCGGGAGGTGGAATTCACGGAGCGACGGATTGGCATTGTGTCGTCTTCAACTTTCTACAGGGAAGCACACGAAAATCACTACAGATGCTGGGAAGAACCAGGAAGGTTTGAAATGGGATTACAGCAAATCAAAGCAGCATAGGCAGAAATGTTCTAGTTTGGATTTTTCAGGATGTTAAAGCACAGTAACCCTCAAACCAGCTTCTTCAAAGCGTACTAGGAGAGGATAGGTTCATATTTTACGGTTATACAAGAAGTAATTTCAATTCCAAATTAAATGAGAGATGAGGATTTGGAGAGATACATCATCTCAGGGAAAGCAGGGAGGGGACACAGAGTTGGTTAGGCTCCCAATCGAGTCTCCTGGAAGCAGGGGAGAAAGAGTACCGAGTAACCTTCAGCAGGACTGGAAGTCAAGGACTGATCCAAGGGCAAGCTTGGAGAAAGGGCCAGCCCCTACCTCACTTAACTTGTCCGTGTGGATCAGCTGAGCTCCCGTTAAGAGTGGAAGCGCCTTATGATGCACGGGTTCAGCTTCAGACAGATCAGTCGCCATTTAAATTAATTTCTAGCCCCAACACTGTGGAGCCCCAGGTTTTAACCCCAAGGAACTTTTTCCTAATGGTTTTCACAGTGCAGTGAGGAGTCAACCTAAAGTACAGAAAAGATGTGGTGTGAAAATTAACAAAACAAAAACATCTACGTCCACGTATCTATCAAACTAAAGATTCAAAAGAAAAGGGTAAATGATTTACAGCTCGAGACCAACACAACTGACAAGCAACACTTGCATTCAACAGAGGGGCTAAAACGTGGATGGGAACTGCAGAGCTATGGGTGGAGCAGAACTGGAGAAGGTGCAAGCCAGAGCTGCTCCACTGAAACACGGCTGGAAGAGAAAAAGGCTCTTTAAATTCAGGGCAAGCGTTAGCAGAAAGCAGCCATTGCACTGGGTGACGCTGGGTGAGAGCAGCAGCTGACACAGGGGGTAAGGAATTAAACCATTCAGTCTGTTAGGCAGGAAACACAAACAGCAGGGGACCCAAACCATGCCCCCACCCCAAATTAAACCCCATGCAATTTAAAGAAATGAAGGAGACTGTCGATAAAAGACGTAACAAACAAAACAGCATTCTGCATGCTTGCCACCAAAAAGGTAAGCTTTCCAAAACTCTGCTCCAAACACATGCACTGCCATGGGTGCCAAACAGGTTAAGCTTAGTTTAACCCTCTCCAAGTCTCAGTCCTTCCTACTGTTACAGCCTTTCTTACCTGTTGCCCACCTGCCTGCACTGGCCTCTCCTATGGAGAGGGCTCCACTGATTCCACCACCAAACAGGGCTCCTCACAAAACAGTTCCTCTCAGCACCCCTTCAAAAACCTCAGAAGCAAAGCAGGGCTGGACCCATCCCCCCAGATTCAAGCTCCAGCCTGTGCTCTTCCCTTCCTTACAGAGAACTAGCCAAATGCTCCATTGTCACCTGTTCTGGTGGGTCTTTGCTCAGAAGGTGGACACTTTCCACACATTTTCACTTTTAATGAGTATTTTCCCCAGCCTGAGTGTTTTCCTCTTGAACAGAGACCCACCACTGTGCCAGCCCTGTTTCCAAGATGACTTTCAGCACTGTTCCAGCACTTAGCACTGCTCCCCCATTGCCCTGTACTGCACCAACACCAATTCTTGCCCCAAAACACAGTCCTCCCCTCCTCCAGCACTGGGGGTTCCTAACCAGAGGCACTTCTGACAGGAACTGAACAGTCACTGAAAAACCACGGCCTGGTCTCAGCACCAGGGAAAGCAAAGCCCAGCAGCACCGGATGTTTTCTTCTGAGACAAAACAGAAAAACCAAAACACATCACATGCCAAACCCCCACAAAAAAACAAAAAAAAAAGATGAATGAAACTTTCCTGTGAAATGTCAGGATGGGAAAAAATACTAATGGCCAATTAGAAAATATCAACTACAGCCTAGCACATTTTTGGCCTGTTTTTAAGGGATCATCTTCCTCAAGTGTGGAAAGAAAAATGAAATTTTTCACCAGGCTTTAGCTCAGTATCCAATGTTTTTTCATGCAAGCAGAGCCTGAAGTCCTTTAAAAAAATGCCAACATTTTGAAATGAGTCCGAAAACAACCAACTCCAGATGCCTCCTCGGGGAAATCAGCTGGGGGCTACAAAAGGACATTCCCTGGGCTGACACACACAAGCCACACTGTGCTGACCTGGGCCTGCCTGGGTTTTCTTTACTTTTAAACTGTGTGACCTGCATGGCACATGCATGAAAATACAACACTCCCAACTTTGACTTAAAACTGCCTGAGTTCTCAAAACCTCTTTGTTTAGATCAGTATACAAACATTTTTGCCCTGAAGAGTAAAACAACACAGCACAATTCCTCCCCTCTGTGCCTACAACACAGGCCAGTAAGGCAGAACCCAGCAGAAATTGTTGATTACCCCTGCATGGATCATCTCCTGCTCAAAAGGGAATCAAGGGGGCAGGAGGATTATCTCCTCCTGACTTCAAAGCACTGACAGTCTCCAGGGGCATAGTCACAAGTCCCACCTTGTGAGAGCATCTCACTGCAACTGCTCAGCCCCTTTCTTTCCACACAGGGATCAAAAGTAATTTTCTGCACTGAGTGTGAAATATCAACCACCAACAGGCCTGAATTTAGTCCCTCAAAAAGATGAAGCTAAAAAACTAGGTGGCTTTGCAACAGCAATGCAGAAAAACTCACTCCCCCCTCCCAAAAAAATATTTATTGAATGGAAAAATCAAGGCATACAAACATTACCTGAACACCCTGTTTCAAAAGAAGCTCTAAACAGGAACCACAGTTACAGTCACAAGCAAAATGAAAATAATAACTGTATTTTGTATTTACACAAACACCAAACAATGTGCTTTGAAAGCCGGACGAGGCCACCAGCTGAGGATGCAGTTTTCAAGGTGCTTCACCCATGAACACCCATGAACACCCATGAACACCCATGAACTCCCATGTGACTCCCATGAACACTGAAATCGGGTCTACTCAGAAAAACAGAACTGCCTCAGCAATGAAACAACCACCAGGATTCACAGAAGCACAGAAAGTTACTCCTCACACAGCTACTCACACCCTTTTCCCTAAAGGTCCTTTGAACTGCAGGTTCACAGGTTCCCAAACTAAGATGAACTAATCCAGCAGGGAGCTGATAAGCAACAAAAAAACCCAAATCTCTGTTTTTCTGGAATGTGTCCAGTCTCCCAGCTCAGGGAATACCCACTAATGGAAGACCCAAAGGTACAGGAAGCTTTCCAGGAATTGTTATGAGAAACTACAGCAATTCTCTCCTGAGTTATCAGCACACTGATGGAGAGAAAAGAAAGGCTTAAAGTAAGACACATTTGGGATAACATTTCAGAAGTGTGGAGTCCCCCCAGTAATGTAACAGACACAAGAATATTTAAAAAAAACAATAATTAATTTGAGGCACAGTTTGGCTGAGTCCTTGAATTTCTGCTGGCCATAAGATATTACAACTTATCTCAGCCTTCAATCTCCCTTCGAGGGAAAACATTTTGGGATCAACCAGGCTTGGAACACAGCAATCCAAGTGTGAGGCTGCTGGAAACACCCAGTCACAGGGACTCGGGGTTGGGTGAGCAATGAAAGCAAATATGCCATGGAAAAGTGAGGAAGCACAGCCAGTCCTGAGCTGGGGGTGTCCCCTTACACGACACGAATGGCAGAGGGATGGTGTAAAGCACATGACCCCCATCTAGAAATGAGGTCAAAAAGGGGTAAAACCCAGTTTTCATGCACTTGCAGGGTGTCAAGGGATACAAAACCCAACAATCTTACAAGCAGTGCAAGCAAGAACAACTATTTATCATCAGAAAGGCTTAAAAAGCCAAATAAAACTGGGTTTAAAAAACAGGCTATTGATAACTGTGCAATTGCTTTCTACTCTATAAAGCCGAAGAGCATTTAAATGTCTCAGAAACTACAGAAAAAAAGCACAGGAAATCTTAATATTTTTGTAAATCCAACTCAAACGTGCCAAGAAAAACATCACTTTCTAAACTGCAAGCTGGCCAACTCTTTCAAGGCTTTTGCCCCTCTGAAATCCTTGAAGCTCATCCCAAAAATCCCAGCCCTGGTAGCAGATACTTTCCCAGAGCCCTCAGTATCCCATGGTCACAGTGTCTATCCAGCAACACCCTGAGCACAGCTGGCATTCCCATCTCTTCTGCTGCCATTCACCGAGGTTTATCCCCATCCTTACAGCCACTGTTCCTTGGGATGAGCCCCAGCTGCCCAGACTTTGCAGCTCATTCAGCTCCAAGGGCTGTGTTTGCAGCTCTCCTGCTTTGGAAGCTCCCAGGGATCTGTTCCAGGCTACCTGAGCTGCTGCATAAAGCAGCTTGTTCCAATTAAACAGGAATAGTGGTCCAGGACATGGATCCAAGAGCTCCCAGGCAACACATTCCTTGGGCTGACTGGGTTACAGTGTCCATTTCCATCCACCCCTTCCCTAAATGGGGTTATGGGGGAAACAGCAAACCCCACATACATCAGGGTTCAGGGGAACACAGAAAAAATCCCTCATGCTTCCAGTATCCAAACACAGGAATTCCTACCCTCAGAGACCCATAGGAGAGTTTTTCTAAACATAAAGATCTATTTCCTCCAAATGCAATCAGAATCACACCTTGCCTGTCCTCACTTTTACAGAGCACAGCAAAAACTGACCCCTGCCCTTCTGTGCACAGAGATGCTGCTTTCACTGAAAAAAGAAGGAAAAAAAAAGAAAAAAAAAAGAGAAAAAAAGAGGAAAATGAAAAAAAAAGAAAAAAAGAAAAAAAGAACACTCATTACTGGAGTGAAACTGATGCTCCCAACCCAGGGCTGAGCTCAGCATGCCGTCCCTGAGAGGGTCTAACATCACCCACCCCGAGCCAGCTCAACCTGCAAAGAGGTTTATTAAAACAGAAGTAAATTCCTGCCTCACCTCCACTGCTCTTCACCCCAAGCTCAGTATAAACCCACTGCAGGTTACAGATTCTCTCCCATCAGTCTGTGACCTACACAGAAGGCAGTGACAGCAGATTGGCTCCGTGGCCTGGATTATCTTCCGTTCCTATACCCAGGAGTTTCTCCTCTTGTCCCCACACAGAGTCACAGCCAGTGTGCAACTTAAATTACACCACCATAACACCCAGAAATTCCCAAAAACTTCAGCCAAGGCATTAATATGAAGCAGAATTTCTGCCTCCACAGCTGTCTCAAAATAGCCTCTGCACTGATGCTCAGGGTTGTGACAGTGACAATCTCTGGGACAACAGTTTGAAACAGTTTTTGGCTGAAATGGTCCTTGATCCAGATTCTCCACAGGCTGCCACTGCCACAAGCAGCTGGGGGATGAAATCACCCCCATTACAGTGCACAGGGTTCAGCTGCAGGTTTAAAATAAGTTTAGGTCACAAACTTTAAACTACTCCAACATGAAAATCACCTGCTGAAAGTTTCACAGCCTTAGATGAAATACTTTCATTCAGGAGGCAGCTTTATGAATTTTGAGAAACTGCTGACAACTGAATGAAAATTTAGGCTGCAAATGTTACATCTGAACCTTTTACAGGCCATCTCCTCCTTGCCTAGACAGATTAAACTTAAACCCACTGCATAAACCCTCCTCCCAAACTATTACTCAGCCACCACTTATTATCCTACAGACAAAACTACACATGATAAAAGCCATTATTTCCTTGCAGTCTGTATAAAATCTACCCACACCTTACATTTAGAGTCCACCAATGGAAAATTTTTATTCCCCTTCATGGAAGTTAAAATCCTCAGAGGACCTCAGGTCACATGTAACAAAGCACTGCCAAGAGACTTACACATCACTTTCTGCTGAAAAGCAAAATACAAGAGGAAAATATATTCTGGACCAAAATAATTCTGGACCAAAAGCTTCTACCTGAGGAATGTGAATGATGCATTGAGGAGATAATTTAGCAGACAGCTAAAGGGGAAAAAGCTGCAAAAGCCACTTTGTTCAAAGCATTTATTCCTAAAAAGAGTATTTCCCACCCCCATTCATTCCTGATTTCCAAGGATCTCCCACTCTATCCACCAATTCCTTTGAGTCCCACCTGAGGAAGGTCAGTGCTCTCCTGCCCGGTCCATCACACACCTCAGTTCTTGAACTGAACTCACCTCCCTCTCCTCTCACTCCCCTCGTGCAGGAGTGACAATATTTATAAACACAAGCACTTCCGATCCTTTCCCTCCTCAATGGGCGCTGCCTGCCAAAGTCTGCCGGCCAGCTCTTCCTCGAAGATGCTAAAAATACTATTTATGGTCAAAACAAACAAAAGTCATGTGCTGAGTGCAACTCTTACTCAATAGTTAGATAAGGACTGGGAAGTAACACATTTGTTAACCCAGAGATAATTCAGCAACGATCCTGAAAAGTGAGAAATACTTGAGTAGCTGCGAAAAACCACAGATAGAAACAAACTACCCAAACTATCAGTCTCTGCTACACTGTATAAAGAAGCGAACACACCCACAACCAACTTTTCCATCAGCCAACTTTTCCTCTCCTGCAGTACGGGCTTAGTGGTTTGCAGACAGTACCGAGTGGGGAAATAGTTAAAATGCAGGTGAGAAGTGTCCCTGGTCCGGAGCTGCCCCCAGGTGAAGCAGGTAAGCTGGTGGGGCTACACCCGTTTACACCAGCCGAGATTTTGGTAGCTGCTCCTTCTCTCCTTAAATCTTTATGATGCTTTAGGCAAAAAAAGAAAAATCACATCGCAGAGTGTCCATACGGATAATGATTGGGAATGGGAGCCTGTCCGGAACAGCCCCGCTCCCGAGTGGACTTTAACAGCCTCCTCTGCGCCCAGCCTGTGCACTAAGGGGAGGAGGGCGATTAACATTCTTTACCCAGGCTGTGGCCACCTGGGCTCGGGGAGGCTCTCGGCAGGGCCTGGGAGCCTCACGCAGGTCTGTATCCTCACACTCTGTAACCGCCCAGGGGTATTAGGGACCTCTTTTTAGGAAGCGCGGTCAGACAGAGGCTTCCCTGGAGCGGCGGCACTTCTCGGAAGTGACTCTGTGCAGGAAAAACACCCAGACACCCGCACAGCCCAAGCGGCCGGGGGGCGGGAAGGCCAAGGCGCTGCCCAAGTTTATAAATAGCGATTATTTGTTGTGTCGCGGCCGTGTCGGCCCCTTCCGCCGCTGACCTTCCCGAGGGCCCGCGCGGTGCCGGCGGGGCGGCAGCGGCGGCTCTGAGGCCGCTCGGGCCCCGCAGCTCCTTTGTGAGGCCCCGCCAGGCCCCGCGACACCCGGGGCCGCCCCTCGGGCCTGCGCCGGGCCGAGCCCCCCCTCGGCATCGCGCCCCGCCCGCGCTGCGTGTCGCGACACCCCGTCGCGACACCCCCGCGGCCTCAGGCCTGTCAGGGCGCGGGGGAGGGGGGGTCGCGCTGAGGGCAGTTCCGGGGCCTCTCCGGCGGCGCCGCCGGGCCGCCCCCGCGCCTCGCGCGCACCACCCGCGGCCTCCCGGTGGCGGCCCCGCTGTCGCGGCCGGGGCCGGGCGGGGCCGGGACTCACCGGGCCCGGCGGACACAAAGCGGCGGCGCCTCCAATGGCGGCGGCGGCGGGACCGGCGGGGGGGGGAGCGGAGGGGCGGGGGCGGCGCCGTGAGGGGAGAGGGTGTGGCCGCGGCGCGCGCCGGGGGGCGTGGCCGTGCGCGCCTGCCACCAATGGGAGGCCGCGGGCATTTTTCGAACGCCGGTTCCCCCCCCGCCCCTCCCGCGCGACGTGGAGGTGGTGTGGGGGGAGGGGCAGCGCGCGTGCGCGGGGCGGGGGAAGGGGCGGGGCTGCGCGCGCGCTTCCCGCCCGCGGCGCCGTGAGGGGAGCGGTGCTGGCTGAGGGCGGGGGGGGGCGGGGACGGACCCGAGACCGCCCTGAGACCGCCCCGGAGCCCCGACCCTCAACATCACCCCCGTCTGACCCTCAACCTCAGCCCCAGCTCACCCTCAGTCCAGCCGGACCCTCCTCCTCAGCCCTCAGCTCACCCCGCCGGGCCGGGCCGCGCTGCCGCCTCCTCAGCCCCGTCCGAGCCCCCCCCCGGGGGACCCGTGTTCTTTCTGTGGACCTCCTGCTGTGCTTTTGCTCCAAGTTCCTTTTTTTTTTTTAGCTAGACCTATGGGCGTTCTTTTTTAACCCGTTCTCCCAGATCCTTCTAACTAACCTTGACTCTAAGGTACAACACCTCAATTGCCCTTCCTAACTATGATTATTTTCCTTTCTGCCATAAGCACGCTTGGAATCACTAAGGTTGGAAAAGCCCTTCAAGATCATCGAGGTCACCCAGCACTGCCCTGTTCACCATTAAACCACGTCCCCAAGTGCCACTTCCACGCGCCTTGTGAACACCTCCAGGGATGGGGACTCCACCACCCCCCTGGGCATCACCTTCCCATCCCTGACCACCCTTTCCATGAAGAAATGTTTCCTAATATCCAATCTAAACCTCTCCTGTCATGTCCTGGGAGAAGAGAGTGATCCCACTTGGCTCCAAACACACTACAGCACTTTTCATCTGCAGTCCTGCAGTCTCTTACCCCAACAGTCTCTCACCTTTGTTTACTGCACATAATCTTTACTCACCTCCCTCTCCATCTCTGTTTTTACCATTTGAAGACCATACAGGCACCCACCCGTTTATTTAGGCACTTTTATCCCTCCCGTGATGGGAAGCCCCTCTGTGAGCACATTTAGAAGCATTTACACCATTCAGAGCACTGCAGAGGTGTCTTATTTCTACAAAAATGCTTTGACTGTTTCTTATCTAAGCTTTTTCCATCTCTCCCCCCCCCCAGGTGACAGCTGTAAGTGTGCTACACCCGAAAATATCACCTTCTAAAGCCTTGTGACCAAGGCCTGGCCCTGCTCAGCCCCTTCTTCTCCATTCCAGACTATCCCTGTGATGCTTCCCTTTGTCTCCTGGGCCAAACAGCCCTGGAAGCATCTGAACCAGCTGCCTCCACTTTGCTGAACATTCCTGTCTGGGCTGTGAGTGTGAAACAAGGCCTGTGCAACGGCAGAAAAATGCGTTTCTTTGGCCTTTTTCCCCCTGTGGTGCCTCTCCGGCAGGAGGGGAAGGTGGAGGAGAGGGGAGGGAGAGGGAATGTGCTCCTTCACTGCCAGCTTTTAAGAAAAGCTGAAAGAAAAGATGAAATCATCCCAGCAGCCTCACTGCCAGACCCAACACCTGGGCTGGCTGAGCCACAGAGCTACGAGCAGAGGAGGGGGAAAGCTTTTGTTGTCTCCTTCTCTGTTTTTTACCTCAAAATCCAACCCCCAGGGGAGCAGCAGACCCTGCACCCTCCTTACAGCCACATTAGGGGATCACAACCCACCGCCCCATCTCCCCTGCCCCACTTTTTGGGCAGGTTTGTGCCATTTGTGTCCCCTTCCCTCTGCCCCAGTGCCACACAGAGTGTGACAGTGGCAGGAGCTGTGGGGGGAACCTGGGACCCAGCACAGGGGGAAGGAACGGGGAAATCTGAACGGGAGCTGGACTGGATCCTTTCCAACTCACAATACTCTGTGATTCCTCTGTGAAATCCATGGCCAGGGAGTCAGGCTGGAGCAAGGGAGCTGCTGCCAGAGTTATTTGTGATGGTGTAGAGCTCTATTGTCATCCAAAAATACTTCTAATAAGTATTAAACACTTCTAATAAGTACTAAGCACTAAGAAACTCCATCCCAGGGGCTACTTTTTTGACTTTCTTACCCTACACTAACTCATATTTTCCCCATTTCACCCCATTTTTTATTTAAAGCAAACACTTTCTGATTTAACAAGCATGGCTTAACATCTACCTGCCACACACTGTGCAAAGCACAAGATTATTACCCTTTTTAATTACTTTGTCCCACTGTGCACCTGCTGAAATCAGCTTCTCCCAGTCCATCCTTGATCCCGCTGCATCTTTGTTGCCAAATTCTGTTTCAGCATTGACCTGCAGCTCCAGGTTTCAGCTCTGATTATATTCAGGCCTTGCCTCTGGTGTTGCCACCCCAAGGGTTTTGGTGATTTTTTTGCTTTTCCATCGTTACCCCAGCTTTGCATTTATTTTAGGAAGCCTCCTCAGGCCACTGCTTTTCCCGAGACACCCTGATTTGAAACAGCTCCTTGGTGCTGTCGTCACTGGGAGAGCAGGAGCTGCAAGTTACGGTTCTTTTTTTACACCAGTTCTGGCATTGCAGCAATTACTTATTTTACTCGAAGCAGGCACGTGAAGTGGCAGCTCCACTGAGCAAGGAGAAGCTGGAGACCACCAAACCTTCCCACAGGGACCTCTCCCAAGGCCACGTGTGCCCACAGTTACACACCTGGCAGTGAGAATTTCCTCCACTCCGAGCCAAACCCTGTTTCAGACCAAAACTGGTGAGCAGCACCAAAACTGGGGCCGCTCCCCTCACCTGGGCAGGTCAGAGCTCGCTGTCAGACCTCCCAGCTGGGATGGTTCTGCAGCCTCAAGAGCTCAATTCTGGCTGCCACAGGCTGGGCTCTGTCCTGGCTGTGTGAGAGCAGTGCCCTGCCAGGGAGCCGTGCTGGGAAGAGACAAACCCTCGGGGTTGAGCAGGAACATGAAGCTGTTTTGATGCTGGCTCCTGCTGGAAGCGGTTGGTGAGCTCTGGAGTGGTCACTTGTTGCTCTGGGGGGTCTTGTTGACTGGTTTTCCTTTCACCTGCAGCTCAGGCTCCTGCTCGGAACATCCACCCCGTGGTGCTGGAGGAGGCCTGGAGAGTGGGACGTGTCCCCTTGGAAGGTGGATAAAACACTCCACTCCCTTCTGTGCAGATGGGTGAAATTCCCTGTTTTTCTGACCCTGGTGTGTGAGAACACCCCAGCCAGGGCTGTGAGGCAGCAGAGCAGAGCTGTGTGCTGTGTCTGTCTCCATCAATCCCAAGGCAGTGGTGCCACATCCCTGTGGAGCTCTGGGGACTGGGTGCCCACTCCCTTCACAGACCACACTTCTGGTGAGGTTTGCTGTTTCCCTGCACTCACACACGAGTGGGGAGTGACCTGGAGTGATGGATTTTTCACTTTATGCCATCTGTAACAGAACAGAGCATTCACACCAGGTGTTATCTCAGAACAGCTCACTCTGCAGTACTGAAACGACCCATTTCCCTTCACGGGGGAGACCTGAAGGTACCTGTGACATCCACTGAGATGATCTTTGCAGCCCCTTCCAGCTGTCCTCCAAAAAGCTGTGATAAACCCCCTCTAACAGTGCTCTGCTCCACGTTCACCAGTGGTCTGCACCTCAGGAGCCCAGTGACAAGATCTGCCATTAGCCCTCGCAGGGGGCTGCAAGGGGACACACAAGAGCTTCACCGTTCTCTCCACTCGCTCAGTAACCCAGAGATCTCCCAACCAACAACATCCATTGCCTTCCCCATTCCCCTTCCCCATTTGCAATCGCAGCACAACCATCCCTGCAGCTGGGCCAGCAACTTGGATCAATTCCCCTTTGGAAAGGACTGAATGGAGCGGGAGCTGGTTTTATTTCTGCTGCAGTTTCAGCACAATTTAGCAGCTGGAAACGAGGAAAAGGAGCTGGTGCCGCATGACAAAGCTCTCCACAGTCAGCATCCCCACAGCAGCATTCAAATAAGAGTTTATTCAGCAAACCACAGGTCCACAGTGGTTACCATAGGTGGCTCCTTGGCTCTTGGGCTTTAGTCACACTGCTGGAAGCCCACTGGGTTAATCAAGCTCTTCGCCCATCGCTAGTTCTCCTGCAGCAGCTCCTTGCAGGTTATCAGTGCACAGCCAGCCAAGCAGGATCCTTTGGGCTGGAGGCTCCTCTTCCCCAGGCTCCATCCTGTGGCTGTTGCAGCTTGCCCGTGGCCCCTGGGCACAGGGAGCTGCTGGAGCTTCTCTCAGCGTGCAGGGTCTTGTGCAAACTCCGGGTTGGCGCCTCCTGAAAAGCCCGTGGCGTGCAGAGCGCTCCCATGTGCTGACGCTGCTCGGCTGCAGAGGCTGCTCAGCTGGCCTGGGCCCAGGGAGCAGCTTCCAGGCCAACACCTCCCAAAGAGCAGGAGGCTGAGCTCTCCCTGCCAGCCCCACGGGAGAGGTGGGAGCTCGGAGCTCCTGCCAGCTGTAACACCTCCCACGTCTTCACCCCCACACACAGCCCGACATTCCTGACCCAGCCCCACCATCTCACCACACCAAGGATGGACCACCAGCTCTCCTCAAGGTGGGTCAGTGCCTCAGGACCAGAGGGGTTGGGTCTAAGGGCACAAAAGCATTCAGAGGGGTCTGATTCTGAGCTTCCTGCCCCCAAAAGTTAAACTCTGGCAGCTGTGCAACAAGCCAAGCCTGCAGGCTGGGCTAACAACTTCTCTGCCTCTGAGAGAGCACCCTGCACAAGCAACTCATGCTGGAACAATCAGAGCCATCCTTTGGCAACAAGATGCTACATCTGCAATTGGCTTTAAATGTTTTCAGGATGCTCAGCAAGTTAAGGGGACTTTTTAGAGGCCCTGTAACTCCTTTATCAGTCAAAAAAGTCTATAGGGTTGGAACCAAAAGCTCTGTGGGTTGCAGCAACGACTGGTTTATTACTGGCTTAGACCTGCCTTGTGCACACTAAAAATGATCTCTGTGGAGGAATCCCTTCTCCTGAGCCTCTCCTGCCATGTGGCCCTTTGGTTACCAGCTCCTGCACCAGGGAGGGCTGATCCCAGGCAAAAAACACCCCAGGAGTTGGACTCAATGATCTTGATGGGTCCCTTCAATTCAACACATTCAGTGATTCTGGGGCTCTGTGAGAAGACTTTTCCACACACCAAGATCTGCTCCTGGACCTGAGGCTTTTTCAGAAATGAAGGTACAACCCGAACACGTTGGCACAAGCAGGCAGAGCGCAGTGTCTGTCGGTGACCTCGTTCTCAGAAACGGCTCATCCCTTTCTCAAAACACTTTCCTAGAAAGAAGCCAGCCTCGGGCAGACACTGCACATGTGCTGTTTGGCTGCCTCGGGTTTGAGGACACTTTCAGCAATAAACAGGGATGTGAGGGATGCATCTGCTCCTCCTCTGACAGTGCCCCAGCCTCGGCACCAGGGCTCCCAGCAGTGGGAATGCTTCTGATGCTGCTCTCCCCTGACAGGCTGCATTAACTCCCGGCCATGTCCACAAGCCTGCACACAAAATGTGTTTAAAGGGAATCAAGACCAGGAGAAAACACCCAAGCCACTCCAAACCTGTAGTACTCTTGGTGGAAATCCCTGCTGAGGCTTTGCTGTAAGGTAGGTCAGAGTATCTACAGCTCACCCCTCCTCACTTACCCAAATTAAAGCAAATCACATTTCCATGGGAACCTTTTCAATTGGGAATTCCCTTTTCTATTTCATATATCTTACAGGTTTTTTGTATTTTAATACCCTTCAGAGGAAGCAGATTATGAAGATCTTCCAGGACCATGGGCTGCACCCCGAGGAGCCACAACCTGTGCAAACCTGTGCTGATCTAGAAGGAAACTGCAAAGCACCCACACCTTGGTACTAGTGCACATGGCCTGTGGCAAAGAGCACGAGGGGAGCAGAGGAAGGAGTCAGTTCTGCTCCTTGCAGTGGCAGCTGTGGGAAGCTGAAGCTCAAGGTGACACACCTTGAGGTGTGTCCTCGAGGGCTGGTGCACAAGCTGCTCACAGCACCCCACCTGCAGCTTCAGAGAACCCAAAACCTGCCATGGTGGAAAACATCCACCTGCAAAGTCCCCTCCTGGCCTTTGCAGGACACTAAGAGGAAGTTCTCACCCCTGGAACATCTCACATTAAAGGCTCCAACAAGGAGGGGAGAGACTGTCTCACCTCACCTCCACCCACCCGCTTGCCATTCCCATTCCCTCCATCCTTTGGTTTTCCAACGCTTTCAGCCAGAAGGTTCAAGCTCTCCAGACAGATTTCCCTGCCCTGACACACCTGGATTCACAGAGCTGTTCAAAGGCTCCACAGCTCCTTTCCAATCTGTGGCAGCTGCCAGACAAACCACAGTCCTTGCACGGCTCTGCTGTCACACACTCACACTCCCAGCAGGCTCTGCCCATCCTGACAGGAATTCCATCAGATGCCCACGACCAACTCAGCAAATATTTGGCCTCCTCTACATACAAACTCTCATCCATTTAATTCAACTATTTAACTGCTACAAACCGCCTTGTACAGCTCAGAAAACTCCCTGTGGAAGAAGAGCACCCAGAGGACCTTCTGAGGAGGTTTCACAGACACACCCCGAGCCCTGCTGGGTGGGGATGAGCCTTCTGCAGATCCTGAGGGCCCATCCAAACCCCTGGGCCCAGCTGTGAGGCCGCAGAGGACACTGGATGTGGTACACACAGATACATGGATGTGAGAATATTTTTTTTCTCCTTTTTTTTTTTTTTTTTTAACAAAACATCAGAGAAAAGTGTTTTATTGTTACTAAAAAAAAAAAAAAATAACCAAACAATGCTCTAGTGTTTTAGGCCATGGATTCTCTAGCTCAGATTCATGGCGTGGAACACGTTAACAGGGAAAAGTGTCTCGTGGACAACATCTCCCCTCCAGCCACAACCAGGCACCTCCTCCCTTCCCCGTGGTGATCAAATCACATCCTCAGGCAAGTACAGCAATTGTTTCCCTGTAAAAGTAAGATTAGGAAAGTATTTAATGTATTTGTAGCCTCTTTTTTTCGGTTTTTTTTTTCCTGTTTTTTTCCTTTTTTTTTTTAAAAAAAAAAAAAAAAGAGAAGTGATTTAGCAGCTGGAAAGAAAGAGTCAGCATCACACGAGCAGCCAGCGCTGCACAGATCCCCAGCAAATGCTCCACAGGTTACACGTGGTCCACGGACCACAGTTCACAGACCACATTTCAGGGCTTCGCCAGCGTTTTTGCAGAGTGTTCCACGGTGCTCCTTTCACAGTGAGAGCCAGCAGGTCATCTTTGGCGGTTGAAGAGAGACACAAGAGACCTCCGCGCTCGGCAGCTCGGTCTGGAGCAGGAGCAGCGCTGGGGCCGCGTGGGATGTGGGATCTGCTCCCGCGGCGGCCGCTGTGGGTCCGTGACCGGCTGTGCCCGGAGCGTGGACACCGACACGGGTGGGCACCACCTCCTCCTCCTCCTCCTCCTCCTCCTCCTCCTGCTGCTCCTCCTGGGCTCCCCGTGCAGGTCCCGGTTCCGCGGGCACAGCAGGCGAAGGGGGGGCGGCCGCGGGCGCTGACACGGCGAGGGGCTGGCGGTCCCTGCTCGCACAGCTCCGGCGCTCCCGGCATCTCCCGAGTCCCTGGAGAAGCCGCCGATCCAAGTCACACGAGGGACGGGGCAGCCGCCGCTGGAGAAGCCAGGAGGGGGCACCGACCGGCCCGAGGCACCTCCCAGCCTCGGGCACCGACACCCCCTGCTCCCCGGCCAGCCAGTCCTCTCGGCACAAAAGGTCTCCCAAGCAGCAACAACCCCCTTTTCCTTTTTTTGCCCTTTTTTTTTCTTTTTTTTTTTTTTTTTAAACAACAATTGCTCTCACCCCTCATTTTTGGTAGTCACACAGACAGACACACACTGTATGTACACAATTCGGGCCCGAGGACCTACGGCACGCCAAGGAAGCACCGCTCAGGATGGTGCACACATTCAGCAGCTGTCAAAGGAGAAGTCGTTTTACTTTCTTTTAAACTTGCAATGTTTGTCTTTATTTTGTTCTTTATATTTTGAAAGTGAAAAGAAATAGTATTGAGTCAATTTCTTTTTTTCTTTTTTTTTTTTTTCTTTTTAAATATTTGTTCTATGTATTTACAAGCCTTAAAGTTGCTCTAAAGTTTCTCAAAGTATCACTAGTACTTTTTTTTGTTTGTTTTTTTTTCCCCTGGGGGTAGCACTGTTTTCAATGAGTTATTTTTTCGGAGCACTCTGGTCCGCAGCGGTTTTCTCAAACGCGTTTCCTTCCAATCCAAGGTTACGTACGGTTTGATATTACTATTTTCTTTTTAAATTTCTGAAGCAAGCTGAGAGAGGCAGGCAGAGAAAAAAAAAAATCTGATGACAAATTCAAAAAAAAAAAAAAAAAAAGGGAAAAAATTGATCTCGTCCTCATCTAGCTCACCCCAACCCCCTTGAAAGTTTTGTCTACTTATCATGCTTTGAAACAAAACTGAGGTGCGTATGAAGGGGAGGGAAATTTATTTCTCTGCTTTTGTTCTACTATACAATTTGTTTACAGAAACTGCAAATTTAAAAATTACACTGGCATTTGCAGTCCTTAAAATAATAAATTAAAAGTTTCCAACCTTTTTTTTTTTCTTTTTTTTTTTTTGCTAAACAGATTCGTTTCGCTGTGTGTCTTTCCTAAGGTAGGAGTCCTCGTTTAAAAAGAAAAGGAAAAAAAAAAGATTAAAACAGAAAATATTTTCTATAAATAATACAGGTATTTTGGTTTAGTGCTCCCGCCCTCAGGTTTGAAGTTTACTTTTGTGGTTTGTTTGTTTGTTTGTTTGTTTTCAAGTACCTTTTTGCCTCCATGATCATCACCTCGGTGTTTATCGGGTTTTTACCTCTCCCACTCGTGGGTGTGTGGGGCAAGGGGGGTCTGCGAGAGAGAGAGAGAATTGGCCTTGCTGCACTGTGATTGGCGAAGACGTGAAACTCTTTAAAAAAATACTTAAATTGTTTCTTTTTTTTTTTCTTTTTAATGTTTTAAATCTGTATTTTTTTTTTTAAGTTTTTTGTTTGTTTGTTTGTTTGTTTGTTTGTTTTTAATTATCCTCTGACTCCTCTTCGGCCTCCCGTAGCCACGTGAAGAACGCCGTGACGGATTTGAGCGCCACTCCTTTGCCGTTCTGCTCCGCCGGGTCCTTGCTGCTCTCCCACTTGTAGAAGGCATCCTCCGAAATCACCTCCTCGTCGTACAGGCAATCGAAAAACATCCGCAACAGATCTGGGGGCAGGGACACAACGGGGAGAGCGCGGCCGTGAGCGCCGGGACAGCAGACGGGGAGGGCGGGGGGCTGACTGCAGGAGAAGGAAGGGCTGTTCCTCAGGTGGCTGCTCAGGGGAAGGGGAACACGTTTCCCAGGGATTGGCCAGCCAGCAGCACCCACAGCAGCCCATCTCCTCTGGACCACACAGCCTGGCTCCCCCTCCAAGCCCCGATTTCTGTGGCTAAGCAGGAGGGATGACACCCAACCAGCGCCAGAAAGGGCACTAAGGACGATCCTGTCGGGTGTTTTGGGCACTCTGTGCTGCACATTCCCTGGGAATCCCTGTTTCTTTGGCATGCCCCTCGCCTCCTGTCCCACAGGAGTTTTCTGCAGCATCTCTGGGACAAGACTTGCTGTCAAGCTGATTTTATTCCCTCCAAGCCCACAGACATCTGTGGAGCAGCAAAGCAATTACGATGTTCAGGTGCTGTGAACTCCTCACCTTACTTTCTGCTGCTCTTTTTTACCCCAACACAGGTTTGTCCTTCCCTCTGCACAGCTGCTTACAGGAGCTCCCACCAGAAGAGCCGGCCTCCAGCCAAGCCTTTGGGAACCTGCACTGCTCTAAAAGCTGGGATCTGCACAGTCTGACCCCCCCTCACGCTGTTTTTTCCTATCTGCTGCACAAGGTAAGGAAAAGCACATCCTCCTCCAGTCTCCACTCCCACAGAAACGCCCTTCCCTCATGCTGCCAGAGCTCAAATCCTCGGCACAGAGGCAACACTTACTAGGAGGTTGATCAAGTTTTACTATTGATGCTTGTAGTGCATAAAGTGCTTGTAGTTCCTTCTCTGTGTCTGAGTCCAGGTACTTGAGTAAGATCGGCACTCTCTGCTTGATAACAGCAGTGTCCACACGGAAGCTGGAAGAGTCCGCTGAGGGAAGAGAGGAAAACAGGGTCAGCCTCGGAGGGACAGCAGGGACAGGTCTCCTCTGGCCTTTATTTGTTCAAACAGAAATCACAAACACAGGTTAGGATGGAGAGAAAAGGAAGATGAGAACCAACAGGATGTATTTCTGATGGATGTCTTTTTCTGTCTCCAGTCCCCCAAATTCCAGTATCTGCAGTGACCCCGGCCCTAAACACACACAGAGGAATCACAGCCTCACTTTGCAGTGCAAATTGTTGTGTTTCCACACTCAGGCAACTGGGTTTAGAAGTTTAGAAGGTTTTTAGGAAATTCTATCTTTTTTTTCTAAAAATACCAAGGCAGAAAGAGAATCATAAGCTGCACATGACAAGGGAATCAGGAATATACAAAATATGCAGTAGAAATCCATCAGCAGCAGGGGTAAATTACTCAGCAGCTCAGTAATCTGGTGGGTCCCTTCCAACTTGGAATACTCTGTGGTTCTGAAGTAGATGATGCAACACAGTGAAGTGGTATTTTGAAAACAAAAGAATAAAAGCTCAGTTAGGGGCAAGGCCAAAATTTAAACCAGAGGATGATGTTCCTGACACACACCAGGGAACCCTTAACCACTGGCAACCAAATCCCACGTCCCTGCTAACACTAGGTGGCACGAGCAGGTTCTGTTCTCAGGCAGAGGAAGGAGCTGGGCTGTTCCTCGCCTCCCTCACACGAGGGAGCCCGGCCCATTCCCTCCCCAAACCCTCCCAGCTCAGAGCAGAACCAGGCGCTTTCCAAGCACCATTTTTTGCTTTGCCAGGTGCCAGCACTAAAGTTAAAGAAAACCAAGTGAACTGAGCAGATGTTTCTGGCTGCAGCACTTCACTGAAACCCCCCTGAGGTTCCAGCCTGGGAACCCTCCTTTTCCTGCATTTCCAGCTGACTGCTGTACATTCAACAGTCCACACAAACCACCTTTCCAGAACTGAAACTTCGGACTTAAAACTCTCATCAGACCGAGCTGCAGGTCAGGTCCCTCCTGCAGTCTCTGCTGGCCCCAGCGCCCACGTGAAACTGCTGAATCAGGAGTGGAAATGCTCATTACCTTAATAATGTCTCAGTCATTTCCACCTTCACGAGGAAAATCAATGGACAACCTGGAATTACCCAGAGTTGCCTGAAACACCCTCTCACACAAGGTCACTGGGACACACCAGGGCTTGGGAACAACCTGCCCCAGGGAAGGGACACCCTGCTCTAAGCAGAATGCTTACTGTGGGATAAAACACAGCCCTGGGGAGGCAAACGTGATATAAACCTGAAAAACACCAAATAATTCTCTGCACGTTTGGTCTGTGTGGTGTTTACACTGCAAGGAACTCACCTATAATAGCTGCTTTACAAACTGCTGTCATTAAAGCTCTAAGGAATGTAGGTGAACTCATCTGGCTTTCATCTAGATTAGCCTGAAATCAAGAGTAAATGGATTAGCCTGAAATCAAGAGTAAATGGACCAGTTAAAAACACGCTGCTGCAGCAGAGCCGCCGCTTCCAGACCCTGCTGGCAGCACGTCCAAGCTCAGCAGCAGCTGCTGCAGCACAAACCCAGTTCATCCCTGCAAACACTCAGCTTTCCCACTCCCTCCTTGAAACTCCCTCAGGGAGGTCAACAGGCACCACCAGTTCTCCTGGGATCAATGCACCATTTACACCTCCCACAAGGAGCCGTTTGTCTGCGGAACCAAACCGGCAGCGCTGGGCTCACACCACCCTTGCACATTTCAAAGGGGTTTGGGCTTTTCCAACGAACTTCACAGCCTGTTCCTTGGGTGGAGATTTGTTTGCTTTGCAAAAGAAACTCAGAGAATGGCTGTGGAACTTGTCCAAGGCTCCAGAGAGCCTGTGGGTGATCCCAGATTTTCAGTGCTGCTTTCGTTCCACTCTCGACTCCTCAAACAGCTTTGGAAAAGTGACATTTCTAACCCACTGCTCTGCCAGAGAAACCCTGAACTGAAGCTGAGCAAGATTTAGTGGAAGCAGAGATCTAAATGCATCAGGTTGGGTATAATTACAGACACTAAATATCTGGCTTAAAAGATGCAGCAGAGACAGAGGGCAAAGATCAGTGGGTTGACAGGCCCTTTTCCCCCCTTTTCTCTTGTTATATTTCTCTTTGTTTTCTCTGCCAGTGCCTGGCCCAGTGCACTGAGAAAGGTACAGGTGCTCTCAGTGACTGCCCAGGATGTTTTTGCAGAGAGGAATTTGCAGAGGTCACGCTGGAAAAAAGTAAGGAGAAGCTTTTCTCCCCTGTTTTGGGAAGAAGGAATGTAGCAGGGTATGGTCTAAAATGTACCAATGGCAGAAGCAGGGTACTCAGTGACAAAAAGCCTACAGTATTTCAAAGGCAGTTAGACAGTTAATATGCCTAAAATTCTTCCCTCCTAAAGCTGACTCATAAATAGCTGATTCTATTTTAGATTTTAATTCTTTGGAATTAAATCCTCTCAGTGTCCTACACCCCGAGGGGAGCCCACAGAGATGCTCTTTCAGGCCAGAAAATAACGATAAAAGCAGTTAATGAACAGTGTGCAGAGAGGGTGCAAATCGTCTTTGTACCTCTACCCAGTCAAAGATTTGTTCATCATTCGCCTTGTCCTCAACAATGAGTTTTTCCAGCTGCTTGTTCAGCTCTTCTGCAGAGAGTTCTTTCTCTGAAAGTGCTTCTGAGGAACTGGAACAGTCGGACTCCGTGAACTCCAACTTCTGCAACACCACCAGAGAGGATGAGAATTAGGGCAAGGTACTTTCCTAAGGCAGAATTTCACCAGACTGAGCAGCAAACTACACTTCATTCTGCTTCCTGGCACCTCTCAGCTGCTCTGTTATTGTACAAGGATATAAACTTGCTCCGTTCCAAGGCTTAGGAAGCATTTTACAAACACCTGGGGGCTACATCATCCAGCAAACACAACCAGGCTCCTCAGGGCAGCTCCAGCCCCTCACAGTGGGAGCACACACAGGAAATCAAAAGGAGCTGGAATGCAATGACCAGAGCTGGCACTGGCTCAAAGAACACTCCAGTCCCTGCAAACTGGGACAGAGGAGCCACAGTGCCCTCAGCAAGGCCCAGGCCACGGTGATCCACTCCACTTCTGCAGCACAGCACCTCCTAAGGCTAAAACAGGGCACTGGATCACTCAGAGCTCCAAAGGGAGATGACCTCCGGCACATTCCTGAGGAGCATAGAGAGCTGAGGTGCCTCCATCAGTCCTGGCTCCTCTGGGATCATAATCCAAGGTGGGATGAGTGAATTAACTGCTACCATTTATCGTGGCCCTTCTGCAGATGTTCTGTCCTTGCTGCAAAACTCACTCTTGAGGGTTTTTTCCCCCAGGTGGAGAAGGATCTCCCAGAAGAAGCCAGGCCCATCCTCCCTGTGCTCCAGAAGGAGGTGCTGAAATCATCTACCCCAGCCTGGGGACACCTCACCCCACGTCCCAACTACACGTAAGAATGGGATGGAAGAGGAAGGAAAACAGAACCAAACCCAAGATCTGAACTCACTTGTTCCATGAGAAAGGTATGTACATCCTCCCCTTCGGGCAAGTAGTCCTTCCAACTGAGGCCAGACTCCCTCCATAAGGCTCCCACTTTCTTATGGCTCTGAAACACAAAGGGTTTGTTCCCGCTGCAGACCCGAGGGACGTGCAGAGCTCCCTCGGGCCGGAGCGGCAGGAGGAGTCCCGGAGCGTCCGGACAGCCCGTGCAGGAGGAATCACATGTGCAGCCCCACCACGGGAATGCACATCTTGGCAGGGGGGCAAACGCCTCGTGAAGGGGAAGGAACAAGGCAGAGGTGACACGGGGGGGTTTCCATGGCCCTGACACGGAGCCGGCACTCCCACGGGCTGGATCCTCCTCCTGACTTACTCTGGGACTCCCCTGCCTTGACACTGAGGCACCAGCAAATCAACTCTTTGAGAAAACTCCTTCATTGACACGGCTGTGCAGAGACCACACCTCAAATTCAGGTACAAACTCCCAAAGTTCTGTCCTCGACTCCCAGAATTTATGCAAACCTTGAGAAATGCCCTCGAGCACAGACAGCTCCGCCTTGCACAGCCCCTGCTGTCACACTGACCCCTCAGCCCCTGCCTTGGAGGGCACACAGAGAACTCTGACAAGAATGAAAACGCTGAGAACAACCAGCTCTTTCCACCCAAATGCTTTGCCAGAATTTGGCCTCGCAGCACCTGCACACAGGAGGGAGATCACTGTGTAGCCTGAGCCACACACTGATGACCTCAGCCTGATTTTCAGTTTACAAAGCAGATTACAATTCTCAGGTCGCAATGCAGGTTGTTAAGAGCCAACTGTGCATAGTTCCTGCTCTGATCCATCAGGATCTGGATTAGATGACTGATATTACACTGAGATCCCCGAGCCCAACTCTTGGCCTGGGCGAGGTCAGATGAGAAACTGTGGCAGAAACAGAAACCCAAGGCTGTGCTTCCACACCTGGAGCAGCTTTTCTTTCACAGAATAAGAAAAAAATAAGTGGAAGTTGATTTCCAAACAAGACTAAAATAGATAAATAAAAAGTCATTCTTTGCACTGTTAGACTGAAATGCTCCTGGAACATTCAACCTTGCTTGAATGCATGCTTGAAAAAATAAAAAGAGGCAAGTGAGGGGTTTCACAGGCTTGAAAATAGACACGCTCCAAAGTGCAGGATTTTGTTGGATTAAAAAAAAGAAAAAAAAAGAGACAAAAAAAGGAGACAGGAGTTATAGGGGAACCACCAAACTGGTTGGACACACAACTGTGAGGTGTGTGTGAGCTCTTGGAGCCACAGGGTGAGGAGGTGTCACTACCCCTAGTGATGGGTGAACCTCAGGAGTCGGCAGGTTTAGTTTGGATAAGCACCCAGGAGTCTGAGGCCATCGGAAGCTTATCCGAACCCTGAGAACCTCTCGGTCTGCAAGAACAGCTCTCTCGCCAGATTCCCGGCACTTGCTGCTCCTGGTCAGCCCAGAAATCCCTTGAGCATGTCCCTCTTGCAGCATTTCAGGCACTCTGAGCTTCTGGGAGAAGCCAGGTGCAAAGGTACCTGCAAAAAGGGAAAAGTCAGGAGAAAACAAAACGTTAACTTGACTTTTTGGCACCTCGGAAGGCTTGGTTGGGATCTGGGGGTGCAGAGGCAGGTTGGCCAAGTTATCTGGACTGGCTGGCCCATCCCTAAACGTCTCCACGTGGGAATTGTGTAGGATTCATGCATGGACACGAACAGGCTGCATCCAGCTCCTACCAGGGGCTCCTGCACACTCACCATTTGTTTGCATAGAAGGTGCAAGATTTCAGCAAGCAAGACGCCGGCTCTTCCCACAGGAAGCAAGGGTTTGCTAAATTCTCTGGAATGAAAGAAAACCGAGGATTTATTCTTTGCAATTCCTGTTTGGAATCCAAGGCAAAGGGTAGTGGTCAGACTGAGGCAGGAAATCACCTCTAACCTCTGCCAGGGAGGAAAGATTTGATCAGGCCAGCTGATAAAACACTTGGTGATGCAGTGACCTTGTCACTACAGGGCTAATTACAAAGCCTTTAATTTCACATCAAAAAAAAGTTACATTTAAAATTATAATTAATGTCAAATCCACTCATTTTTGTGGGATTCTGCGTTTGGATGATAAGACCCTTTCTGGGGAAAAGGCTGTTATTTTCTTAATATGGTCACAGGGAAAGGGAACCACTCAGTTGGCTTCTGCTTATCCCCAAATACACAAGGATATGGACAAAACACAGGAACTTTAGTCCTGGAAATTGTTCAACAAGCTTTTCATGGGCAGCTGAGCCTCTGCTCATCCTTCACCTACTGCCATGAAAACACCACAGAATAGCTGGAAGAGCAGCACTTACTGTATAAGTTCTCTCATAGAGATTCCTCCTTCTTTTAACATGGGGGTCACCAACTCAGCCAGGTACAACCAGATATGGGGTATATCTATGGCCATGTCGTCTGCCATCTCCAAGGTCTCTGAAAAGCTTTGAAAGGAGAAGGGAAAACAGCAAATGTTAATAATATTTAACTGGAAACTTTTTCCTGCAAAGCAAATCTGCACTTTTAAGAACTTTCTGTTACAGTAGAGAGAAAGGAGTGAGGGGAATCACAAAAGTAATTAAACTGTTGCCATTTTATGCTTTCTGTGTTTCCAAACTGCCAGGAGTGTATTTCTCCATGCAGTAACAGGGAGAATATGTGGAAAAAGCCTCACCTTTTGTACAACCAGCAGATATAGACAAGAAAACTATATGTAATAATTCTTACATCCCAGAGCAAATAATTTGCTGTCCAGTAACACCTATAAAGCATTTTTGCCTGTAAATATGAACCATCAGGTTAAATGCAACTTTCTTAAAAATATCCAAACATTTAGAGAAGGGGGTTAACCAAAACAGAATTCCAAATGTAAGGGAAGCAGTGAAATGTCTGTGAGTACATCAGACAGCCCAGAAGAGAGTTCAGGTCAGCAGAGGGGTTTCCATCCACAGCAGGAATTACAGAACTGCTCCCCAATGATACAGTTTCCAGAATGGCTCAAAACTCTTCTTTCCTACAACACCCTCGCAGGAGCCTGGTACAAGATGATCCTTTTTCTGCTCTTCTTCCAGTTGTCATGGTTCTTTCCTCCTTGAAAACCTTGAAAATTCCAGGCTCTGGTTTAGTGACTGTAAATGCACATTTTCCCCTCGTGCTTCAGACCCACAAATCACGTCCTCTGCTTTGTTCTTTGCATCCTCTGCTGCTCCTTCAGCCCAGGCCTGGCCAAGCCTTTCTGCCAGAAACTGCTTTCCTGTTGTGCATCTCCCCACATGTGGCTGGGACCAGTTCTCATCCCACACCCCTCATGGTAATTACCCCTCATGGTAATTTCTCCTGCATGAGTGCAGTGGGTTTTGGTGTTCTCCTCATGCACCCACTGAGACCCACTTGCCCTTTCATCACCTTCAGGAGCCATTTTGTGTTGTTTGTGCCACATTCAGACCACACATCCCACTGTTTCATCATGATCCTACTTATCTGGCATCCCAACCACTTATCCACACTCCAGGGAACACCGGAACAGCTTCAATCACAATCCATTATGGAAATGCACCCCTTCAATCCAGCCCTTCTGACCACCAGTGCTGTGTGGACACAAGTGTACTCCCTGTGGAGATACACTTTTCCTGCTGTTTCACAGTTTGAGCTCAGGCTGCCTGAACTTCTCCTGTGAGTCTGGTGAAATCCAGGGACAGCCACAGGCACAGGGAGATCCCGGTTGGAGTGCTGGCAGTGCCACGATGGCACAGGGGTCACATAAAAGCAGCAAGACAGAGCCAGCTCCTCAGAAACTTGGTGCCTGGAGTGTTATTTCTTCTGCTTGTTCACTGGCTCTGTGTGGTTATCCCTGTTTTACCCATCCTGCTCTATGAGTGGTGCCAGGGACCTCCCTGGAGCACGGATCCTTTTAGGATGGGACACCAGGCTGGGAACACAAACCCCAGAGAGCTGAAACGAGTCAGCAGCCAAAATTTGGGCCTCCTGGGGCAGGTTTAACACATCTGGTGCATGTTCTCCTCCTGAGCCCCTTGAGGACTCGTCCACTCCAAAGTGAGGTGTCCTGAGAAACAGCATCACGTGGGTGAAGCCTTTTTCCCAATGGGAGAGCAGCTGTAGCTCTGTGGATGAACAGGACCTCAGGGTGAAGAGCCTCCACGTATTAATGTCACGTGAAGGTTTCTCAGTTCTTCCTCTTTCAGTCATATTCAGTGATTTGCCAAAATAAACACGGACAAATGTGTGACAAAACAGAGATTTAAACACACACGATTAAACAGACACCCCACAAATAAATACTGATATAAATATGAACGTATTTACGTTCACTAAAGCATCTGAAATACTTAACATTGACAATAATAATTGTATTACAAATAGACCAAGGTGAAAATACTCCTCCAGAAGGGATGTGTGGAGAGGGCAGGACACCAAATCCTTCCTCTCCAGCACAGCATCCACCTGCAGGGAACACGGAGGAAAAGAACCCATTCCACGGACGCAGAATACCAACCCCTTGAAGAAATCCTGCTTGCTCAGCTTTCCCGACTGCACCAGCTGATGCAACAACTGGCCCATGTGATCCCTGGTGATCTGACTCCGCTCCAGTGTCGACTCCACTCCCACGCGCACGAACACCGGCAGCAGGTTCTGGGTGCTGAGCTCCTCCACGCACTGCATCGCTTCCTGTGGGACAGCACGGGCACCCTGAGCTGGGAGCACCCAGCAACGGGGCACAGGGGCACTTGCTGCTGGAACACGGGGGAATCTGAGGGAAAGGAGCTTTTAGTGAGGCTGCCAGGCCAAGTGCTGAACCAGGAACCTCATCACAGAGAGCCACTGACGTGGCAACTGAGTAATAACAACAGTAATATCAATAATGGAACAAGAGAAGAATAATGGAATAATAGAAGAATAATGGAATAATAGAAGAATAATGGAATTTATACCACCCAGGCAACAATTTTTAAAGCACACAATCACATTCCTGGGTACGGTTTGGCTGCCCAGTGAAAGGACAGAATTGTCTTCTGGATGCCCCCCAAACACCTCTCATTGCATTAAACATCAAGCCAAGCCAAAAAGAGGGCACCAGGTTAGATCAGTTACTGATCTGACCTGGCACAAATGCCCGTGTTACAATCTCACACCACAGCTGAGGAGCATCTGGAGGCAAATCTCCCCTTTCTAAAACTCCTTCTTCCTGGGCTGTGTACTTTGTGACCCAAGCAAAGGAAACACTTAAACAGAGACTCTCAGACCAGTTCTCAGTGCCACACATCAAACATCCCCACTGCCATCACCAGGACCTGCCAGTGACCTTCTGGGTCCAGCCCACAGAGCTCAGGGGCTTCCTGAGCCCACACCCCTGCCCTGTGACCAGGCTATGCCTCGAGTGACCCACCCCTGACAGCCCCCCGTGTTCCACAGGCTTCTTTTCACAGCTGAGCACCCTGCTGGTCCCAGCCAGTGCCCAGTGGATCCCAGTGTCCCAGGACACACAGGGAACGTGGCTGACCCTGCTGTCACCACACACCAGTGCACAGCTCAGCAGTTTGAATCCACAGGCAGGTCAAACTCAGGAGACTGAAGCGCTGTGAAAGGCAGGAGTGACACAACGTACACATGGTGTGCACCCCAGGGACTCCTCGGCGGCTGCAGGAACACGAGTTCAAGCTTCGCTGCACCTGAAGAGCAGCAAGAATTCCCCACTATCCAGTAACCCCTGGTGCAAACAAACAGCCTGATCCCACAGACTGTAACCAGCCCTGCCCTGTCCAGTGCCATTCAGCTCCATTTCCACCCTGCCACAGGAATTCATCGCTGTATTTGTGAACGGAGAACCAAAGCAACCCCTTCACCCCAAACATCCAGAGGGACCCTTTGGAGCCCATCCTAAGAAGGAAAAGGAGTGGAGGCTCCTTGGCTCGGCAGCCCCTGCCCCAGGCCAGCCCTCTGCAGCACACTGCCGGTCAAAGCAGGGTTTTTCCTCTCCAAACCAGTATTGAATAATTTATCCCAATAACTAGATGTGAACTCAAAACACTCCATCACAAGAATATTCCTCTTTCCGATTATTAATTGGAAGCCTTATGAAATGGAAGCAGCAACTCTGCTTTTAGGGTGCCAAACCAGCAACTCCCAAGTGCTGCCATTTCAAACTTGGCAGGTTTTAAAATTTCTTTCAGTGAAAGATCAAACGAAGCAGCTTCGCAGCCAATGTAACACTTCTTGCAGACTCCCTGGGTGAGCTAAAAAACCCTTTTACAAGGGAAACAAAATTTCAACCTTTTAACTAGGAAGTGATGACAGCTGCTCAGTAATTTCCAATGTTTATTAAAAATCCTCTGGAGTGGTTTGTTCAATATTTAGTATTGCTTTATCTGCCTCCAGATCAGAACAGCACATGCTTTGATAACTAAATGAAAACCTCTGTTTATTTTCCCACTAGTTTTTCTGCTTCCAAAATTGCTGTTATTATGGAGCTGCTCAGTGATTCATGACAGATCACATACATCTTGCTACTTAAAACACACAGCCTGGGCTATTTTTCCTATTACCAGCAGGGCAGAAAATGAGTCTGGGAGACAAGTGTCCTAAAAATGCTCACGGAGCTGCTGCTGCTGCTGCCCAGATTTTGTCTGTCCCCACCAGTTCTGCTGCCTCTGTGTGGGCTGGGTGCTCACACAGTTCCCGGAAGGAAAGCACTCCAGCCCCACACAGCTTTCTGCTAAGCGAGGTTTTCATCTTGCTTACCTTAAAATCATTAATATGCAAGAACTCATCAATGATAGATTTGCATTTTCTCTCTATTTCCTCTTCTGACAGCGAAGGCTTTTCTTGCACTGGAGCTGGGGGAGCTTCTGGCTTGGCTGGTAGAAACACAACAAAATAAAAACGTGGTTGGGAAAGGAAAACCAGCATCATTTTAGAGATGACATCCTGAAAACAGAAGCCACTGGGGTGGGTGTGTTCCTTGCTCGCAAGGAGGGCTGGCAACAACATAGCACCAAAAAGCTGCTGTGAACCCTCTGTCCCAGACCCAAATCCATGCCCTGCCTCTGGGGAATGGTTGGAAAGGGCAGATAAGGCTTTACTGGGCACTGAAGAAGGATTTCTGAAGAACTGACAGTGATTTTGGGCGCTTTGAGCCCAGAAACCAGTGGGACAGTGACAGGATGGTGGGGTGGTGCTTTGCTGGATCCTGCTGCCTTTCAGCTCCATGGATCCTACGGAGGAGCTGGTGAGAGGGATGACGCCCAGGCCTGACTCAGCTGTGCCCCCACCAACACCTCCCACCCCTGCAAAGAAACCTGTCACTGCTCCTGGCAGGTTCTCCCTTGTGCCTTTGCACACCCCCAGATGCCCCGAGCGCGGAGGAGCCGCTCACCGGGTTCCTTGGCTTTGCTCCTCTCGGCCTCAGTGCTGTTCCTGTCCATCTCCATCCCGCCCGTCAGCTGCTTCACCGTCTCCAGCATCTCCCTGCGCTGCTCCTCCTGTGCCTGATTGTCCAGGAGCAGCTCTTTGCTGCTGCTGCCCCGCAGGAACGTGTTGGGGCGGGACAGGGAAGGGGGCAGAGGTTTGTCGTTCTTCTCCCTGCCCGTGCTCCCGCGACTGCGGGACAGAAACACAGCATGTGGCTCAAGCAACCCCTGCTAGAGAAAACACTCCATGGCTTTGGGGTAACTGCAGGGGAAAAACAACTCCACAACCCAAACCCGACTCAATTTTTGCAGTTGTAGCTACAGAGAATATAATGAAAATTAACTCAGTCTCAGAGAGGCACAAACACAAACATCCAGAGCGGACAGGCAGAGCCAACGCTTCCCAGAGAACACATGGAAAAGCAGTGACGCCCCTACAGCACCTGTTTTACACGTGAAACAGTGCAGTTTATGAGTAAAAGCTCTGTTCCACTGTGAAATGGGATGAGACATTTAGATTGGATATTGGGAAGGAATCCTTCCTTGTGAGGGTGGGGAGGTCCTGGCACAGGTTGCCCAGAGAAGCTGTGGCTGCCCCATCCCTGGGAGTGTCCAAGGCCAGGCTGGACAGGGCTTGGATCATTCCTGGGCTGGTGGGAGGTGTCCCTGCCCCTGGCAGGAGGTGGAACAAGGTGATCTTTAAGGTCCCTTCCCACTCAAAACCCTTCTGTGATTCCACGAGACTTCTATTTTTTACCCATTTACTTAAAAATATCTTCCAAACAGTGAAGGCTCCCAGCAACAGGTGACAGGGATCTGCCCTTATTAATTGCTGTGTTAATGAGTAAGATGGGCAAACCAATTCCAAAGTGGAATTATTTCCAGTTAAGCCCAAGTTTTAGGTGAAATAGAAGGAAAAGGTCAGAGGCACAACCCAAGAAAACACATCAGCAGCTCGTGCACACTGGAAGGAAGAACCAGTGACATTTTAAATGAACTGTACATTTATAAACCATGCCTAGAGCTAATAAATTATTGAGGGTTAATACATGTTTCATGCTACAAGCTGGAGTGGCTGCAGCCCTGATGGAATCAGGGTGTGAGAGAGGCTGTGCAGCCTTTTGTGGGATGTGGGAGCAGGGCCAGGTCAGTCACACCTGATGGGAAGGGTCACACACAGTGCTTTAGGCGCATTTCTGCAAGGTTTTAGGTCTGTTTTTCTGGATAAACAAACCTGCTGACCTGGCTGAATTCACAGCCATTAAATCCAACCTATTTACTACCACATTTTATCTGAAGAGCTTTTAATCTGTTATAAACAACCACTCTTAGCTGAAGGGTGAAGTGGAAACTAAAACATTCATCCAAACGGCTTTAAAAATTAATTCCACCCATCTCTCCTTACGATATTTTAAAACACACATGTGTTTGAAGTTAACTCAGAGGGGAAAGCAGACACAGCCATTCCTGGAAAGGCAAGGAATTCTCTCCTTCCTGAGGGCTGGCAGGCAGAGCAGCAGGTGCAAAGTGCAGATGTAGAGGCAGCCAAGAGCAGCACTCACCTTGTTAAGGCCCTGCGGGATTCGAGTTCGGAAGATGCGGATGAGGCAGAAACGGGGGAGACTGGAGGCTGCAGGGCAGAAAATCTGTTCAGACTTGTGGCACTTGGTCGCAAGGAGTCTGGGGATTGGAAAGAACAGAGCAGAGCGACAAGGTCAGGAGCGGTGACACCTCGGCATCACAGAGCGACACGGCGGCTGGGCTTGGAGGGACGGGGAGGGAACTGCAGGGAAAAGGCTGGTCCTGCCCTGCTTCAGCCCTGGGAGTCAGGAGGGCACACACAGAGGGCAGGAGACTGAGGGGAGACTCCTCGGGGTCTGCAGCTCCTCCTGAGGGGCAGCTCAGATCTCTGCTCTCTGTGAGCAGGGACAGCACCCAGGGAATGGCTGGAGCTGTGCCAGGGAGGGTCAGGTGGGATCTCAGGAAAAGGTTCTTCCCCCAGAGGGTGGTTGGCACTGACCAGGCTCCCCAGGGCAGTGTCACAGCCCCGAGGCTGCC
>JAWWES010000055.1:1812338-1841096 GCA_035583135.1 Lophotriccus pileatus
GAGAGCCCCTTCCAGGGCCTAAAGGGGCTCCAGGAGAGCTGGAGAGGGACTGGGACAAGGGATGGAGGGACAGGACAAGGGGAATGGCTTCCCACCGCCAGAAGGCAAGGTTAGGTGGGATATTGGGAAGAAATCTTTCCCTGTGGGGGCAGTGAGGCCCTGGCACAGGTTGCCCAAAGAAGCTGTGGCTGCCCCAGCCCTGGGAGTGTCCAAGGCCAGGTTGGACAGGTCTTGGAGCAACCTGGGCTAGTGGAAGGTGTCCCTGCCCATGGCAGCGGTGGCACTGGATGGGGTTTAATGTCCCTCCAACCCAAACCAGTCTGGGATTCCATGAGTCAGTGCAGTCAGTACCTACCAGCCTTAGGTCTATCACATCCTGGAGCATGAACCGAATCCTTGAGGAGGTTTTCCTCTCTTTCACAATCTTCTCCATCTGATTAAAATACTGGTCCATGCGGGGCTGCACAAGAAAAACATCAGCATAGTGTGGTGTGGAGGAAAATGGAAACATTCCTTCAGGGGGGAGTCAGCGGGTCCTGCATTCCAGCATTCCTGGGGACACAGAGCTGCTCTCCAGAGAGGTGACTCCTGGGTCTTGTACACCCCTTCCAGATATTTGAGGGTGCACAGGGTGGGATGTGCAGGCAGTGAGGCCCAAGTGTGTGGGCACACACCCTCCCTCTGTTTTTAATTACCCAAACAATCAACACTCTCTGCATGTGCACAGTAAACATTATATCCATTAAAAACATATCTCAGTTCCTCCTCCTCCAGCCCTGTGCTCACCCAGCCCAAGTAAAAGTGGCTCAGGAAACTAAATGGGTACAAAATTGACCCTGGTCACACCATTCCATGGTTCACCCCCAGCTGTCTGAGCTGGGCCAGGCTGAGCAGCAGCACCACAAATCCCAGCCAGAGCAGTTCAATGGGTTCAGCTGGAGCATAAAATCCCACAACCCCTTTTCATCCAAAAAATCATGATGTGATAGAATCCCAATCAGTTCATACTAAGACATGAAACTGTAGCATTAGAGGAGCCTCTGTTGGGTCTCAATTTGGCTCGTCAGGCTCCAAAAAGCCTTTTTCCCAAATGAGGGCTCGGGCTGTTTTAAACAAAGACTTTCAGGGCAGTTTTCTAAAGTGTTTCCCATTCCCTTCACTAAAAACCTTGTCCTTGTAGTTAAACAAACAAGAAAAACCTCATTAAAATTTGGTTCTGGCCTTGCTTTGGGAAGTTCCAGCTCTGAGAGCGAATGTTTCCAAAGTTAGGAATGACAGGGAAATATTTCCAGTGGCCTTTGTTCAGAAGTTTTAATTACAATGATGAGTAACACTTCAGCTTCAATGAAAACACATAGTAAAATGCCTACCCCATCAACAAGGACTCTCAATCATTCTTGACAGAAATAAAAGATCCCAAGGACAGAAGAAGGCATCTGGAATAACTCCCTTGCTCCACTGTGCCACAGCTCGAGGGTCCAGGATCAGACAGAGCCCCAAAATATTGGCTTTTACAGCCCTCAAAAAGACCAGAACAGCATCCAGGCCTCATCCAGCCTGACCTCAGCTTACAAGTCAGACCCTGTTTTCTTCCCAGAGCACATGGATAAATTTAATCCCTGTTTGAGGCACTCTCAGTAACAGTGCTGTGTTCACAGCACAGGGGCTTCAGCCTGGGATTGGTGACAAACTTCACTGCTTTGGTCAAAGCTCAAAGAACATTTCGGGGAAGTGCTTCCCCTTAAGGCTCAGGATTGATCCACCATGATCCCTGAGATCCAGCACGTGGAGAGGGAACTCCCTGCCCGGGGCAGCTGAGCACAATTAGCTCTGCTTGTTTCCAGAGCTGAGCCCCACTGATTTCTGGCAAAACCCTTGAGGTTTTCATCCCAAGCCTGGTTTTTGCAAAGGAGAAGCAGATTGTGCCAAGAGAAGCTCATGGAGTGTGTAATGCTACAGATCCATGTGCTGGAAAAAGGGGAGGAGGACACGAGAGTGCTGCTGTTACAGAGCAGCTGCCCCAGCCAGCACAGCTGGAGACAAGGATGACACAAAATAAAGGCACCCCCAAGGCTCAGATCAGGGTTTGGACCAGTAAATGAGGGGTTTTTAGATTTAAACTGAACCACACAATTAAGTGGCGGACTTTGTAGGTAACATAAACCTTCAGTGATACAGAAACAACTCTTAAGTATTAATGTTTTGGGAACTACAACTAAAGAGGCACATCCAATTTGGAAAATATATGTGTTGAGCACTTCTGGACTGTGTGTTTGGATGAAACCTTTGGAAACAACAACTGGAGAGCCCTGCTGGAAACGACACGAATCTATTACAGAGCAGGGAGCGAGGCCAGGTCATGACGAAACAGCCACAGCAGTGGATAAATCCCTCATGCTGCCTGGAAATTCCTGAAGGAAAACCAAATCCTCAAACAAAAACACCCCACACCCATCTTTCCAGCCCTGCCCAGGGAGCCTCATCCCTCGCTGCTGCTCCTGCCCCACCTTTGCCTTCTCGAAGTCCAGGTCCTTGCCGATGGTCGTGAGCAGGCGGCAAAGGCACTCCAGGGACTCCTCATCGTGGTTCTTGAGCAGCTTCACCACACAGTCGTGCATGATGGCCTCTGTCAGCATCTTCAGCTTGAACAGTTCCCCAATGAACTTGATATTCCCGATGGATCTCCGCCGGGCTTTGTCCTTGGCCTCCTCCAGCTCGTCGTGGAGCCGCGTCTTCTCCTCTGGCTGCAAAACAGGAGAACAGCCCTGTAAAACCACGTTCCCAGAGCACAGAACTCCGCAGAAGATCCACTTCAGAGTCGCTGTTTACCCTTTTTCTCCTAAAGCCCAGGAGGATGCTGGTAAAAAACCCGCTACGGAGGCAAATATTTTCTATTATCCTCAGCCACAGTGAGAGAACGAGACTCTCCACTCCAAATCTCCCCCCGAATCGACTGCTGTCTCAAAAGGAAGTAATTTTCCAAGTGAGCTCTGAGATTTATGGGGAAAAATACCACTTACAGTGGTGGCAGCTTCAAGTTCTTTCTGCTTCTTTTCAAAGACGTCGTCGTCAGCCTTGTCCTTTTCAAATTCCTTCTGGCAGCGATTTAACAGCAACTTGCGGAAATTTACTGTGCTCCCAGGTTTGTCTGCCATGGGCACTTTCAGCTGCAGGGGAAGGAAGGAAAACATCAGCAGAAATTGGGATAAGCTCCACAGAGGAGAGGAGTTCCTGTAAGCCACCCCTAACATTTTATTATGCTCTTCACCCTGAGCCCCAGCGCTCCAGGAGGCTGCAGAAGTGAAGCCTCCCATCACCATTTCCAGCAGAGTTTTACTCTGCACTTGTAAAGTCACACTCCAAACTTGGCTGACACCACCTCCGCCCAGGGATGGATTCCATTTCCATCCACAGGATCCCTCAGAAACACCCACTGCTTAAAAACACTCCTGTTATGTGCTGAAAACTCGAGCCTTTGCTGCAGGAAAAGGGGTTATTTTGTCCCAAATTCACCATCTGGGAATGGTGACAGCCTGGCTTGGCACCTTGGGCTCCCTCGGAAATGAGAGGCACTGATGGGTGGGGAGGCCCCAGTACAGGGTGCCCAGAGGAGCTGTGGCTGCCCTTGGATCCCTGGAAGTGTCCAAGGTCAGGTTGGAGCAACCTGGGCTAGTGGAAGGTGTCCCGGCCTGTGGCAGGGGGTGGGACTGGATGGGCTTTAAGGTCTCCCAACCCAAACCACCCTGGGATTCCATGGTATGATTCTGTGAATCCCTGTAAAACCAGCAGCATGAGGGGTGGGTCTAAAGGCAGACCTGGATTTGTGCTGCAATCTTCCCTTTGCATGTGTACCTGATAAAATTGGAATGGATTTTTCTTTCTTTCCTTTTCTTGTTGGAAAAAAACAGACTTGAAGGCTGTTTCTAGTCCTTCTTAAGTGCACAAATATTAAAACTAATTCATTCATCCCTCCTACGGTGTGCCTTATGAAATCTAACTGCTTCCAGGGTTAAATAATTATTAAAATTAATACTGTTAATCGGCATTTGCAGCCACATTATGCCTTCCCCACTCTCTCCTCCTGCAGCTCTTACACCCAACTGCTCCCCCAAATTAGAAGACACCCACCAAGCCGAGCATCCCTACACAAAAGCACCCTGAAGCCCCAAAGGCACAGACAGAGACATACTTGATGTTTCCAGCCCAGATTTTCCCAGGATTAACCTAATGAGGTGTAAAAAGCACAGGTGGGACTGGATGAGCTTTTAAACCCAAACCATTCTGTGATTCCCTGAACTTCCCCAACGTGACTCGTCACATCTCGCAACCAGGCAGAGCGAAGAGTCCTCGGCTCCAAACACACCACCCCAAACAAATCCCTCTGCCCCAGACACGGCCACCAACCAGAAATGCAGCATTAATTACTCCCATTTACACCCAGAAACGAACAATGAACTGGCTGTGCCCAGGTGGTGTCCCTACCCAGCAGCTCAAGGGCTGAGGCACAGAACACTGGGCGGCTCTTACCGTCACCAGGCACCGGCACATGTTGGCGTAGGCCACGGAGAAGCTGGGCTCGTCGATGGCCTTCTCAAAGACCAGGTCAATGACTCCCTTCAGCCTCTCCTCCGTGTCCACCGTCAGGTCTGTCACCTGCTTCATGAGCTGGTTGAACATCTGGGGCGTCAGCTTGTTCAAGATGCTTCGTACCTTGCGGAACAGCTCCTGCATGACACAAAACCTGCCAGCTTAGGCACAGATGGGGCCAGGGGCTTCCAGGCACGAGCCAGACTGCAGCTCCCAGGGCAGGGAACGGGGGTGTCCCACAGGAATGTCTGATAAACCCAGTTACACACCACATGTTGCTGCACAGCCCAGCCCCAGTTCTCACTTGGCTACCGAAGACCAAGGCTGTGGGGAAGGATTTTTGGAAACTCTCAAGAGATTTTTTCAAGTGCAACAGAGACACAAAGCCCTTCTTGTCAGAAAAGCTCCTCTTGATATCAGTTTAATCCATGAGAAAGAAATTAACAGGGACCAGCCTCTGACTCCTTCAACCACTTCTCCTATATTCAGGTTAAGGCATTTTGTTTTTTCCTATCCAGGATGATAATTTGGACAATGCTACCATTAGCTCCAAGAACAGAATTCCAGTGTCCTTCCAGACCATCTTAAGTTATCCTACAAATTACAAGCCTGACCACCAGACAAACACTTCTGCCCAGAGCAACTGCCCCACAGAGGAGAGGAGGGGGAGAAGGACAGAGAGAGCTTCAGATGGTGCTTGTTGGGCTGGGCAGGACCAGCTGAGGCATTTTACAGAGGAACCTCAGCCTTGGTGAAGTTCAGAGCAGAAACATGGTCTAAAAGGGGATGAAAACCAAGTTCTGTGCTGGAAGTGTGAGGCTGTTTGCTTTAGGATGGGAACAGAAATATTACAGTAAAACAGCAATAGAAAAAAGCAATCCTGGAAGAGAGGTAGTAGGTTGTCTGGTGTTCCCAGTTTAACATACAGGACTGACATTTAAACCCCAGGATAAACACACAAATACCATCAAGGGAGGGGAAAGCTGGGATTCCAGCTGGAATTCCTTGCCCTTTTTCAGTGTGTGACACAAGGGTGAAGGCAGGTTACCACCCTGGCCCTGGGTGCTGCACCCTCAGACGTGCCCACCAAAGCTCTCACCTGGGTTTTGACATTTTCCGGGTCCTCGGTTTGGTTTTCCCTCTTCAGGCTCGGCTTCCAGGCGTTCTCCGCCTTCTTCAGGTGGACATCCTCCTTCACACACACAGTGATGATCTTCCTGGGCTCCCTCCTCTGGCCCGGCTGAGATCTCCTCGGTCCAACATTCAACAACTAGGACAAAAACAGTCCTTGTTATATCCCCTTTTAAACTCACTCCTGGATAACACGCTCTGGGCTCACGTCAACGCCCGCCGACGGCACCTCTGACCACCAGCACCTCCTCTGGGACTCTGAGGAGTCCCTCCAACCCAACACACCGCTCCAGGGTGGTCAGAGGGAACATGGAGACACCAAACACGCTTCTCTTGGGCAGCTTTTCCCAAACCAGACAGGGCTGACGCTGCCTACCCGACCTGGCAACGCTCCGGGCGCTGCTACAGCGGGACAGGACTGAACCCAACGGGCACACACGGCCTCTGGGAAACCAGGAACTGCAGAACTGAGACACCACAGCGAAGGGTGTGTAAGGACCAAGCCTCACAGGTGTGCTTCAAACGTGCCATGCCAGGCAATCAGACAATGATAAATTAGCATCTCTGTGTTCTCTGCCAGAAACATTGAGTTTTACTGGCGACCACTTCCAACAGAGCCATTCTGAGATGGGAATTACATAAAACACCCTGGAGGAGCACCAGTGCAGCTCCTGCCTTGTCTAAATATGGATCCTAACAGATGTAGGACAAACTCTGTGTGGTTTCACAGAAGGATGGGGAATGCAGTGCTTTGAAACCGCCCCAAGTGCCTCTGCAGTCCTGTGGAACGTGACGCTCCTCCCGGACAAACCAGGCACAAAAACTGCCAAAACTGGGCAGTTTTTCACCAGTTGTACAAGAGGTAGAGCACAAGACACCCCCAAACCCCCTCTTCATCACCTGGGGGCTTCTCATTAAGGACTAAAGGTATGAGGTGCTGGCAGGACAGTGTTCTCCCCCCACCTTCCTTCAGACTTCTGAGCTCATTTATCAGAGATGTCCAACCTCAAGATACAAATTAACACAGCAACAAAACTCCATTATCGAAGCTGATACTTCCCACAGCAGTAACTTGTCTCCTCAGAGGGCAGCAGGCAGCCCCTCGTGGAGGACGGGCCATTTCAAACACTGCTCCACTCAATAAAGGGATTCAACGAGCACCAGAGAGGCCAAACCATCACAGTTATTCCAAGAGCTTCACTGAAGAGGAGGAAAGGGCTCTTGGCTGGTGCCTCTTATGTCATAGATCAGCCCCAAATCTGTGTTTGTGTTATTAAAAAGCAAAATCCTCCTTCAAGGCTGGAGTGGGATGTGTGAGCTGAACAACTTGCCTTTCACGAGGTAAGTGTGTGTGAATGAACACGGTCACTGGCACTGCTGGAGCTCTTGTTTGGGCCTCCGTGTGGGAGCACAGCAACAGAGGAAGATGTCACAAGACAACACCCTCATGCCATGACACGCTCTCTGTATGCTAAGGCAGTGCCTGGGACAGGGCTATGTGGAGCAGTGTGACACTTTGCTGCCCCACCACCCAGGAAGAGCCCTGTTAGATCCTCTGGCACACACACAGATAACCCAGCAGAACATTCCAACTCCTCTGGGCATGGCCATAATTCACAGCATCATTGAGGTTGGAAAAGATCTCCAGGGTCATCAAATCCAACCCTCAACTGCTTGGAAGGCAACCACACCAGGTGATTGCTCCTGAGAAATCAACAGTGGAACGAGACAGGGAGAACAGGGAGCCTGCACCAGCTTTTGTGTGCCGGGCACATTCCTGAGGCAGCCACCGATCCCTCCCTGCGGCCCCTCTCCGCTCCCACCACGGGCCCTTGGTCGACACAGAACGGCGCAGCAAAGCCTGAGCACAGCCCCACGTCCCACCCCACCCCTGCTGCCACACCTGTTCACACAGCTCTGCTGCCCAGGCTCTGACCACGCCGCAAAGAAACTTCCCTCCAGCTGAAAAACCAGACGGTAACGCAACAGCAGCTCATCACACACCTCCTGCCAGGCAGGAAAGCAGAGCCAGGCTGGGAGCGTGCCCTGCACTTCCAAACCTTTGGGCTCACTGCCCCCAGGCACAGGGGCAAGGCCAAGGAGAGGTGACCTGCAGCCACCCCACGTCCTGCACAGAGGCAGCTCTGCCTGAAGGACCTGCCAAGCGTGTCGGGGTGTAACGCGCGAGGACGGAGCCGCAGAGGCCGGAGCTTCCTCGGGGACGGGTCCATGCAAATGTTCCCTTTTAGAGCAAAAGCCCTCCCTGAAGGAGGTGAGTGTGGGAAAACTGAGGGTGCACAGAGCACCTGTGCATCTCCTGAGTACCAGCCTGTCACAGGTCACAACCTCCTCACATCCAGCTGCCTTCGGGAGCAGACCTCTCAGTGCATCAACAGAACCAGGGCTTTCTTTGAGGTTGTATGTTTTCAACATCTGTGAATAAACTCAGTTCAAACTGTTTGATTAGGTTTTGAATCGGTGAACAGCAGCTTCCTTTGCATGTGTAATAAAATAATACACGGATCAAACTTTTAACAGGAAAAATCTGGGGTTTTGGTTCCAGATGTACATGGCAGCAAGTTCAAGAGGTGCCTGAACTCAGGCCTGGCCTCCTGCACCCCAGGCCATGTAAACAAAGACGGTGCTGGGGCACCTGCACTGGGATAACCTTTCCCACCAATGGCACGGAGCAGTTACCAGGTGTTCCTGCATTGAACTCCACTACTTGTCTTCTGGATGAAGAAGGGTTTGGGAAAGGAAAGCAGAAAGAAAAGGGACAAGACTCCTGAAGAGGAGCCAAAGACTCAGAGCAGCTCAGCCTGACCTGGAGCTCCCACTCCAGCCACAAGTCATGGAAATGCTTTAAAACATCCAAGGAAGTAAAGAATCACTTCTCCCTCTACAAGAGGCTTTGAAGGAGAAGACAAAATTGAGCTTCAATGCTGGGAGAGGCTCTGCCTTCCAAGAAGCACAAGAATTGAGGTGACTTGAGTTTCCATCACCTCTCAGGAAGAACACAGAAGAACAAATCCTGCCACGGGCATGGGGATGGATCCATCCTCTCCTCTCCAGTTTCTCTGTTTGCATCTCCTCACCCAACGTCTTGCCTGCACCAAAAAGCCCTTCCAGCTGGATTCTGCTCCCGTGCAATCACACCCCCTGTGCCACCTGATGCAACATTTGTTAGTGCCAAAAACACTCACACAACACGTTGAAGCAAAAAGAAGGAAATAAAGACAAAAGCCAAGGAAGCAACACAAAAGATTCTCAACGTGCTGGAAGCTGGTTAGCGCCGAGCTGCTCCACGTTATTTCGGGGCAAGGAAGAGGCAGTGGTTGGATGGATCATGGGCATGGCCTTGCAGAGGTGGGATGGCTGGGGAAAGGCAGCACACGCAGGGTTTGCCATGCCAGGGAAACGTCTGGGATTGCTGGGGGCTGAGAACCCTCTGATCCTACAACCGCCGGCGTCACAGGACAGGCTGGCTGAGCAAGGTCACCTTCCAGCCCTCCTCCAGAGCAAGGCAAGGAGAGGCTCTGCTCTGCAAAGGCGCAAATGTGAGATGTATGTTATGTGCTGAATGCTCCAAATGAACGGGGTAAGCGGGACTTACCTTTTCTCCCCCTTTCCACAGGTCTGCAAAGTGCAGACCCTCGCGGATCCCGCTCAGGCCAACGTCCCAGCATGCCCTCAGCTGGTGATGTCCCACCCACCACTGAAGACTGCCTAGAGGGGTACAATGCAAGTCTGGTTTCGGTTTTTTTTTAAACAAGGTTGCACCTTTTTGTAAAGTTTTCTGCCAGTCGTTCTTTATCAACAGTGGGCGTTGGGGGGGAAAAAGGCAACTCTACAAAAAGGTGCAAAGGCTGCGGGGAGAGGGGGGGATTTGGCTTACCCCTATCGGCAGGTTCCTCAATGGTGGGTGAGGCGAGACCAAGAGAGGGCATGCTGGGGGCCCGCACCGAGCCAGGGAGGGCAATCCAGGGTTGCTCTGCACTTTGCAGGCCTGCGGAGAGAGAAAGAGCGACAGCGACGTTACCGCGACGCCGAGCGGCTCGGGAACCTCAGCGCAGGACGGCAGAGAAGGCGCCTCAGGACAACCTGCAGGTCCTAAACGTGGGAAGCACCGTCGACCTCGGGAGGTTCTGTGGACCAGGTGGTGCTCAAGAGAAACCACAGCACCGAAGCTACTCCAAGACACCCCAGAATGAGGCGCCAGCCACGACGCTGCTCCCGAACCAGAGATGTTAGGGAGTCAAATTCACCAGGTTTGACTCCTGGAAAGCTGCACACTTGGAAGTCAGGGTGGTTCAGGGAACTCTTCTGAAACCAGCAGGTTTGAAAGACCAAGGATGGTTGTGTCATTAGATACTTCTGGATGGATACACTGGATGTATCTCAAGAGATCAAAATCAATGACTGCCCCCAGTGGAGTCAGTGTCTGTCCTCCAGGGTGGCACATGCTGGGGGCACCCGTGCCCCAAGAAAAAGAGATGGCAAAGGCAAGAGTGATGAATTCTGAGAGGGATTTCAGGATGTGGGCACAGCCAGACACAGGGAAAAGAAGAAACAATGAAAGGCAAGAAAACAAGGAATGAAGTGACCGCAGCAACACATGGAAGCACAGACAAAGCAAGAACACACAGGCACTGTGCGCATTTTTGGTGTTAGTAAAATCTGTTTGCTCTGTTGGTGTGTTTTGTGGCACAGCCCCCCCCCGAGGACACGCAGACGCCGGGTTGTTGTACGACGACGGCGCACCCGCGACCGACGGGTCCTGGGTGGAAACACCTCCACCCCTCACACGGGGAAAAGGGAAGGAGACCAAGCCAATACATACCACTGACAAACATCCACAACGGTCTCTAACGTGCCTAAACTTTGCCAGCCCAGCAAACCTCACCCCTGCATTCATCCTGCCAAAAACCAGAGCCACCGGCGCAGCGGGAGAGGCCCGAAAGCCTGAGGATGGACTTCATCGGCGTTAAGGCCAGTTTTTAAAGGAGCAAGGTGGGTAAACTCACACTTCCAGACACGTTTCTTCCCCCGGGGGCTTGCCTCCCAAAGTCAGCAAAGGCTGGGGTGAAGTCTGGGCCTCGTGGCAGGATCCGGGGGTCCAGGGTTCGCAGCGGCAATTTCGGCTGGTTGACCTGCACCGTGGAGCAGAGCACACAGACAGGGCTGCTGAGCTGCCAAAGGCCATGTCACCTACAGACCACCCCTGATAAACCACAACAGGCATATTTAATATCCAAATTAAAGCTTTTAACCAATTGTGCAAGTTTTATGCATCCACACTTAACACTAAAAATGAGCATTGAATTTAAAATGCATCTTCTGCAGGGGACTACTGAGGGAACAGGTGGAGTTCAGAAACATTTCAAGGCTGAGCAGGAGGATAAAACAGGCAACAACACGGGCCTGCCTTGGTTCAGGATGACAAAGCTGCCACCTTCCCTCAAACCAGTGGCTTTTGGGCTAAAAAGGCAAATGGGCAACTGAGCCAAGGAACTCAAACACAGACACGGCAGTGAGAAGCAATCACAGGGAACTAGGAGGTGGATGACACAATTCTGGGAACAAAGCTGTGTTTTACAATTTGCCTGGGTACAAAACTCAGAGTGGAAATGTTTCTGCACAGGAGGATCACCTGTACCCTGGAATCCCAAGAGCAAGTTTAGTGATCAAAACCAACGAACTCCCCAGTTCTAAATAAAGCAGAAGGAGGCCCTGGTGTCAGCACTGAAATCCCAACAGTTTCACTAAGCCCAGACCTACAGCAGAGACAATCAGCTCTGGAACGAGGCTGCAGAGAAATCACAACACTGCCTGGGAATTGAGGTCTTAAAGATCTTTTATTAGATCAGCTCATGAACAGTGACACAACTGCTTCAGATCAAAAAAAAAGGGTTCACCCAAAAGCTTCTCTCTGCTTTTTAACCATAGAACTGATCTGGTAGAAGCCACTGGCCTGGTTTGGATCCACAGCTCTTCATGGCTGCATCATTTTAAATTTTAATTAACTTAAATAACTTAACTCAGATAAAGACCATTAAAAAGTCTCAGTTTTGAATCATCTGTGCACACTCATCAGGCACCAACACCTCCACGTGAAGAACTGTGTGATGTGACCAACGATTTGCCCTTCCCACCAAGAGCCTGCATGGAAAGGAATCTTTGTTTCCATCAAGGCCTGCACGTACCTGTTTTATGGGCTCTCCTCTCACCTTGTCGAGCACCACGTCGCTGATGGGAGGGAGCCCCTCCGGCTTCTGGATACAGGCGGGCATGAACTGGATATCCAGCAGGAATTCCCGGTCGTACTGCTTCTTCCCCTCCGGGTCCAGGGGCTTCCACTGCTCTATAGGGAGAGAAAGGCCCTGAGATTCCCAGGAGACAGGCGTGGCTCCGGTAAATCTGGAGGGAAGAGGCTGTTCAGCTGCTGGGAAACTGTGATTTCTTTCAGTGTGAGGAGGGGAATATAGATGGCATTAAAGGGGCATAAACAATGGGGAGTGGAGAGCCACGTCCAGAGCAACCACACACGGATCTGGGCACCAATTCCAGTTCTAGTCCATGTATCTAAAGCTCACTCTCCTGCGGGATACGACGAAATAGGGACAATTCCCAGGTTTTGGGTGAAAATGGTGTAAAAGTGAGTGATATACACAGAGTCAAGGATAGAACTGCATGGAACAAAAATATCCTTTGGAAACGTGAAAACACGGAGCTGTGAACAACCCAGGCTGGAGATAACAGGGGAAAACGAGAAAATGCAACCACAGGCCACAACCCCCAAATTCCAACCTTCCACCCATTTTTTGGAGGGCTTTCTGGGTGTGGAGAATCCTGCCTGGTGCAAATCACAATGTACAAGGAAAATCAGCATCTGGTGGCCTGGAGATAGGATTTTCAGCATGGCCATGCAGTTTGTTTGAAACTAGGGAAGAAAACTTATTTTATCTGAAGGAAAACATCTGTAGGAGGTGCTGCCTTTGGATCTCACTGATGCCAGAGGGCTCAGCATTTATGCAGCCTTTCAGGTACTTATTATTTCCTTATTTCACTCCCTGTCCATTGGCTTTGAGTCTCTGGGATCTCACCATCCACATCCTCACAGAGGCCACAAACAGGGACTTATTCCAACGATGGGTTTTAACAACTGACAATGAAAATACACAGAAGTAATTAAAAATGTTGGCTCTTTGTGCAGTTTTATTTCTGCAGAGCTTTGGGATAAAGGGGAGCAGGAGTGTTTTGCCTGGCTAGCTGCACCCCACCTGGAATTCCTGGCCTGTCCACTGTGCCACACTGCCCATTTATCATAGAAAAGCTCTGACAGCAACAACAAACAGTTTCTGTGTAGTCCCCTTCTCCTGGAAAGTTCTCAGTGAGCTGTTTCAACGTGAAGACCAACTGGGCAGCATCACAGGAAGGATCCCCAATGCAGAGAGAGACTGGGATCAAACACTCAATTCCTCCAAAGGGCAAAAATTCCCCTTTTGAGAAAGAGCAGGGTTGAAATCGAGGATTATTGCACAAGTCTAATTTGTGTTGCTTTCCCAACCCCTCCAGCTGAGTGAAAGGACATCCAGATCCAACTGGGATTGTTCTGACTGCATCAAGTGTTGGGGAGAAACAGCTGATGAATTATGGATTAACTCCAGGAAGTGCCTGGCTAATGAACTGATCAGGTACCCTCAGTGTGCACTGAACTACCAGGAGGCCTCTGTTTCCTCCCAGTCATACGACTGTCCTGAATTAATAAAACCAAAGCAATTGAGGTCTTCGTCAGAACAAAGTGGTCCAGAAATAACCACCTTGGTGTAATCCCTGAATGGTGCTGCTCCTTGTCCAGTGCCTGGTCCACCAGGCTCTCCAGGTCCTTCCTTATTGTTACTATACTCTTTAATTTCTGGGCTCCTAAAAATTAAGTAATTTATTTGGAAGGAGCTTCACCTGAATAAGAAACGGCTTAAAAATTGGCAGCAACTGAATGTCGAGGTCTTTTTTTAATGAGGTGAATTGACTGAGGTTCAGGTCTATAAATTAAGTATCTTCATAAATGACAAAACACCCCTTAGATACACTATAGCCTAATTGGTGGGATTGAGCTGGACAGAACCTGGACTGAAAACCACAAACTGTTTCTTTTCCTTACTCTCCAGGAAATCCAAAGATCCGTGCAGCTGTTCAGCCAGGAAATGAAATCTCTATCGACACACATATTCATATTTAGGACCCAGTGAGCACTTTCACATCTCTGATTTCAGAGGTAGATGTGAAATAATGGAATTATTTATGGAATTTATGTGGAATTCCTCAGGTGGTTCTCAGCCGCCGATCACAGGAACCAACTCACTGCCATCTCCACGGTGCTGCAGCCAACACCCACATCCACAAAAAATTCAAGGAATTGGGGATTTTCTCTTCTCCTCTTCATGACCAGCAAGAGGAAGATCAATTATACCCCCATGCTGCCCCAGAAGGTCTCCAAGGGCCTGTTGGTGGTGCATCCTGGCAGAGCTGGACATGGTGAACACCGAACCCCTTCCAGCCCCATCTGTAGGGGTGTCACCAGCCCTCAAGGGAGGGAGGCAGAAAAGCCAAGAGGGAAGCAGGACTTACCTGGTTTGTACTGGTACACGGGCCCCTCGCTGGGGGTGTCTGTGCAGCCTGAGTGTGGCTCGGTCCCCTCGCCCTCGGAGACGCTCTCGGCCCCGTTCCGCACGGGCTCCGCCTCCTGCTCCCCGTTCTCCTCCACAGCCTTCGCTGCCTGGAGCTCCGAGGGCTCCCTCTCCAGCTGGGGCCCATGGCTCATTTTCTCCTGGTCGGATTCAAGTACTTTATCTCCTGAAGGTTCCTCCTCTTCTTTAGGCTGGAGCAGAGACAGAGGCAGAGGTTTGTTAAGAACACCCTGACAAACCCAAGGTGCAACGGCTCTGCACCGATCCATACGGCATTTCTGGTGCAGCAGGAACACAGATGCATCTCACTCAGGGATGGGGAACACCACAAGAGCCACCAAGTGATTTATCAGCTCACTCCCATGGATACCCCCCCTGAAAATTAACAGTGCAACTGGAAAGACTCAGCGCTGCCCATGAAATTCCCAAGGGATTGGACAGAAGGAACTGTTAAGCCATGAGAAATCCCAGCCTGGAAAGACAACCCTGCTTTCCTCTTCTCCTATCATCTGTGGTAAAGGGATGCAAAGGGCTTCTTTTGGGGGATCCTTCCTTTAAATGCCTGTTGTTAACTGGAGCAGACCCCACTGAGGAAGGTACAGCCACGATCCCAGCATCTTGGTTCCAGGAAAAAGCAGCAATAGTATCCCTGGCTGTTAATTTTAGAGCTCTCCAAGGACACAGCCTGATTGTGCATTCAGACGGAGGAGGCGTCGGAACGCACTTCTCCTGGGAGAAATCCCAGCACATCCAAGCGCTGAACAAAGGAGTAACTTCACTGAGGAGGCGCCCGATCCTCCCCCCTCCCCACCTGAGGGCACCACATCCTACAGCGCTTTTTGCAGATTTTTAAAGGGAATTGTCTCAAAAATCTGCACTGGTGGGACTGCTGGGTGGGGCAGGAGACACGACTCCTCCAGTGAAGGATGAGGAAAGCCCAGGAGATGGACCTGCTGGTGCAGCCCCAGGGATGCCCTTTGCTCTCCTCTGCATCACATCTGGCCAACATCAGTTTCTACCTATGGACTGGGCAGTCTGAACTTTCACATCTTTACTCCCTTCCTCCCTCTCTGATTGATTCTAACCCTTGTTTGACCCAGGATATTAAACAAAGAGCTCCCTCCTGGCACACCCCTACCAGAACGGCAGCGAGGGGGATTCTCTTTACTCATCTAAATTACTCTTGAGGTGGTTTTGACTGAGAACTTCAACATTTTCCTTTCTCAGCTTCTCCATCAGCTGGTCATCAGGAAAACCAACCCTTGGCCATGGCATCCCAGTGCAGAAGAACCTGCCTGGGACCCAAATGGGGCAGTGCTGAGGGATTCAAACCCACCTTCCCTGGAAGGACAATGGTGTTCCTGAACATTGGGAATCTGGTGGAAGCCTACTGGAACCTTCTAATGGAAGGTGTCCCTGCCCATGGCAGAGGGTTGGAACGAGATGGTCTTTAAGGCCCCTTCCAACCCAAACCACTCTGGGATTCTAAAATGCTCTGAGTCACTAAATTAGGCAAACCCAAAGAAAACTGAAAAGATTTAACAGGGAACAGACTAAACCCTGTTATCTGAAGGATGCTGAGGAATATCCCAGTTCCTCTCCAAAACTCTGCCCTGGATCCTGTGAGACAATGAGGAAGCAACATCTCTAAAACACAGTTCCAAGAGAGCAGCATCGCCATAAAATCTGGGGAACGCAGGATCACAGCCCCTCTTACCTCTGTCTCCGCCTCCGTCACCTCCTCAGTGGCTTGGGTCCGGTCTTTTGGTTTCTTCCAGGTCTTTGGTGCAGCTACAGCTGTTTGGGCTGCAATGGAATTGTGCATCTGTCACAACACTAAATTACACAGAGCTAAACTGGCCCTGTGGGATGTTCTTCCCTCTCGTGGGCTGGTCTGAGGCGCAGGAAAGCGAAGCAGTCACAGGATTCAGCCTGGCTTAACCACTTCTGGTTTCAGTGCAGTAACAACCATCATCAGAATGGCATTAAAACACAGGAATTGTTTTCCAAATTGCTCATTCAAGCTCAAACTGTCACTTGCAGTAGCAAGGAGGTCATTGCCAACAGCATAAAGATCACGCAGGGCAAAAGAAAACCTTCAGAAAGTCAAGTTTTTTGAAAGATCAGGTACTGGCTGGGAGGGGAGGTTGTTCTCAACATATTTTTCTCAAGAATTATTATAAGAATTATATCATTACAATATTAACCATAAACAGGCCCAAATTTCCAGTATCTCATCCAAAAGGACAACTCTTCCAATCCTGCATCCCTGCTCTGAGCTGGATTTATATTGCAATTTAAAAGCAGGTCCACAACTCCACCATTAATTATCTCCCTGCCTCGCTGAGTCAAAGAAAACACCACAGAATATTCCCAAAATCAGCAGTGATTTATTCCAATCACTTTTCCCCCCAAAGGGTAAAAGAAACCACACAATATATTAAGGAGACAAACCCATTAATTCAATCTGCTCCTAATTTGCAGCAAGTGCCCCCAGCTCAGATTCGGATCCCAGGCACACACACGCCCAGTTAACAGGGTGTAAACGGGATTGATTTCGTGACTGAAGTTTACTGCAAACAGATTTCCAGCTCCAGTCTTTGGTTTCCAGCAGATACTGTGGAAAAAACCAGCGTGCACTTCCTTTATCACAATAAAATGCTGTTTTGAAAGGCTCTTCACTACGGGTAAGTAAGAAAAATGAGTAACAGCCAACTTTGTTCCAAAGGGCAAGGAGGAAACAGGATTGTGTTCCCACTATCCTAAAAGATACATACGAGCCTTGGTGGCTTCTCCAGGGTGTTTCCCTGTTTGGTGGGTGCCCATGGATCTGCAGGCTCACTGTCAATTCCCATGGGAATCACCACAGCCAGCGCAGCCACCCCAACCCAAAGTGCGACACTGGCATCAATAAAGGATTTTTACCTTCATGCTGAACACCCCAAAAGTGAAGGTTAAGTAAAAAAAAAAAAAGGTCTTATTTAAATTTTTAAGTCAAATAATATTTAAGTCAAAGATCATCTGGTTGTTCACAGAGATGGTGGTTCATGAGGAGCTGGAAAAATCTTCTGGGTCTCCAAAGCTCCAAGTCCTGCATGTCCCATCCGCCGCAGCTCCCTGCAGAGAGGCTTTACGAGCAGGGCAGAGCCCCAGCACGAAACCTGAATTTCCTGGGGCTCAAAGGAGGGGAGAGGAAGGGACAAGCAGGCATGGATTGCAACAGGGCTTTGCCTTACACAACCAGGATCAGCCTTTTGCTGCTCACGGCAGCTCCGGCACCTCGGCAAGGACAGCCGAGCTATTCCCACCATCCTGGGCTGAAACCAGGCTGGGGAAGGACCACCTGGTGATTCCTGGGATTTCCCGAAGCATGGAGCTAAGTGAGGCCCCACAGTTCCCTCTGTCACAAAAAATCTGGGAAAATGGAGCATTTTTCAAAAGCCAACCCACTGTTTTCAGGCTGGACATCGAGGGCTTCTTGTTTGGTGACGCCACTTCCACACTGCCCAGGGGACTTCGCCAAGGAGGGGTCAGGTCTGCACAGTAACAACCTCAACACTGCCACTGCCAAGCAATTGGACTGATTAACCCCCAAAGTTTTTCATCTGACAGAATTCCACTCCCCTCAAGCTCAAACCATGGAAATCATCCACGGTGTAAGACGAGGTGTCGTTGTGAACCGCACAGAACCAAACTCGGGGGTCACAGATTTGGGGCTGGCAAAGGGCCGGGCTGTTTCCTTCCTCAGCTGGCAGGACGTTTAATGTGAATGCTGCTCAAGAATACACTTTTTCCACCTTTTTTTTTTTGGCAAAAGAAACCTCTACAGAGGCTGAGATCCTGACAGCAAGTCTTGCCTTAAATCCCACGACTCCCATCAGCCGGTGCCGCAGCAACACTTGCCCGTGTGGTGGGGCTGCCCAGGGTGGATCTCCAGAGATCTCTGGAGATGTTGCTCAACTTTTCCTCTCTTAAAATAGCATACAGCAGGTTTCTTTTCCTCTGTTAAGTTCTCTTTTCTGCTGCAGGAATGGATTTAGAAGAGAATTTACGCTGATCTGCTTAGAAATCAAGGTGAGTTTAGGTGCCAAGCCTCCCAAACCCCAAATCTATCAGGACAACGGCATTGTCCATCTGAAAATGGAGCTGCACCTGTGAGTTTCACTCCAAAAGCCATAGGGAAATACAAAGTCATGTGCCCAGCTTGGCTCTTGGCAAGGGAGGTCTCCAGACACTTCTGATCCTCCTCTCAGTTTTCCTGTCTCCCAAACTGAGCATCTTCACAAGCACACACACAGTTTAATTCCTGCCCAAATGCAGCTCCATTTTTGCAGCATTTCCACTTCCAGAGCTTGTTTTTGGCCCATTAAGTCATTTCATTCCTCTGGAGAAGGGACATCAGCAAACCCGAGCAACACTCTGAGCTCTTTCTTATCTCTGCTTACAAACACAAGGGAGATAAGGAGTGACAACATGGATATACTCTAGGACTGCAAAGAGGAACAAACCCTTATTTCCAGCCCATCCCAGACACCACTCCCCGTGCTAACAGCACCACTGGAGGAATCTGCTCAGCAGGCCCAGAGCTAGCTCAGCCCATTTCTCCAGCTGCATCACGTCCCTCCGTGAACATCTTCCCACAGGAGCTCCCCACCAGCGGGTCCACAGCCCATCCAGCGGGACAGGAGGCCTCTCCTCTCTGATGTGGTGCCAACTGCGAGGCCTAAATTAATACCAGCTCTTGTATTTTCACTTTTTTATCCAACATGCCATGAAAAACCAAAGCAAGGACCCACCACTGCCTTCCAGCTCATGGGAAAGAAAACACATTCCAGTGGCTACAGGCAATACCTGATTTATGTTTCTGCCTCTCTGGGTTTGGGTGCTGGAGATGTTTCCCCAAGATATTTCCAATTACTGCCCCACGATGCTCGTTACAGCCCCCACAGCTCAGGCACGCCAGGACTCGCTGGCAGCTGGGCTCCTTTGGACTGAAATATGTCTCATAAATGAGCCCTGCAAGAAACAGCCCTTTGAATTCCATGGGTAACTGTCGTGGAACCCCAGCTGGTTCTGGGGTCTCTGAGTGGCTGAAAGGCTGAAGGTGGAACATTTGTGCCTAGTCAGGTAGTAACCACGGACTGAAATAGCGTAGGTTTCCTGGCAAGAATGCTGAGTCAGGGCTGTTGGACACGCGTGAACAGGTGTCCAATTGTAAGATGTTTATGTTACAGTTAAACCAATTGTATCGGTACATGTGTTACTGAGTACAGTATATAAGCAGCCATGCTGCTTGTAAGAAAAAGGTTAAGTTCCAGCATCTAAAATAAAGTTCCTGATCTCCAAACACATAAGCCATATCGCATGTTCATCCCCGACTGCGATAGGTAACAAGCTCTTTCGGCTTCCTGTGTTCCAAGGAGTTCTGCCTGGGACAGACACCTGTCTCTTATTTCCCCCTTTGCTCCCCATAACAGCCGTGACACAACGGTGACATCAAAGGCCTCAGGGCTCTGGTAGAACCTTGTCTGCAGAAACTCCACTCCACCAACAACATTTTTCCTGTCTTGTTCCCTGAAAAGGGCTGGTCCCTCACTGCAGCTGCAGAAAAGCCAGAATTTAGTAACAAAATCAAGCCCTTGATGACTTTTGCCAGAGCAATGTTTTGGGTACAGAGCACAGGCAGAGCACTCAGTTCCTCTCTTGAGAATAATAATAATACTAATATCTGTATTTTTCTGCTTGCAGTGAAGATGAGTAAGGATTAATTACTTTAAAAGCCACATGCTCTTGTTCTTTGCAGGTAACAGCTCTGCCCAGCCTGAAAACTCCAGGAAATCGTTCCTGAGGAGAAAGGAACACGACCTGTGCCCTTGGACAGGGTGAACAAGTCCCCACTAACCCCACGTTTGGGGGAATGCTCAGACCAGGAACATGGTCAGCAGCAAGAAACCACCCACCTGGTACAACAGCCTGCAGTTCTCAGTGGTTTAATGCTCTGAAACCCACCAAATCTTCCCCATCCCCACAGGGAAGCAAGACCAGTGATGCTGATGAGCAGGGATTGATGATCCACTGACTGGCAGACACTGGGACTGAACCACTAAAACTTCACTGTGCAGGACAAGACAACTGAAGGTGTTCAGAGTGGGTAAAATACAGTGTGAAATACAACAGAGGTGCTCCTGTGGAACCCTCTGACCTTGGAAATCTGGTGGAGACCTGATGCCAGTGGAAAAGAAAGAGCAGAGGTTCCCCTGTTCCCCAAGGCTCAGTTCCAGCCTCTCACTGCAAACACCAACAAAGTCATTCTATTGAGCTGTGAGAAAGAACTGCTGCAGGATAAAGATGTTTAAGAGTGAATATATTTTCTTTCTCTCTCTGTCTCTGCCTCTCTCTCCAGAGTTTGATGGCGCAAAAAATCACAGTCTTGTTTCCCTGACTGCTGGACAGAAGGTGTGTTCTGGAAAGCACTTGAGGAACAGGCAAATCACTTCATTCATCCCTGAAAAGCTGTTGCCTGCATCCCAAAATATGGGATACACCTATGAGTCTTAGCCCTGCCAGGTCTGGGAGGAGGGGCATGAAGGTCTCATTCCCAAAATTAGGCAGGCAGGTTGTAACTATGGACAGGCAGAAGGAACTGCTGCAGCAATGAGATTATTGTGAGAGGTCCCAGCCCTGTCCCAGCCCAGCTCAGCTCCCTTTAAAGGCAAAGCAGTGGGATGATTTGTGGCTGCTCTGAAATAAAAACACAATTCTGCTGAAAACCCCAAAGCAATATTGCTCCAAGCCACAGAGCTCAGGGCTGCAGCACGTGCTCGAGGGGTTTCCCTTACCCCAGTTTCTATCCCAACTCCAGAGATCAGGAGAAAGACTCCTGGCCTTCAGTCCAAGGAAAACACAGCACTGTAACCCTTTCCCCTGCTCCTGAAGTTCAGCAGCTGGATTTTCCAATGTATATGGCAGACAGTTCCTCGTTCCTGCGTTAACAGGCAGCTTCAGATGATGTTATTTCAATCCCTCTTCCTCTCTCCAAGAAAGAACTGGAAAATTATTGCTCAGAAGAGGGCTGGCAGAGAAATGCAATAGTTGGAGATCATTAAATCAGGGGTAAAGCACAAAAAGCCACTTGGAGAGCTTTTTGCTTTCCTTGAAGCCCTGAGCTTTTAATAGAAATCTGAGTTTCGAGTCATCTTTTACACGACTTGAGAACTATTTCTCTCCCTGTTGCCAAAGCCAATGGCTGGGCTAATGTGTGCTGGGGAACCTAATGACATTACAGCATTAAAATTAATCTTGTGCATAATTAAAAGCCCCAAACACTGTAAGTTAATTTTTTTTTAATTTAAACTCCAGGCTGTTACAAAGACAGCAATAACAGCACAAGCTGGAACCTGCCTGAGCAAAACCTTATTTACAGAGTCCCTTTTCTCTCCTTTGTAAGGAAATTAATTTGGGTTATGAAGTAGCTCAGATTGAAAGAACAACAAGTGCCAGAACAGTGAAATGATCCGAGTAAAATAAAAATAGAAGAAGATTAACAGGAAAAAACCCCCCGTGGCTGGTGTAGTGAAGGGATCTTTCTGATCTCCTCTAGATATTGGATTTTATTTAAGATCAGCATATTGACCTACAGCAGCTTCACACAAACATGGCACAGGGCCAACCTCAGCTTTGCATTTCATTTAATCCAGAGCAGAGCCTGGCCTGGGATGTGCTTAGGCCACTCCCCATCTACGAAAGAATAAACTAAAAAAAACATGCTATTTTAAATGTTACTTAAAAAAACCCCAACCAACACATAATCAACAACAAGACCCAAATCATAACGGACTTTTTGTCCAAACTTTCCCAAATTCCAAGGAATTTAAGTAACTCCAGAACAGGGTGTAGAAGATGTGACACATGAAATGCTTTAACACCTCTGGAGTGCACAACAGCCACCACTACAGCAGCAAATACAAAGAATTAGTTTAACTTCTTTTCCATAGTTTCATCTCCAGGAATTCCTGAAAAAGCAATTTTCCACAGAAAACACAGCCAAGAAGACAAGCGTGGTCTGTGTCAATCCATTAAATGCCACACCAGGGATGTCCCAGTGCTTAAACCAAAGGTAAGAACCTGGAGGAACAGGCTGGGTTTTAAAAGGCAGCTGCAGAAATTGCAATATTTAGTGAATTTTAAACTGCAAATCGTAAAATTTAAGTTTAGAATTGTAAATCTGTGAACTGTTCCTTCTGCAGAGCAGAAGCGCCGCTAACCAAGGCTGGGCAGGTGGAGGTGTATGACACTGGGGTGACACTGGTGTGACACTGGGGTGGGACAGTGGTGTGTGGCACTGGTTGGCCATTGTCTGGGCTTCAGGGCCCAGGTGTTTATCAGGCTCATAAATCCAGAGCCACCAAATCCTTGAACCAGCCACTCACCTGGGGGAGAACAGGGTTTGGGGCTGCCCCAGCCCTGGCAGTGCCCAAGGCCAGGTTGGACAAGGCTTGGAGCACCCTGGGACAGGGGAAGGTGGTGGAACGAGATGACCTTTCACGTCCCTTCCAACCCAAACCACTCCATGGTTCCATGCAGAGCAGTGTCCTCTGAATTCCCCCTCCAAATGTGTCACCATGAAAGCCAAGCCCTTCTGGCTCACACAAACCCACCCAAGCCCAGACACACATCCAAGCTGGGGCCTCCTTTATGAACGAGGCTGTTTTATCCCTACAAACCAAGACCAGCATTTTGCAACCACAACAGTGACACAGCACAGCAGGAACTGGTCAGTAGAAACACCTGTTGGAAGAAGAACCCCAGAGGCCCCTTTCCTTCATCCTCCACATCTGCCCACGGTGCCAAGGCTTACCTGGGACAGGACTCTTGCTCGAGTTGACACTCGGAGCCTCCGTGCTCTCCTCCAGCTGCCCATCGGCTTCTGCCTCTTCCTTCTTTTCAGCATCTTTCACCTCTTCGCTAAGAGTAGTTCTTGTGCTCTCCTCTCCTTCTAAATCCCCCTGGACAACAGGGAGGGCACTCGGAGATGGGAGAGGAGGTGGAGAAGGGGCTGTAGTGGGAACAGCAGCAATGGTGACCAGAGGAGATGGAGGCGGCGGGGTGGGAGGTGGGGTGGGAGGAGGAGAGGGAGCAGCGGGAAGAGCACTGGGAGGTGATGGCACGCTTTCCCCTTCTGCTGGGGGCGCCTCGGGGGGCTCCGACTCCACAGTCAAGGGCGCAGCTTCGGGCTGGGCTCCCTCCGCCCCGCCCTGGGCAGCAGCCCCTGTGTCATCAACGCTGCCGGCCTCGTTACTCAGCTCGTTAATTAGCTCAGCGCTGCCGGGCCCCGGGGAATCGCTACTTGCTACGCTGCTGGGCTCCGCACACCCCTCGGCGCTCGGCTCCTCCGCGGGCGGGGGCTCCGCCGGGGCCGGGCAGGGCGCGGCACTGGGCAGGGGCATCGCCTCCTCCTTCGGGGAAGCCAGTTCACATTTCTGCTCCGGCTCCGCGGGGGCTTTGCTGGACACGGTGACGGCAGCAGCGGCAGCAGCCGCAGGAGCAGCTGCCACGGGAGCGGCGGGAGCGGCCGGGAGCGGAGATGGAGCAGGGGGAAGTTCTGGGGGGGTTTCCACAGGGGCGGAGGCCTCGGTGGTCTGGCCAGTTTGATCCTTCTTCTCCCCAGCAGGCTCTGGTCTGAGGACTGGAGAAGGTGGTTTTAATACTGGATCTGGTTTTGGCTTCTCTTCTGGGAAAGGAGAATAAAAAGACGATGTCACAAAAAGGCAACCCCATGATCCCACATGGTGTCTGAACACCCTTGGTTCCCACTCCTGCTTTCTGCCAGGAAGCTCCAGCAGACACCAAAGGCACCTGCAGCTCATCTGGCATCTAAAGGAAAAGTCCAGACAGGAAAGCTGCTATCCTGAGAAGAGAAGGATCTGGGGAGACTCCCGTGCCTAAAGGAGGCTTATAAGAGAGAGGGAGAGCAACTTTTTGCATGGACAGAGAGTGACAGGACAAAGGGGAATGGGTTAAAAAGATTACATGAGATGTTAGGAAGAAATGCATCACAGCAAACCCCGAAATACTGTGCACAGAGAATAATACTGAGCCCTGAACTGATGCTGTGATCAGTGACGGGCCGGGCGATACCGTCCCTGCCATGACCATCACGCAGCTCCCAAAGCTCTGTGCTGCTTCCCACTAATCTTTTAGCATCTTGCAGGAACACTAAACTCCTTCAGGCCACTGTCACACCAGCGAAAATAATTCTAGAAAAGCCAGAGGCACAAACCCTGCTCTTCAGATCAGGAAATCAAAGGCCACAACCGACCCTAAATCATCCAAATTCAGGCAAAACTGAAGCAGTTTGGCTTTCCTTGGGCTCTTCAGCTCTGTTGGATTTCCATTTGGGGCTTATTCAACAGCTCAGCTGCAGGGATAGGTTTTTGAAGGAGAACAAAAGGATTTTTGAAGAAGAACCAAAGAGTTTTTGAAGGCGAATCCATCTGGAACATCCTGGAGGATCGAGTCCCACCTTTAGGAATAGTTGGAGCCACAACCAGCTCTTCTTCCAGCCGTCAGCAGCACCACAGAGGACCAGGGCCAAAGCAGTAGTTTATTAACTTAATGAGGTGCCCAGGGAGAGGGCTTGGGAGGAGGAAAGAGATGGAAGAGAGTGTCCCAACAGCTGATTTTGGTTCTGGAAGCTCCATGGAAGATAAAGGACCCAGGAACTGGTTGAGAAAACTTGTCACCTCTGCTTTCTGCCAGGTCCTCTGCAGGAACTCATGGAGCATTCCTGGCATTCACAGCTCACCATTAACAACTGCCTGGATATTCTCTCCCTGAGTCAAATGAGAATGCTCCAAAAAAAAGGCATTTGAAGTGTCTAGAAAAACATTCTGAGAGATAAAACCCAGCAAAATGCACAGCTGGGTTTGACATCAGTGGTTTAACTCACTGCCTTCAAACCACACCTTCTCTGGCCTCAGCTCCAGGCTGGGTGTGCAACATTCCAGCAGAAAAGTGATTTGAGGAGGGGGGGATTTCAGAGACCAAAGGAGAAACAAATCTGAACTTGAACCCCCATCCTGGAGAACAAACCTCCAAGTGCTGGAGAAGAATCACCTGTCCCTGCCAAGTGTGACAGAGTCACGTGGAACGACCCAACTGGGGAGGGAAAACAAAAATCAACTCAATTCATCCCAGCTGGATCAGATCCCTCTTCCTAAACATGCCGAGATCCTTCCTCATGTTATATTTAGACAGTACTTATGGGAGCTCCAGGCTGTGCAGGAGGAAAGATCAAGAGGTGTTTTTTTTTAAATCTCCACATTAATACAAACTTTGCAGAATTATTTCTTGAGGGTCCTTTCACACACTCAGCAGCACAGACCCTGCTGCCTCTCCATGGAAAAGCCAGGAGTGGGCTGCTGGGTGGTCCCGGTGGCACAGACTGCCCAGAGCTGTGGATGAGGAAGATTTTTCTGGATACAGGGATTCCTCTCTGCTCTGTGCTGTTGATCTGGCAAGAACTGCTGGGCTCGCTGCCATTTTTCCATCCTTTGTCCCGATGCAAACACTCACGAGGCAGCACCAGGACTGAGTCAGTGTCAGCAGAGGGGCTTTGGAGCTTCCCAAACTCCGGGATGTGACATTAACTTGTTTTCCACAAACCCTGTTGTACATTCCCCACGTCTGCTACACTGCAGGGTTTGGAAAGAGGTTTAAAACGAGGATAATACCCTGAACATCCCCCTGAACCTCTGCAAGTGCAGCGAAAGTGGGCAGCTCTGACCCCATGCAGTTACATCCCACTGCAATTCCTGCACAGCCTGGCCTGCAGCCAGGATCCACATGCCTGGCCTTCAGCTTGACCTGGATTCTCCAGCAGCATCCCTGCCTCCAGCAGCCTGGCTGCTATAGCCAGACCAGGGGCATCTATAGGAACAGCTTGCCCCTAAAAATGTGATTTTTCAAGCTATTACAGCAGCAATTCCTATACCTGGCCCAGTGGAAGGTGTCCCTACTCATGGAAGGGAGCTGGAACGGGAGGAACTTTAAGGTCCCTCCAACCCAAACCATTCTGGGATTCTGTGAAGTGCCAAATGCTTGTCTTTTTAAAAAAAACCCACAAGGATATTAAATGCAATGCAATCCCAAATCCAGCCTTGGGAATGACTTCAACTCCCAGGCACCAGCAGATCCTGGCAGTGAGGGATGGCACAGGACACGGCTCCCTTCCCGGGACGAGCCCATGGGAAGGGGCCAAATGCTGCTCACAGTTACCAACAACTGCACAACCACCACTGGGCACCACAAAATCAGAGTGAAACCTTGACACCAAACTGCAGTGGAGGCAAAGGAGTGCATGAGGTGAAGGGCACAGGGGGAATCTGATCCGCAGGGTGGACACAGCAGAGGGGAAACAGCAGGGAAACAACAATACTGGTTTTAATAAACTCTTCAGTCAGGCAACCCCATCTATCACTGGTTTGATTTGGGAAGCAAAACCAGCTCAACATCCAAGTGAAAAGTCATTTTGATACCTTGGCATGTTTTTCTGGACAGCTGTGCCCCCCTCAAGTCACCAGTTCAGTTCACATAATATTAATAGTGTCCATTAATTAATGCCTGTGACTGACACCAACCCAGCACTGCTGTGCCCCCCCAGGCCCTGGCCCAATGCTCGGGGTGTTATTCCAGGGCTCTCCCTGCAGTGCTTACATAAATGTGCTCTTTAGCAATTTTTGGACTGGAACAAATGTTTGACTCTTTCTGGGATGGAACAGAGATAAACACAGGAAAGCTTGGCAGTGTTAAACCCCAGTCAAGTCCTGATCTATATTTAAACCAGCACTGTCAGAGCTCTGTAACTAAATAAACACTTACTTCCAGTTTGCTCACACTCCATAGAATCACAGAATATTCCGAGTTGGAAGGGACCCACAAGGATCATCGAGTTCAACTCTTGCCTAAGAAAGGATTAAGTTAAAGAGAGGGAAGAGGGAGAAGACCTGGATGTGGCACTGAGTGCCATGATCCAGTAATCACAGTGGGGTTGGATCAAGGGTTGGACTTGATGATCTTGGAGGTCTCTTCCAACCCAGTTAATTCTATGATTCTATGACCTGTTTGTCCTGGAAATCCATGTTTTCTTACACAGGGATGAAATACTGTGATGGGAAGTGCTGGATTTTCAGAGATAGGGAGTTCAAAGAGCTCCTGGTCCTGTGGTTCAGTAGTAGGTGGTCCTGTGAGGAGCAGGGAGTTGGACTCGATCCTTACAGGTCCCTCCAGGTGGAGATGTTCTGGGACTCTGTGGCTTTACAGCTCAGCATCAGTTCTCTCCAGAGGGCATTTCAGTGCCTGCATCGTGTTCCCCAGTGCCACCTGCACCATGGAGTGCTCAGAGCACGTCCCTGCAGCAGGAGGGACTGGGAATGTCGGCAGAGGGACACGGGAAGAGCAGCTGTGCCAGAGCTGGGCAGCAGCAGCCTGTGAGCTGAGCCAGCACAGCCACAGGGATCCGAGGGACACCCAACCCACCCGCCCCCTCCTCGGGGGACAGGGACATCGAAGGTTTGCACCACGGTCCAGACAGAACCACAGCCCTGCTTCCAGTGGAGATGGGACCGGACCATCCCCCCAGGGTCCTGTCTCAGCCTTTTCCAACCCACTTCTGGACACTGCAGCAGTTCAGAGATGTGTCACTGGGATGGGGAAAGCCTGATGGCCACACTGGGGCATAAATGAGCAGTATCTGCAGTCAGTGTTTGAATCTGCTCCACATCAGCCCCAGGGGTGCTGCCCTTGGCTTCCCAGCAGTGGCTGCTGCTGCTGGGACCGAGGAGCATCAGAGAGCTTGGCCTTCTCCCTTTTCTTCCTAGAGCTTCTGGGGGGCTTCATTTTTCTCTCCCAGGTGATGAGTGACAGGACAAGAGGAAACAGCCTCAAGATGCGCCGGGGGAGGCTTGGATTGGATATCAGGGGAAATTCCTTCATGGAGAGGATGCTCAGGCACTGGAAGAGGCTGCCCAGAGCAGAATCACCATCCCTGGAGAGTGGATGTGGCACTTGGGGACACAGATTAGGGATGAACACGGCAGGGGGTGGTTGGATTTGATGATCTTGGAGGGATTTTCCAACCTTAACAATTCCATGATTCTAAATACTCTGAAATAGAAGGCCTCAGCAGGCTCCAAGTTTAAAGGCAACACACAGGAGGAGACGATGGAACTTCCCAACGTGCCTGCACATGTGGCTGCAGGCAGAACCCCTGGAGGCTGTGACACCTTGGAAAACCAGGAAGCAAGGAGTGGTGACAGCTCCATATCCCAACACCCAGCCCGCTGACAGGAAGCTG
>JAWWES010000055.1:1847628-1868519 GCA_035583135.1 Lophotriccus pileatus
AATGGGAAGAAAAGGTATTTTCCAAAATAAACCACTCCAGAACACACTCACTGAACCCTCAATGACACTTGAGCCAACCCATGTCCCTGGACATGGGGAAGAGCCAAACTGTCTGGGATAATGCGAAACAGTTTTCCATCCTCAATAAGAATCAGAGAGTTTGATAAACACGAAGCCAGAGCTGCTGTGTCCACCCACCTTCTCCATAGCTCTTGGCTGAACTCTCAGTAATTCCATGAAGAAACCCAAGCAAACAACTCCAAGCAAACCAAGGGACACCAGAACCCTTCCCTCTGGAAACCACCATGCTCCTCATAATCACCCCATGGCAGGGGCTGGAGCTGGATGGGTTTCAAGGACCCTCCTGAGCCCAAACCCTTCTGGGGTTCTGTGACATAAAGCCAAGCTGCAGAAGGGCTTTGTGGTCCATCACACTCAGCCCCGTGGGGTGGCTGCTTCATCCTGGGTTGGGAAGGCACAAATGCACACATGGCACTCGGGATGTTGGGCTTCTCTTATTTTTGACGGCTAAAACATTTAATTAACCACAGCAACAAGGACTTGAGAGTTGGCACAAATTCCTGCCCTCTCCTCCCCCTGACACGGAGTCAATGGCACTAAAACAAGCTTTCCCCGCCTGCAAGTCACTTAAATACCCAACTAATGGTGGATGTGGGGGTGGGTACACTAACACATTTAATTTTTCTTTAATTTCCCTCATTTCTTCAGTTGCAACACCAATTAGCGAACTGAAATAGCACATTCAGGGAGAAGCATCTCGGGCATTTAAAATCCCTTTTCTGCCTCAAAGAACTCGGCTTTGCTGGCATGGAACTGCCTTAATCCCAGCTGAGCGTGTCTGATCAGCTCTGCATTTAAATGGCATCAGGGATCTGGGCATGGCGTGTTTGGGATGCTGAAAAGAGACTCCTGGGGACTGAAGAGGTGACTGAAGAGCTGCAGTTCCTGTGCTCAGGGCAGCCCCAGAAAAGGCCTTTCCTGTGAGCCCAGTCTCCCAAATCACCTTAGATCACCTTCAAAATTCCAGATACAAATATTCTGCATTTTGAGACATGCCCATGTCCCTTTTTATATTCCACTCCCCTCCCCAGGAAACAGTTCTTTTAACATTTCCAAGTTTCCTTTTCAGTCTTTACAAATGATTCATTCACCAGTTCAGCTCCACCCCCATCTTCTCCTGTTGAAACTTTACATTCTCCCTCTGTACCTTTACTGTTCCCCACCATCCACCTGCAGATGGGTTTAAATTCCATTAATCTGCCTCTCTCCAATTCCCACCAGTGAATTAGAAAGAGTGAGAATGTGCTCCCCAAACCTCTACCCCCTGCCATAATGTGCTCAGGTTCTTCCAAGCCTGTAAATACATCCATGTTTTTTTTACCTTTTCCAAGGCATAATATTCAATAATTTCTTTTTTTTCCAGTAATTTTGAATCAATTCCCAACATTCTCCCAAACTGAGCTGAGTTTGTTCACTCCCACCTGGCTCTTTGGGAATACTCTCAGCAGCAGCACAGGCAGGGGAAGATCCCAGGCTTTGAGGGAGATGCTGCTGCTTTCACTGATATTTATTTAAGGAACAGCAAAAATCTTTTCCTTTCTGACTGGCTGAGATGCCCCAAACTCAGAGCAGAGTGGAAAAAGGGAAAATAAGGCCCCAGTTCAGCACTGTGCAATGTCTGATGACACCTGGCTGTGATAGGTAAGGCTTAACCTCTCTGGGAATCACAGAATCAGGGAATCCTGGAATGCTTTGGGCTGGAAGAGACCTTAAAGCCCATCTTGTTCAACGGGCAGTGACACCTTCTACTATCCCAGGTCACGCTAGGACTTGGACACTTCCATGGATGGGGCAGTCACAGCTTCTCCAGGCAACCTTTGCCAGTGCCTCCAGCCACGACAAAGCTCAGTTTTAAGCTCAAGAAGGGTATTCATTTCCTTCCACCTTCCAACCCCCCAGGGAACGTGTCCACCAGGGCCCTCACTCACCGTTTTCTTCTCCCTCTTGGCGGGCGGTGGCTGCTGCTGCTGCGTAGGCACAATGATGGGCGCGGACTGGTACACGGGCTGGCTGGGGTAGAACGGTGTTCCTGGGGGGAAACAGGGGTGGAAAAGAGGGAGAAGCTCAGTTTGGCTGTTAATGAACTAAAACCAAGCACAGGAGGTAAAACTGGCCACGGGCTCCTCCCTTCCTCTCCAAACCCCAGAACTTCTAACAACGATCTAGGTTTGCTCTTCCTCGCTTCACTTAACAGAAGATGCTCCTTCATCAAGACAAGAGATATTAATTATTATTTAATTATTAAAAATAATTTAATTATTAAAACGATTTCATTATTAACATTTATTTAATTATTAAATTTTATTTGATTAATTATTTCGCTATAGAATTTTTAATTTCCACGGCAAAAAGGTGGCCATGTGCATCCACTCCTGAGGGCCTGTGGACACCATCAAGGCACTAAAAGACCATCCTTGGACTCTTCTGACAGAGAAACAGAGGTGGGTTTGTTGCTGCTTTATCATTTTTTTTGCCTTTGTAGAGAAATTCAGTCAGACCAACACAGACAATTCGCAAGGCCAACTGCAGCCTGTTTTGAAGCATAACCAGAAAATTTAATTACAAACAACGTTCTTCTCGTGCTGCAGATCACAAAAAGCACAACCACGGTGATTAGTGCAGAATTTCACTGTGGTGCTGCTCACACTGGAACAGCCAGTATGGTTCATTATGGTTTCCTTTATGAAATGAGGTTGGCTCAATAACTGAGTGCTTTAAAAAGGTGCCAGACATCAGGGTGGCAGAGCAGAGCTGCCTCCTGCCCACGGATCCGGTGTCAGGGGGATGTGTGAGGTACTGCTGGGGGTTTTTTCCCTTCTAGGCATGGATACTGGATGGACTGACTGCTTGCACTTGCCCCTGGAGCAAACTGATTTATTCATATCTGATCATTCTTCAGCTGAACTAACCTTTAAATGGGAATGAAACCTGGATTGTGCCTGTAACCCAACCAGGGGTCAGTGCGATCTCAGGCGAAGGGTGAAACCCAAGAAAGCCAAAGAGCTCAGCCCTGCACAGTCTGATCTGAAACTGCAAAGGATGGATTCCCCCAGCTGAAGGCTGAAAGCACTGGCTCTGGGCAGGCTCCAGTTCTACAGCACCCAAATTTTATTCTCCCTCCTTCCCACTGATCATTTCAAGGTTTTTCCCAGCGCTGTAGGGAATTCCCTGATATCAGAGAATGATAAACTGCAGAACTGAGTTATGAAAATGCACTGTCCATCCTCAGTTGAAGTTTTGCCTTCATCACCTTCTTTTGGTCCTGCCATGATTTTGACATCCAGCAGACACACTGGCTACAAATCCTGTGGTTTCTGGGAAAAGGCGCTGCCAGCAGCTTTATCCATGCCTGGATTGTAGATTTAGCTGTTCCCCAAGCCTGGCAGCACCTGCTGAGAGATTGAGCATTCCCAGTCCCTACAAACAGCAAGGAAGGAACAGGAGGGAAAGGTGGATGAGCACAGGCAAAGCTGCATCATCCCCTTCCTCAGCTAAACCTTCCCTGCCTGGAAAACTCTGCAGGATGGAGAGCTCCAGCTTCACCCACTGATGCTCCAGACACAGCAACCCAAAAACAAGCTGGGACTGAAAGGTTTCAAGTTTCTGTGCAAGAAAACAGGCTCTTCCAGGAGAGGAAAGCAGCCAGAAAGGAACCTTTTCCTAATTACAGGAGAGAAGACTAAGCAAGACTAAGGAGGAAGTAAGAAAGCAGACCTGTAACAGCAGAAAAAATTAGGAATACTGGGCAATTTCCTCATTTAAGGGATCAGATTTGAAGCATCATTGCAATGCTCCTTCTGTTTTTTTCTAGGATAAACAACCAGGAAGCAGCTGCCTCATAATTACCCTCCCTCCTTCTGTTCTGGAATTGCAGCACCAGATTTGAAGGGTTCAGGGCAACCTTTCAATGTAGTCCCAAGAGCTCCATACACACCAAATAAAGAACAGAAAGAAGAAAAATATTAAAAAAGAGAGTTCAGACCTTTCCAAATGATACACAGGGAAGTAACTGGGGCTTTGCTCCCTTTCCAAGGGGATCTGTGTGTATGAAGAGCAAACCTGCAGCTCTGCCAAGGCTGCAGGGTTGTCACTGTTCAGCCTGGAAGGGAATCAGTCACCCCAGGGCTCTGGAATTCCAACAGCTCCAGCCCATGGGAAGCTGACAGCACCTCTGCCCCCAGCAGGTCACAGAATGTGATGGGCAGGTAGCAGTGAGAGAACAAAATGCCTCAAAATTGACACTGAGAGGGGAAAAGCCTTCAAACATCAACCCACACAAAGGGGTGATGAACGCAATCACCCTGGGGGCTTTCCACATGTACCATAAATGAGCAAGGGAAGGACTGATAGACATGAGGGCAAGACTCCTAATTCTGCATCTCAAACACAGCGTGCAAGAGCTGGTCTGACTGAACCATCCCTACAAAGATCCCATGGAAAGCCTCCCAGGGGGGCTGTGATGTTGGGAGGACATGGATTGTACACGGCAACATGCTGGGAATTGATAAGAAAAGACCTCACTGCTTCTCTGTAAGAGGTGACTGCCAAGGGAAGAGGTGGGGAAGGACAATCACCCACTGGGTTTGCAAACTGGGACCCAGGGGAGAGGAGCTGGGAGCCCCTGGAGGAGTCAAGGACCAGGAGGCATGGACAGGAGGGATCCCCAGCCCTGGAATGTTTAATTGCAGCTTTGAACCTCAGGACCTGGGACAGCCACAGAATCATGGAATGTCCTGAGCTGGAAGGACTCATCAGGATCATCCAGTCCAACCCCTGGCCCTGCACAGACACCCCAACAATCCCCCCTGTTCCTCAGAGCGTTGTCCAAACGCTCCTGGAGCTCTGGCAGCCTCGGGGCTGTGACACTGCCCTGAGGAGCCTGTTCAGTGCCAACCACCCTCTGGGAGAAGAACCTTTCCTGAGATCCCACCTGACTCTCCCTGGCACAGCATCAATCCAGTCAAACACCCTGAGTGCTTGTATGTATGATGATCAGATCTATGAAAACCTCCCAACCTTTTTGCTTGGGAAAAGGCAACACCGGGAGTCGCCCAAGAAAGGGCAAAATTTCAGCCTGTGCAGGAGTTACAGACTCTCCCACTGCACTAACTTGATCTTTGCAGCATGAAACCAGGAACAAACCCCATGGCTTGCTCTCCTCCCTCACTAAACACCGAACAAGGAACACAGGGATGAGAAAGTCAACTGCTGTATTCCTGGGAGCAAACCCAGGGCACGGTTCAGTGGAAACCAGGGCTGCCAGATGTACCCACAATACCTTAATAAATAATAATGATTGAGCAGGTACTAAGGAACAGCCACCATTCCTGGTCCCCCGTGATCCTGGGCAGCCTTTCCTGAGGCACTCACACAAACAATGCTCTGGGAGTGGGGATTTTTCAGGAGTGAATAATCAGGGCTGTGACACCACCAAATTTAGCAGCTATTTGAAGTTCAAACAAATGCTAATCCAGCTTGTGATTATAAATCTGCAGCTTGACAACAGAAAAACACACCCAGGGAAGATTCTGTAAGAAGTCTGCAAGCAGAACTTACCATAGGCATTGGGGAATTCTCCAGGACCCGGGCCTGGATAAAAGGGTCCCGGTCCCGGCGGCTGCACTGGGTATTGCTGGGGGGGCCCGACGTACGGGGGGCCACTGTGACGATACTGGGGGGACAAAAACCACCATCAGTTCACACAGGAGCTCACAGAACCTGTAATGGAGCCCCCCAAACCACCAGGTTATTACAGATTCAGGAATTAGAGACAAAGGCAATCACTAAGGTTGGAAAAGCCCTCCACGATCATCGAGTCCAACCATTCCCTCCCCGCCACGTTCACCCCCAAATGTGTCCCCAAATGCCACATCTACACATCTTTTGAACACTTCCAGGGTTGGTGTCTCCACCACTGCCCTGGGCAGCCCATTCCAATGCCTGATCACCCTTTCCATGAAGGAATTTTCCCTAATATCCAATGAAAACCTCCCCAAATGTTACTGTCAGAAAAAACAATGAGAGGTAAGGTAAAGTCAAGGCAGAGAGGACTCAAGAGCTGAGGCAGAACAGAGTCACCTCCCTGATTTCAGCAACACTGTTTTATGAGGCCCAAGGTTTTAGAGTGACTGTAGATCTATCAAGTCAATTTAGATACATTTAAAGCACAAATATTTTCCAAGAGCTTGGTTTCCCATTGAATTTGACTCCTGCAGCCTCCATGCACAGAGCAAATACTTCAAACAGAGAAAGGACAGAGGCTGAACCACAGAATCACAGAATCATGGAACCACTAAAGCTGGAAAAGGCCTCTAAACCACCAAGTCCAATGCTCCCCCAGCACTGCCAGGGCCACCACTAAACCATGTCCCAAGAGCCACATCCACATGTTTCTTGAACACCTCCAGGGATGGTGACTCCACCACTGCCCAGGGCAGCCTGTTCTAGTGCCTGCAGTCCCTCAGGGGCCTGGCTGATGGATTTACCTGTGGGATACAGTACTGGGGGCCCTGAGGCATCGGGTAGGGCATTGGCAGGTGGTTCACCATCATGATGTGCTGGTTGGTTTGGTACACGGCAGTCGGGGTCTGTGCTCCGGGACGGATGGAGGGGCTGCTGTTCTGGATGGTGGCTCTTGGAGGCTGGATCTGAGGCCTCTGAAAAAACTGGGAGAGGGAAGGGAAAGAGGAGAGAAAACAAAGAACCGGTCAGACTTTCTGGGAAAGGATTAGAAATACCATTACAATATTATAATTACAATACTAGTTTCCAAGGGTTGCCACGCATTCAGAAAGCTGCAGGACAGTCTGGGTTGATCTGTGAACAGCAGGCCTTTCTATTTTACAAGGCAGAAAAAGGCAAGAAACGTTACAAACTAATAATTATTAGTCTGTAATAATTACAATTATTATTAGTTCGCAGCTATCAAATTTCACAGCTCAAATTTCAGAGCGAACGTTTAGGAAAAGGAGTTTGTCTCCTTTTTTTCTTTTAAAAGGTGGGTTGGCTGCTAAAAACCCCACCTTTATAAATACTCCAGGGAAATAAAAGATCAAGGCAACTATTCCAATGTACCTCCAGAAGAGCTAAAAGGCCAGAATTTCACAGCAGCCAGAGGCACCTCATGCCTTTCCCTTACACTGACTGATCCAGGCGACTCGTCCTGCCCTGTTTTCCAAAGGCTGGCAACTCGTCCCAGGGTGGCACCAGACTCTTCTACCACGTTGGGATGAAGTGATGCCCCGGGTGGATGGACCAGGGCCAGGAAAACCAAGCAATCCCCTGGCACTCGCTGCGTCCTCGCCCGCGCGCGGGAAGGCAGCAGCAATCCCGGGACGGGGCCATCGCGGGGCTGCAACACCTGGCTCTGGAGAGGCTTTGGAATCTTGGAAGTCAGGAGGTAAGAAATGCATTCACTGACGGAGGAATGGTACAGGTGAGACACTTATGCCATGCAGAACCAGGAGTTGGAGTTACCTGTATAGGTCTGAATCCTCCCTTCAATAACGAAGCAAGAAAGCAGCAGGAAACAGAAAGAAAGCCAATGGAACAGCTTACAGATCAACAGGAAGGAACAGGATCAACATGCACCCTAACTCACACAATTCCAGCCACCTCCTGCCCTGCTCTGAATCAACCCTTGCACGAACTGCCAGGAAAAGTGGTACCAAGGACTCTCAGAATCCCACAGGGTCAGAAACTTTTATACCTCCATATAAAACCTGTCCAGAAAAGTGTAAAATCAAAAGGAAAAAACCAACCAAACCATGACTGACTGCAGGAGATGTGACACTACAGAAAGACTTTGTGTTCACTCTGTTCCTAAAACATCAAGTATTTCTCCTGTCTGGTCTCTTCCAGTGACACAGAGGGAGCAGATAAAGCAGAAATCCTGGCTCCAAGCGTGGATTTCTCTCCATTTCTGCACCAAGACTGGGAGGGTAAGAAATGCCACATGTTTTAACTGCTTACAAAAAAAATTAATGATAATAATTAGGTCAGCACACATCACACCAAACCCTGCTGGCTGCTGTGCAGTGATGGGAACAGTCTGGGAGCAACTGTGTGAAGAGGGGTGAGAAGAGAAGGCAGGGATGACCACTGAGGCATGAGGGAATGAGCTGGGATCATCCACCTTGGGTTCAGGAAGGATGAGGGAGGATGGAAGGACGCTGTGATGCCTCTAATCCTTGCCATGACAATGAGCTTAAAATGGTCATTCTGGTGCTGCTGAAGACTTTGTAACACCTCAGCTGCTCCCCACAGCAAATGATTTCTCCAGGACATCCCAGAAATCCAGACACTGTTACGAGGAGCTCAATGACTTTATGTCCAGCCCTGTTAACCTGGATGGAGAACTGTCCCCAGCACACCGTGACCTGAACCAGGAGAAGGCAACTGTCTGGGGAGAGAAGTTTGGAGTGAGGGTGCAGAAAGAAAACCAGAAGAGCATCACCCTGCCATGGTCCTGCTCCAACCACGCTGGGGCTGTGAGAGGGGGGGAACTACACAAGTGTCCCAAGAACCAGGGGCAGGTGCTGAATTTACAGTGAGAATCACCAGAGTCTGCAACTTTTTAATATCCAAAGGCACAAAAAAAGTGCAAAAGTCTTTGTTATTTCACTGCAAATCACTGATTGATGATTATTTATAACCTGTTGGCAGCAGAAGCCTCACCAAGGTGGTGGGAAATTCCACAGCCGCCACAGGGTTGTGTTCATGCAGAGTGAAAACAGGCTGGAGGCTGAAGCAAGACCTGTCTCTCTATCAACAGCTGATGGCAGCTCCATCCACAGGGCAGCACAAGAAAAGCCACAGGGAGACTCCACCAGTGCCAGCCAGACACAAACCTAAACCTGCTCCTCAGGTTCCCGCTGTGCCTACGGAACCTGCTCGCACCAAACACACACCTGAGGGAAAACTGACAGAACAGCAACGCCCTGCTTGTGGAAAGCTGCTCATTTCCATCACTGGCAACTGGTCCCTAAAGGCTCCCGAGGGGAGTCCTGCTGGGGGGACACACTGGAAGCTCCGTTTCACGGGACATGAGCTGGTGTGTTCCCCGCCGGAGCAGAAGGAAGGGCAGGACCTGCACTCTGAAGTGGGGGTGTGAGGCACAGCCCTGCTCTTCCACAAGCACTGAACGCCCCCAGGGCAGTGCTGGGCTGCTCCACACCAGCAGGAGGATCTCTGACAAGCAAACTCTGTGTGGAAAAGCCTCTCAGAAGCTCCCTACACAGCCAACACCAGCACAGAACCAGTTCAGCTCCAGAGGTGGAGAGAAAAGGAAATTCCATCCCTGGCAGACCAGCAAGAAGAACAGCAGATCCCTTATTCCAAACACCACCACCATCAGAAGCTTTTGGAAGCACCAAAGCTGAGACCTGTCTGACAAAGTTTGATGACTTGTAGCCACTCCACTTCCAGTAAAAAAACAGGATTCTCAGGAAAATCCAGTACTGGAGCACTGAGCATCTAAGCCATGGGGGGATTTGGCTGTTCTAAACCAACATCAGCTGGCTGGCAAACTGGTTTATGTTCCATCCTCACCCCTGTCCCTCCAGAGCTCAGCCAGCAATATTCATGCTTAGAAATGTTTCACCATTCTGACTTGATCTGCCAAAAAATTCATCTTGCAAGGTCCAAGCGTCCTGCACAGACACCTCCAGGTAATGCCAATGATGCCCCAGGGGAGAACACCAGGACATGAAAATCTGACAGATTTGCACTCTATTTCTTCTAGTAAGCGCACGGTTTGGAGTGGAGCACACACAGGACCCCCTCAAGAGCAGGGTGAACCACAGCAAGGCTTCTGAGAGAAACTCTGTGTTACACCAGCCCTTCTTCGACTCCTGCCTTCAGAAATAAATGATCCCTCAGAGAGGAGCAGAAGCAAACCCCTCTGACACTGCCTTCACTGACTGCCTGAGCTCAACTCCTCCAGCCTGCTCGTTTCAGGAGCTCTCATCATCCAGCAGATCCTTCACCTCCCTGCTCAAGGAAACTCTTCTGGAAAATCCAAAAGCAGGACTGCACACAGGCTCCAGACAAGGTTTCCCCAGTGCTTCCCAAAACTCTGTGACTGGAAATAACCTCAGTGGTGTATCTGGAGGCTGCATTGCTGACGTGGGTTCAGCTCCAACCTTAGGGAATAACCCCTTCTCCTTGGCACCAAGTGCCTTGCTGGATGTCACCTGTCCCATGCACAGCATCCCTTTGCTGACCAGGTTTTCCACCTCTGTACTGCTGCAGACACACACCTGCTGTTGGTGCCACAGGAATTAACATTAATTTTAAGGAAATCTCCTTCTAACCTCCTGCCTTAATAACCTCCTGCTTAAATACACACACCCCAATATCTGGTTATTAATCATCACCTTCTTCATTTTCTTCCCACGTGCCCAGAGGCTGCTGAAGGCACCCAGATGAGGGGTTGTCAAGCAGAAAAATCAATGATCAACCAGAGGCCAGTCCCCTGTGATCACCCACCACTGCATTTTTAATGACCTGCCATTCACTTCTGTATTTCCAGTGCCTGTGAGTGCTCCCTCCAGACCCCAAAACCTGCACTGAGCTAGAAATTTGGGGTAAGAGCACTGAAAACAACCTCATGCCAAGCTCAGCCCAGGGAACATGGGCACTCAGCTGGTTTTTTTCCCAGTTTGGACCAGGGCTGGATGCTGTGATGGGTCCACGGAGCCCCACCGAAAGTCGCGGAGAAAGGAAGAGAAGGAGAGTTCAACAAGTTGTCACCCAAGCTCTGCACTTCAGTTAAGCTTCTCATACCCCTGTTACTGATTTTTAGTCTTCCTGGTGCCAGCAGGAAGGCTGGTGGGATAACCTGAGCCTGGCCTGGCAGGGGGAGGAGGAGGTACCTGCAGAGGCAGTGCAGCAGGAACCATCTGCCCACGGATGGATGTTGGATTTGACCTTTCAAACCTCAGCACAGGCACTGGGCTCACCTGGGGAGCTGCAGACTGGAGGCATCAAGACCACACAATCATGGAATTGTTTGGGTTGGAAAAGCCCTCCAAGATCATCAAGACCAACCATTCCCCCAGCACTGCCACCTTCACCACTAGACATGTGCCCAAGTGCCACATCCACGTGGCTTTTACATCCTTCCAGGGATGGTGACTCCACCACTGCCTTGGACAGCCTGTTCCAATGCCTGACCACCCTTTCCATAAAGAAATTTTCCATAACATCCAGTGTAAACCTCCCCTTGCACACCTTGAAGCCGTTTCCTCTTGTCCCATCACTTGTTACCTGCTGCCAGAAGCAGAAGCTGCAGTACAAATGCCCAGGTCCACATTCCCCAGTGGCCACCAGCACCTCAGCACAGCCCTCTGGGCACAAGGCAAGACTTGTTTGCCCCCCTCAGACTCTCCCAGTTTGGTTATTTCTTAGATGATTAATTTGAGAGGGAAAGCCCTTTTTGTGGGATTCAGAACCGGCAGCTCCTCCCCACGCTGGGTGCAGACAGGAGGGGGCCGTGGCAGTCACTTCCCATCACTTTCTGACTCGAAAAACCCCAGGAAGCTACAAAACAGCCAGTGGAGTCAGTTCAGGGAGGGAATTCCCAACCTCTCCAAATCCCAGAGCTTCTTCACCAGCCCAGCCCATTCTCTGTTGTACAAGTTCCACCCGAAGGAACTCGAATAACCCTGAGCTCAAACTCGAACCAACTGCACCAGCAGGCCTAAGTGAAATGAGTCTGCCATGAGCAGCAACCTCAGCTCAAACACTGCTGAAAGTCAAAAAGCAAACGATGGCATTTGAGTTTATACTTCTGATTTCTGCTTTTAATTACCTTGGCACCCAGTTTTAAAGTCACCCAGACGCTCCCCAAGTCGCTTCTTAAACGGAAGCTTTTATAAGCAGAGTCAAAAGTAACAAAAACCTGCATTTTGGAGCTCAGATTAGAAGAGAACTGCTATTTTCAGCTGTGCTTCCTGAGCATCAGAAGCAACAAAGTGACTCCAGAGCCTCAGTTAGGAATTAAAACCAGGGAAGCTCCGTGCACAAAGTGGGAAGCAGAGCAGTAATCTCAGGCAGGGAGGAGCTGAGGCCATTCCATTAAGAACACAAGCTGAAATACTGCCTAAAACCCTTTGCAGGGTCTGTTTTCTTTCTCCTATAAAGTGGAAGTTTTCCAGCAGGTTCTCAGTGTTTGATCTGGGAATCAAGGATCACTGATACACATTTAACTTTCAATCACAACTCCTGCAGCTATTTCATTTCACTTCACCCACTTTGACTGTAACACCCCAAATCTCTGATATTTTCTCTTGTACAGAATGTGATCACACTTTCTCCAGCATTAACTGGCTCCACCAACTCTAACTATCCAACACAGCACAGGAATTCCCACCTGGAAAAAAACCTGCCCATAAAGCTGCCATTCAACTTCAAGTGCTTAAAATCATGCTCATTTGAGTGCTTTTAAGATCTAATAATTTCAGGCAGCAACATTAAAGAACAAGCCATTATTTGCCTGAAAGAGACCCAGAATCAATAGGAGGCACATGTTAATAAAATCCCGCTGGGATGGACACGGGGAATTGCAGCAATTCTGCCTCTGCCTTCAAAGGGCATTTTGAGTTGTTGCAACAAGTATTAACCCTGCTATGGCCAATTTACTCACTGAGCACTTTTGAGGTTACAAATCCCAGTCTGGACCCCTCTGCTTAGGCTACACAGTTCAAACATGTTTAAATGTTGGTCTGGAGCATCCTCTGAGTGCTGGGTTTGGGATGAAGTCGTGACCCTCCTGCACGTGGTCGTGACCAAAACCTCTCTGTCCACCCCCAATCCACACCAGGGGTGGAGAGTTTTGGATTAAAAGAAATAAACATCTACAGCCCAGGTTTCTCTGGCCTGTCCTGATCCAGCACATGACAGATGTAACTGGGAATAAAGCCTGGAATATGTTTCCAGTGGTGACAGCTTCTTGCAGATAATTCTAAGCAGATTCAAATGTAACAGAGTCAAAAATCTGTGATAAAATCGGGAAAACACTTGGAAATTACAAATTTTAACCTGCAGACAAGGTCAGAACTGGGTCCAAAGGCAAGTTTTAGATCAAAATCTGACAGACTGGTGGCAGAGTCCCACCAGTAAAGCCACCAGTTGCTGAAGTATTTCCTCCAAGGCTGTGCTGCCTCCAGACTCCTGGGCCAAAACCTGCCCACAGAGCTCAGAACATTTGAGGAGAATATTAACTGGCTCACACTGAATATATCCAGTGCCTTGGTAACGACCTGTGAAAGAACTGAGGAGTTTCAGAGCAGTGATGGATTTTCAGCAAACACAGACCTGAAATTAAGGTCAAGAACTGAAGTATCTAAACAAGATCCTAATCCCCTCATTCCCCACGTGTCCCAGTCATCCTGCAAACATTCCTCCAGCACTCCTGGCCATGCCATCCCAGCCAGGCACAGAAATCACTCCCTTCTCTCTCCCATGAGCTCTTCCTGTGAGCAAACAAGCGCAAACGTCCCATTTTACTCTTTCAGCCCTTTTTTGCCCTGCTCTGGGCGGCTCCCACGGCCCCCAGGCTGCTCCCTGGGGAGGAAGGAACAAGGATGATGATGTTCTTCGGGTGTCTGTGCCCACCTAACACTCACCTGCTCTCCTGAGACACAACTATCCTCACAGTGCTCATCCCTGCAGTTCAACTGCTCAGTAACAGGAGCAAAGCAAGAACAAAATGACCTTCCTTGGCTCGAGCCCCTGCCCTGACACCACTGGAGTTAATGGGATTTTTATTCCTATTAACTTGGTGGAAACAACCTGCTCCTTCCAAGCCAAGGATGTCACAGAAACAACCCAATCTGGAAGAGCTTTCCTGCTCCTGTCATGCCTCTGCTCCTCTTTCCCACCCAACAGTAGCACCTCTGCCCCCTCCAAGGCTACAAGAAGCAGCACCATCACTTCCAGGAGAAAGAGTTTTGGCAAAGATGAATGGGGGAGCTGATAGAAAAGGTAATTTTAGACACCCTGACTAGGACAGAAGGATCTGTGTGTCTGTCCTGACACCAGAGAGGTCTTCAGGGTAATTCTGCCACCCCTGAGTTCCATGAGCCGGAGCTATTCCCAACCCTTACTCTTATTAATGGAGTGGTTCCTTACAAAGTCCAGGTCACGCAACAGGAACACTAAAAGATTCCTGCATGTCTGGCTTTCGTGGGCCAAGTGATAACAAGTTAAGCAGTGCAGTGGTAACAGATAACCAGGGGTAGCACACAGCACACGTGGCAACCGGGAAGTCGTTTGCTTTGCTCCCAGTTGGAAAAGCAGGATTTTCTCAGCTGACATCTTCAGGCAACTTAATCCACTGATCAGTTTGGGAAATAGCCACAAAAGGTTTTTTAGTGATGTGAGAAGGCAAAAAAACCCAAAATCTCCCACATACCTGGCAAGGGTCCCTCCAGGCTCTCCTTCCCTAGGGAAGGGGTGGTTAAAGGAGCAGTGACCCCAGGTGTGGATTGTGTTACTCAGCGTTGCAGGCAGTTGTTAGAGGGTTATGCAAGTGCTAGTAGCTACTAAGGGGTGGTTTCCTCCACTCTGGGTTAGTAGGTGAGTGACCTCCACCCCCAAACCCCCCCAGGCAATTAGTGCAGGGTGATAACGAAGGGGCAGGTACTGTACCTGGTGATGGGCAGGTCGAGGCCCCGCTGCAAACTGAGGAAAGGCGGGAGAAACAAACACAAAAGGAAAGGCACAAAGAGTCAGAAACACCACAACAAACCAAAATGTCACAGTCTATGCAAAATAAACCCACAGAAAATAAAATAACAACGACACACTCAAAAGCTTTGCTGCAGGACAGCGACAGACAGGGTGGGATGGACATGGGCACTGTGCTGCTGGGAGCTGGGGAGAGCAGCTCCCGGGATCCTACAGGCACTCTAGTGTAGGGATGCAGGCATTCCTTACCCTGCCTGGGAGAAGAACGTGAAACCAAACAAAAAAAAACAAACAAAACAACTTAAAACAAGCAGCAGTGCAGGTTTGGAAACTGTTTACGGTGGAGGGAAATGGTTAAAGCAGCTGGACTCAGCAGTTCCGGGGATTTGTGGGATTGAGGATGGGCACTCATGGCTGGAGAGCAGGGAAGAGCCAGGCACAGGTAGTGACCTGCCAGCCAGGGGCTGTGGGACATCCCTGCAGGGCAGAGAGCAGCGATTCCTTGCACATACACCCCCTGTTCCTTCATTTCCAGCTTGTTTTTCTCCCTCAGGATCACAACAAACCCCTCCTTAACGAGTGGGATTTGTCACCCCCTCTGAAAGAGAAGGACCAGGTTACCCCACGGTGTCCCCACTGAAGGGCATCAGCAGTGGAGCCTGGATGGAGAGCAGGAGGTCGTGGTTCCCAGCCCTAAGCTCAGGCAACTGAGTCACTTCTCACCCACTGGCTTAAACAGGGAGGAAAACAATCCCAGTTGAACATGCTCAGTCGACATTCAAAGCATTTCCCAAGAAGGAACTGATTGTTAAAATAGAAATAAAAATGGATGCAAGAAATGGAAAATATAAATAAAGATGACAAGGTGTCTTCTTCCAGAGCTGAGTTAGGTGTTGGAACCTTTAATTCTCAGTGTCATGAGCAGAGCTCCATGATGAGAGTAGGAAACCTACTGATAAGAGCCCCAATAATTAACTGGAACAATCAAAACTAGTGAGCCAGAGTGGATTTCCCCCCCACGTGCCTCTACTGTGATGGCTCAGTGACTTAAGACACACGGTACAGCCCATCTCTGCTCACGCAGGGACTCCCTGTGGTTTCATTTCTGCCTGGGAACAGTGATCAAAATTGGCTACTAATTATTAGTTTTCTTAATAAAAGGGTTTTTCTGTGAGGAAAAGTGGGCCAGGGTTCACAGGCAGCCCTTCCATCTTTTCTAATGCCATCAAACATGAAGCAAAGTATAAATATCCACTGGCCCAGCTGACTTTCTTTCCTTTATAAACGCTTTAATTGCTCAGATCTAAGATTTCCAAGAACTGCTAATACTGGTGTTTATATATTCCTTCTGCCTTCATGGTGACTTTTAGATGGAGAGTCATAAACCCCTTCAGAGAGGAGCAAATTCACACCCACGGCCCGTTTCTGGCACGAGGGTTTATGAAGAATGACCTGCACTGGTTCACCAAAGAGCTTTTTCATCCTGGAAAATTTTCCCTAAGATTTAGATGAAAGAATAAAAACACCAAAGCCTGGTCACCTTGGAAGACTAAAAAGCTGAATTTCAGCTTTAATAAGAGAAGGACTCGGAGCCTCCCTCCATCCTCCTGAGGCTCCAGGTGGGAAGAGGACAGTGGCTCTGTGGATGAGGAGGAACAGGCACCTGGATGTGTCTCAGGAGGGAAAAGCACTTCAAGTCCCTATTTCCCTGAAGAACTCCCCCAAACCAGCTCAAGTACCTTGGGAAAAGGGACTCAGGATCCCCTGGAAGGGCTGAGCCTTCCTGTGGGGTGACACTCTTTGTGTTACACACCAGTGAAAAAAACTACCCAAAAAGAGAATGACAGGGTGCAAAAACCTTGTGCTGCTTCACTTCAGGGCCAAAGCACCTCTCCCAAGCCTGTTCCACAGAGATTTGTTCTCACTGTGCTTAAAGCTGGAAGTTTATATCTGAAGAAGCTGGAATATACTCTGTGGTGGAAGGTAATGTGTTATAAGAAAAAAATAAAGAAATTAAATAAAAGCTCCAAGTTAGCGAAAAATGCCTCATCTATTTTGCACTGGTCACCACTGGCTCTTGATTTTTTATTTAAATAATTCAGGTTGATAGGAATTATTCCTATTAGTAGCTGTAAGCAACAGAACAAACTGTAGTCACTGCTGATTAAAATTCACACTTGGGGTTGTTTTTTCTCTGTTTGATGAAGACAGTAGACAGGAAAACTTTATAAATCCTGGGTCCAACCTTCCTGCCCCCTCATTCCCTACAGTCCTCTGTGGGCACAGGGAATGTTCTCTCCCTGGGGATGTTGGCCCACAACTCACAGCCCTCCTGGATCGCTCCAACACCCTCTCCAGCACGTCTTTTTTTGGGCAGAACTCCTAGGATTGGACACTTTGTGTTCAAATCCCCTGGTGCTCAGGGCTGGAATGGCCAGGAGAGCAGGGATAACTTCCAGCAGTGCTGAAGGACCTGGATTTCGTTTCCCTTCCCCAGCTGGAGCTGCACTTCGCCGTTCCCGCCATCAGAGCGATGTGAGCAGGGAGCAAACTGTTGGATTGCAAAGGCTGCTGTCCTGGGAGGAGCAGAAAAGCCTGAGCTCTGCAATTCCAACGGCCCTCGGATGCAGGACGGGATGGAGGAAGCTCCAGTCCCTCCAGGAAGCGGGGCTGGGATCTATCCTGCCCCACACGGGGCTGTGCTGTGGGAGCCCAGGGATGGCAAAACCACCTTCCTCGTCCCCTCCTGACCCTGCCCTCACCACCAAAAAGGATGGTTAAAAAAGAAATAAAATAGAATAACAGTTAAATTAAAAAAAAAACCAAATAAATGAAGCCCAGACAAAATGCAGGAGTAGCTCAGGCCCGGGCCAGTCTTGCATTTGCTTTGGGGTGGGAGGTGGAATGAGATGTGATGGGTGGGACCAGCTTTTAGTCATGGGGTGGAGATGGTCACAGCAGAGCAGATGGCAAAACCTGCACACAGGAGAGCTCAAAAAAATAGGGAAAAATGCCTGATGGCTGCAGACAAAAATCCTTCCTTGAGATCTCGGGAACGGGGCCAAACCCCTACAATTTGGTGTTTTCTGGCCGAATCTGCTCAGGTGTTCTCTGTGGAGTGACAAACCCTGAGGGACCCTGGCCTCTGCCCTACCTCAGGTCAGAACCCCCAGCTGTAACTCGGTTTGGGACCTTGTGTCACCCTGGGACCTTCATCACCACCTCACCTGGCAGAGGCTGCCACGGCAGCTCGTGCTCTCAGCAAAGAAGCAAAATCAGTGCATTTCTGTAGCCAACAAAAAAGATGTGGTAAAAAATATAAAATAAATAAAGAAAGGAAGAAATAAAAAGGGTGCCATGGGCACAATTGCCTGCAAGAAGGAGTACAGTTTGTTATATTGCTTACAATGCAGTATTTTATCCAGCCTCTTCCAGCCAGGGACCTGTAAACCGGACTCTGTTCCAAAACCTTCCTCCTCTTCCAGTTGTCTGTGCAATGTATTGGCACTGTTCTGCTGGGCTGTCAAAAAAACTGGTTTAGAGATGCAGCTCTTCAGTCAGGTTTTTGCTCCAGTTCTAACCACACCAATTTAGCTGTGCTTTGCAACAATTAGAGAAAAAAGGTGATTATACTTACTGAGGAAAGAGGTTTTACCAGCTGTGTCCTGCATTACTGATCAGAACGGGGCACTAAGGACAAATTCCCAGCTGTCCACACCAGAGAACTCTAAAATTGGTGTTAATTGGCTTGTTTATCAACACAGAGGTTCATGGGCCTCAGAATAAACCCTCCTGGACTGACTGTCCTGGAAGCTGCAGAAGCCGGGCCAGCACATCGGTGTGGCTGCTCACCGGGGGTTCTCGCCCCAGGTACAACTATTTATACCTGTTTTGTGGACAAACCCCTCTGTCTTGGAGGCTTTCACTTTGCTTCAGCAGCATTTGCCTCACTCTAGGAAGCTAAGAGCGCTGGGGAGGGAGCAGGGGGCTCGTGGGTGACCCGAAGGTATCACGATGCACCTCCCTCCGCTGACAGAGGCTCAGAATGTGGTGAGGGGAAGCCACCTTGCCTCCAGAAGCTGGGCTAAGCCTCTGCTGCCCTAGGAGGGTCTCCTAACATCATGTGGAACTGTACTACGAGCAGAGATTCCCCAAAAAGAGCCTCCCTTTGGGAACTAAAGTCCTACAACAGCAGAGCGGTATCACAATCAACATACACCTCAAAAAATAGACTGTGGAGGACAATCAGACCTAAAGCTGGATGAAAAAGGGGCTCAGCACAAAAAGATCTGAGTACACAGAAGCTCCAGGTCACGTGTGAGCACCTCCAGGGTTAGAACTGATCAGTGGCACTGATTTGGGAGCAATGCCCAGAGCCACTGGACACTGAGTGCTGCTGCAGAGAATCGCTGGTGTTTGATCTCTGGTCTATCCCTGCACAAAACTTTCTCAAAGAAAAAATTAAAAGAAAAAAAAAAGAAGAAAAGAGAAAGATTCTGGGAATGAACCTGAACTGTACAATGAAGTGAACCTGAAAGCAACTAGGCTAAAAATAAATCGTGTTACTTGAAGTAGATGAGAATCCCTCCATCGCTTCTTTAGCCACTTTAGAAGGAAAATTACCCTAGCAGGACAGTGTCTGAAAAACTCAGGCAAGGTTTGCCATTTGGAATGTGCTTCCAGGTCAGTAAAATGGGCTTCCCAGAGAACCAGCCATGTGCTACAGACACACACAGACAGAGAAACACACCAATGAGGAAGAAAGAACGGGAGGAAACGCCGCCATGGGCTCCTTACCGGCGAGCGGGTCTGAGGCTGGGTGTTCATTGTTTGAGGGGCTTGAGGGTACACCAACGTGGTTGGAGCTGCATTCTGTCCTGAGGGGTAAGGAGCCTGCCAGGGAACAAGAAAAATCAATATAAAATGAGTGTATTCAACGATTCATCCCCAAAGATAGGAATGGAACACGTTATCACACAGAGCGATTGACACGGAGATAAAGGCGACAGGATCGCAATGGAAAAACCTTAAACAAGGACCCAACCAAGTTTTCAATGCTACCTCTCTCAGTGGTAGTTTACTACTGGTAAGTAAGTATCAGTTACTTACTCGTTGTTAAGTCAGTCAGAGTTTACTACTATTTATTCAGTGACCTCCCCAAGCGCCGCAGCAAAGAACAAGCAAAGAGAAACGTCCACCCAACACTAAACCCTGCGTGTCCAAAGCCCTGGCCACACACAGAGGATTGCCAAAATCCTCCTCTGGGCTGCTTTTCAAGGAAAGAACTTGAAATGAACTGCAGAGAGGGACGATAAATCCTCCAAAATCAGGCGAACAGCGAGAAACAACCTCAAGTGGATTCACCAGACGCCGTTAAAGCGTCTCCAGCGCCGTGAAGGGCCTGAAATCATCCCAGATGGAAGGCAGGCCATGGCTACAGGCAGATCATGGGCTCTGCAAATTTTTCCTAGTTCCACCCATTTCCATGGGCTATAACAATTCATGCCACCAGATGCTGTTTGCCCAGAGTAACAATAAACTGGGGCTGTGGAGTTCTGCCGATGACGCATTTTAACGAGGCATTTAGAAATAACCTTTCAGAGCGCCTTTTGCCTCATTCTTTTTGAACAAAAAACATTAGAAGTCACAGTGTTATTTTTTTAAACAGTTATTACTGTAGTGGCACAACACCCAGCCAGGAGCCTGAGACGGCCTTTGCTTTCAAGAATCACAGAATCGTTAAGGTTGGAAAAGCCCTCCAAGATCATCGAGTCCGACCCTTCCCCAGCACTGCCGAGGCCACCAATAAACCACGTCCCCAAAGGCCACATCCACATGGATTTTGAACACCTCCAGGGATGGGGACTCCACCACTGCCCTGGGCAACCTGTGCCTGATCACTCTTTCCATTAAGGAATCTTCCCTAATATCGAACTTAAACTCAAGGCCGTTCCCTCTCCTCCTGTCCCTGTTCCCTGGAGCAGAGCCCGACCCCTCCCCGGCTCCCCCCTCCTGTCAGGGAGTTGCAGAGCCAGAAGGTCTCCCCTGAGCCTCCTTTTCTCCAGGCTGAGCCCCCCCAGCTCCCTCAGCCCCTCCTGCTGCTCCAGCCCCTTCCCAGC
>JAWWES010000055.1:1868829-1878918 GCA_035583135.1 Lophotriccus pileatus
CCCTCCTGCTGCTCCAGCCCCTTCCCAGCTCCGTTCCCTTCCCTGCACAGCTCCAGCCCCTCCGTGTCCTCCTTGTCTGGAGGGTCCCAGGAGTGCCCCCAGGGCTGGAGGTGCCACAACCATGCCCAGCACAGGTGACAACCTGTGTTAAGCCTTTTTTTCCCCTTCTTTTCCATCCCTAGACATAAAACCCCCAACTAATCACCTACTGGATCAAAATGTAACGCAAGGTAAATGAAAATACAGTTTAAACAGAATCTGACCAGGAAGGAAAAACAAACCAAAACCAACCAACCAAACAATAAAATGTGGCAGAGGGGATGAGGGGACTGAGTACAGCCCAAAAAGATCCCATCCCAAACACCAACTTCTGCAACACCTCCTATTCCTTCTCTGGGACCACACTCAAACTGCTTTTTAAAGAGTAAAACTTACACACAACTCCACAGAGACGTGAAGACACTGTTACTACCACCCAAACTAACTAAGCAGGACCTTCTGTTGTGATTCCCTGATTCCCACATTGCTTTGTGAGTCAAAATGAAGACAAAACCCCAGGTCTCCAAGCACTGCACCAGATCTCTGCTGTGAGGACACCAAACATGCTGGGCAGGGTATTTACCTGGAGAATGTTGTTCTGTAGTGCTTTATACCAACACAGCAGCACAGACTCTGGCTCAGGAGCAACTAAAAGCTTTGATCAGCCCCTGCACAGCCTCTGGCAGGTGAGCAGGGCAGGTTTTCCCTGTCCCTCCTCTCCAGGAGCTCAGCTGATCGGATCCTCTCCAGCCAGCCCTCCCCTCCCCTCCCTCCTTACCACTGCCAAGAACTAATTCATTCTAACAACTAATTTGAAAGAAGTCTTCTAATGCTTTTTTTTTTGAGCTGTCAGATGCAACATCAGCTATTTCCCCCTTTATTTGCCAAGTGTGACTGTGCTGGAGTTGGAGGAGTTGATGCTGTACAATGTGGATGTAGCAGAGCTCTCAGTGGGGCAGAAGGATGTGACATGGGGAACTCCAGGGTCTTTTCATCCACAGCCTGCAGAAGCTGTCCTGCATTTACAGGATCCTGCTGCTGACATCTGGGATCTCTGCCCAGTGGGAGATTAGGGCCTCTGCCCTTGGAGGATCAGTGGATTGTTTTCAGTCCATGCACCTTGCACAGGGTCCTGATGCTGCTCTTCGTGTCACAGAATCCTAAAACTGGTTGGAGGGACCTTAAAGCCCATCCTATCCCACCCCCTGCCATGGGCAGGGACACCTTCCACTAGCCCAGGTTGCTCCAAGACCCGTCCAACCTGGCCTTGGACACTTCCAGGGCTGGGGCAGCCACAGCTTCTCTGGGCACCCTGTGCCAGGAGGGCCTCCCCACCCTCCAGGGAGGAATTCCTTCCCAATATCCAACCTAACCCTGCCCTCTTCCAGTTTGAAGCCACTCCCCCTTATACCTCTCCTACCAGTCAGCAGTGAGCACACAGGGTGAGTGACAGGAAATATTATGAATAGATAACATCAATAAATGGACGAGTAGATAACATCAATAAATGGACGAGCTGACCGTGAGCTCCTCGTGCCTCCAGCTCTGTGTGTCAAGAGATGAGACCTCATCCCAAACTGCCGCTCCCACAGACCTCAGAAACAAGAAAAGGGAATATCTACTATTCTCCCCCACCTTCGGGTCGTGAAAACATGTTTTCTTCAGGCTTAAACTGCATGTGACAGAGCAGAGCCTAAGTCATCTAACTCCCAAAGCCCATCTCAGGTATTAAAGCTGCCCCAAAATCCCAGCTCCAAAACAGCCCCAGGGTTTTTTAATCACCCAAGCCAAAGCAAATGTGAAAGAAAGGAAGCACAGCTATCACTGAGCCTAAAAAGCTCTGAGTTTTAGCAGCAAAGCCATAAACCAGGCATTTGGACACAGTGCCAAAGGCACCCCCTCACTGATGACACGTCACTTCTGACACTGGGGGCTGACAGGATGACACAACCCGGTGTTGCACTTCCCCTGGTGTTTAAACCCTCGCAGAACAAACACAGCATTAAGTTCAAAATAAAGAGAAAAGCCACATAAAGGCTGAAGTAGTGGCCACTGAAGGGTTTGTGCTATTAAGGTGTCACCAAACAAGGCAGCTGTGACAAGTGACCGCTGTGGGTGCGAGGTCACAACTCTGCCCTAAGGAACAAGTGCAACACCAACCCCACTGCAGACCACGAACACCACCTAAAGAAACATGTTTTACAACCATTGCACAACAACAAACACTTCTGCCCGGCACCTTTCAAACCACAGGGAGGTTTTTCCTTAACTGGTACTTGTGTTAGAACCATAACAGGGAATAATAAAAGGGAAGGGAAAAGTGGTTTATAAATTTCTGCAGGTATTAACTTCACATATAAGATCTGTGGGAGCCTAAATAAATTATCAAAGATCCAAGAGAATAAATCACAGCCCTCTGCGGCTTTTCAGCCCCGTCAGCTGATTAAAGCGTTGCATCTATTCATCTGTCCAAGGGACTTCTTTCTGTGCCAAGCAGCTAAAGAGGAACAGAAAGTAAGGTGGTCACGTGCAGTCACGTGGCAATACAGGGCTCCAGGGCTGGAATGCTGAGGATGGAGCGAGGGGATGAAGAGATCAGCGAGGAAAGGCTCCAAAAATCCCCTAAATAAACCCCCGGGGAGGGGAAGGCAGGGAAGGAAGCACCACTCTGCAGGCAAGGGCTGGTTCTGAAGCATCTAAGGGCTGGACTGAATCCCTTGGGTTCACACAAGTGCTGCTGAGCTGCTCTGCTTGGACACACAGCAATTTCCTTCCCTTAAAGCTCTCCCCTCCCCGACTCTGTATTTCAGCTGTGGCTGGTCACGGGGGGAGGAAGGTGATAATAGCTGAGTGTTTAATATTTGGACAAATTGCTGGGAGAACCCTCTCTCTGGGCTGCTTCCACCTCAGGTGCTGCCGTGCTAAGCAAGAAAAAAAATAATCACTATCAACAAAGCGACTGAAAAAAAAGTTATTCTTAGCTCAGTCCCCGAGCTGGTTAATAAACACTGAGCCTGCTGCGTAACATGATTCCCTCGGGACTGCCTGTCCTGGGAATAAACAGGCAAAGTACACACACCAGGCTCACAAAAGCTGAGTCACGCAGCTCTGCCTCTGGAAAATTTTTTTGGGGAACAAAACTCTTCCACCCCCAGGCAGAACAGTGTCCCCTCCTGCGGCCAGGGTGGTGTGGGAAGGGGTTAATCCCGGCTCCTGAGCCCTCTCCTGACTCAGGGAAGGGCTGGCTGGGTCTATATTTATGGAGTTACACACCAGGAGGAGAACTGGACCTGCAGCTCTGGCACATGACCGTGACTCAGGAGCTTTGCTGCTGCTGCTCCCGTGGCTGTGACCTTGAGGGGGGAAACCTTCACACTCCCAGTCACCTCCCAGTAACACCAGCACAGCCACTGGGCTCCCGTGTGGGGAGAGCTCCTGCACCACTGCACCCCAGCAGAGCTTTGATCCCTCGGGAGGAAAACCCTTCAGAACAACGTGAGGGGTGTGCTGGGGCCACAGGCAGACCTTGCATGTCCCAGAGAGCCCCAAAGGGCTTTTTTCTTGCCCAGTGTGGGGCTTGTAAGGAAATCAAACCATATTTTTATGGTATCTTGCCCAGGTGGTTTATGTGTCATTATATCTCATATATCACTGCACTAACGAATTGAAAAAAAATGCAGCTAAAACCCCACCAAAAGTGCCACCACACCTCTTTAAAAAAATACCTTTTTACTATTTTATGCTGAGAAATACATATACCAAAACCATGCACCGGCTGGAAATAGGAAAAAGCTGTTGTGAGATCCAGCTCTTTCCTCAAAAGACACCTCCTCCCCACCCCCATTTCTCCTGTTGAACAGGTACCTCTGCACAGCACTGGTCTTTTCCCAAGCCATTCCCTGACCCAGTTAAATGCTAAATTTTGATTCAAACCCCCCAGCTGGGCACTTAGAGGAACACTCAGTGTTCTTCTGCTAAGGGATCCTAGCCCTAAATTTATAAATCCCTCCTTATACAAGCCCCTGAGACCAAAGGCAGCTGCCCCTGGGGGAAGGTCCAGGAGAGGAGGATCCCTGCCCGGGTGTTCCCTTTGTATCCCTGTTTTTAACAACCAGACTCTGTTTTCATTCCAGCTGCTGAACTGTTCTCCTTGAGTAGAACCGCAGAGGGAACGTGGGACGGGCTGTGCTGATGCACCAGCCCTTGAGGCTGCTCTTGGACACTTTTCCCTGGGGTCAGTGGCCTGGGCAGCAGGAATTGGGGCTGGGATGCAGGTGAAGAACTCCCTGCAGCAGCACAACCCATCCCTGGGCTCACCCGTGTGGAATGATGGTGACAGCAAAGGATTGTGGCCTTTAATTCTGAATCCTCGTTTCTCTGGGCTGGCTCTGCCCTCCCACAGCCTCCAATCCAATTCCTGTGATAATCACTGTAACCCAAACAACTGCAGCCCTCCAGGACCCCACGAGTGAAATCTCAGCATTCAGCTCTTAGAAAGTAAAGAGGATTATAATTTAAGCCCTGTATCTTCATTTCTCCCTAATGAACTCAGGCAGGCCAGAGCAGCAGCTCCTCAGGCTGCCCCTCCTCACACCCAGCTCCTTTATTCCCCTCCAGCTTTGGTTTCTGCCTGGCTTGGATTTTAATAAAGGTGTATCAGCACTAACTCAGTGTTGGGAGAAGCAGCTTTCCCAGCCTCTCCCAAAGGCAGCTGCTCCTGCTCCTGCACTGCCTTCCAGGGAAAATGGTTCAAACTTCCAAAGACTCAATGTTACAGCAAGATGATGCTTTTCATCTGATATGAAAAGCTGTGTTATTGCAAAGCAGAGATAACAGCCTCAGCCAGAGCAGCCCAGAATCTCCACAGCCCACAGACACGTGGGCAATGAAAGGCTCGTTTTCCATCCTGGTGCTGCCTTAGGAACATCAAGGGAAAGGGATGAGCAGGGTCCTGCTCTCCCTGTCTTCACCACCCTCCCAGGGGCTGCAGCAGGGGAGGTGAAGCAGCTTTTGACCTAAATCAGTATGTTGGCAATGGACAAAATAAACCACTTTGTGAGTGAGTCACAGAGCTGTGGAGATGTCCAGGATCAGCCCCTCACCTGCATCTGACCACAGGCAGGGCACCACTCAACACCTGCACTTCTTTCAGACATACTTGAATTTTACTGTCATTTTGGCAACCAGATAATTCCAATCAATCTCTTTTTGTCCTCCCTGGTGTGCTCTGCAGGCAGCTTGGAAGCTGCAGTGGGTATGATGTGAATAATCTGGGTATGGCAGGAAAAAATCCAGGGTACCTGTGACATGTAACTCCAGCTCATCTGCAAACATTACAAATAATGATGGAGAAACCTAAATTGTTGAATTTATTCATTTCAGCCTTTCCTACACAGCAGCCTCTCAAATAATGCACAAAGCATATTCTCCCACTACTCCTGTGAATTATCCCAGCTTTAAAAATAGCACAACAATGATTAAACCACTAAACAGGGACAATTCCCCTCTAAATGTTTTGTTATTACAACGACACTTCACCTGCAGATCATCACACACCCCTCAGGTCACTCTGCTTAAACACCATCCACATCCACAGCCATGTGTACAGACATGCTGGTTTTGGTGCACACCACATCAGAAATGCTGAATTTTTAAAGCACCTCATTTGCAAATTATCCAGAATCACTGAAATCAGTTTGTCTTCACTGCTGTAAAATAAGAATATGTGGGTTTTTTTACTTTTTTTGCCTCTCTAAGCCAGTGCTGCTCCCCTGGATGTGTGTCAGGCCGTGGGAAACATTTTCTATATTACTTGGAATATTCCAAGTCCCATTAAAATCAGTGATGAAAGGACCAGAGCTCTTCTCTGACACTGAACAGGTTGTGCAGACGTAGAGTTTTCACCTTAAAACAGAATTTAACACAGTTACAAACACCCTGGTCCTGATGGAGGGGCTGGGATGGGGTCAGGGTGGGACACGGGACAAAGTCTCTGCATGTGGGATTTGCTGGGAAACTCCCAGGTTTGGATTTGGGTGGAAGCAAAGAGTAAACAGGAACTGTGATTTCTGTGATACAGAGAAAACTGTAGGGTTTTTTCTAAAGCTATTCCCTTCAAATTCCATGTACTGGGTCAGCTCCAGGTGTCTTGCCTGATTTTTGGGATTTACCAAATGGAAGACAAGTAAAACATGCAGAGAAGAAGCAGCTGGCATCACCACTGCCCTTTTTCTCACAAGGATACTGGTTTAATTCCCTCTTTTTCCATAAGCCCAGCCTTCAGGATAATTCCTTGTGTTGGTAAATATGAACATTTCAGAGGTAGACGCTCCTGCCCGTGGCAGGGCATGGAACAAGATGAGCTTTAAGGTCCCTCCCAACCCAAACCATTCTGGGATTCTGTGATTAAACTCAACCTTTAGCAGGATATAAATACCCTGACCCAGGAGGAATTACTTCTCTCTGCCCCTCATCCTCTGCAGCAGTTTGTCCTGGGGTACATCACCTGTGTCATGACCTGCCCTGAGAAATTGGTAACCACCTTTTCATGGCTTTGTGTGATTGAATGTCACCCATCTGAGCAGGCAGAACAGAAGGGGACAGGGAAACTGAGTCCCAAGGAACAACCACAGAGCTACAGGGGTTTTTCCTTCTCTGACATGGATAATCAGGTTGTCCCCGAGGGAAGGTGGTGAAGGAAACATGGTTTGCTCTCACCTGGACAAAGACAGTTTGTGCAACACAGACACAAGATGCACGTTCCTGACCTGCTGGGGAGAGTCCAGGGGAGGCCATGGAGCTGCTCCAAGGGCTGGAGCCCCTCTGCTCTGGAGCCAGGCTGGGAGAGCTGGGCGATTCACCTGGGGAAGCTCCAGGGAGACCTGAGAGCCCCTTGCAGGGCCTAAAGGGGCTCCAGGAGAGCTGGAGAGGGACTGGGGACAAGGGATGGAGGGACAGGACACGGGACAGTGGCTTCCCACTTCCAGAAGCAGGGTTAGATGGGATATTGGGAAGGAATTCTTCCCTGTGAGGGTGGGGAGGCCCTGGAATGGATTTCCCAGAGGATGCCCCATCCCTGGAAGTGTCCAAGGCCAGGTTGGATGGGGCTTGGAGCAATCCTGGGCTAGGCAGGGGTGGCACTGTATGAGCTTTGAGGTCCCTTCCAACTCAAACCACCCTGGGATTCCATGAGATGATTCTGTGAATCCCCTGCAAACCAGCAGCATGAGGGCTGAGTCCAAAGGCAGACCAAGTCCTGAACAGACTCAGGATGGATGAGCTTTGCAGATCCTCCAACCCAAACCATTCCATGACTGTGTGCTTTTCTCAGCAGCTCTCCTGGATGTGTCTGTCCCTCACCACAGAGCAAAGGCACACAGGACACCCAGGCTGGGCAGGAAAGAATAACCCTCCTGCTTCCCAGGTAAGTCTCTCCAGCCGATCAGCCCATGCCCAACCCCAGACCCGTGGTCAGTGCAGGATCCAGACTGGAATACTGAAACCAGTGGCATTTTGAGCCATGGGGGTGGAAAGATGTCCTGCCAGTGGTTGTCCCCTCCCAGAGCCACCCCTTTATGAATTCCATCAGCACAAAATCTGCCTGGGTTTGGAACTGGTGCTGACGAAGGCGGGAGGCCACGGGGCAGGTCACCGTAAATCACTCCACAACATCTGGAACTGCTGCTCTGGGTTTACTTGGCTCCTTTCCGAGGCTGAACTGCCAGGCCCTGCCTGGCTGCAGCACCTGGCTCACAGCCTGGGGTGGGCTGCTAATGACTACCACATAATTAGGTAAATTGGTATTTTTTATAATAAAGATACTCACAAATATGGAGTGTATGTGTGCCTGTGTGTGCTGGGGGCAGAATTCCAACACCTCCACTGCTGTGAACGTCAGCAGAGACACCCTTGACTTCCCAAAGCACCTTTCACTTGTCCCATAAAATTCTGTCCCATTTTAACAAAAGCATGAACTCTGAGGACAAATACTTGTGCTCGGGAACACCACCTCAGTCAGCCCAGACCCTCCTCCAGAGCATCAGCACTTTTGCAGCTTTCCTCCTATTTTCCCCCAAAACACAATTAAAAGCTCCAAAAATTTGTCATCTTCTATCTCTGAGGGTGTTTCCATCCTTGGAAATACTCAGCACCCAAGGGGATGTGGCCCAGAGTTCCCTGCTCCAGCTGATCCTGATCTCCAGGTCTCTTCCAACCTTCACGTGAGTCCAAGGCAGCAATCAGATAAAATACTCAAATTTCTTTATCAAATTACACTGAAACCCAGAAATACCCTGTGTATAAAGTGTCTGAAATTGCACAAACTTAAAGCAAGTGAGTAAATTATTAGTTTCTAACAGCTCTGTGAAGAGGGGTCTGTGGAGATCATGGGCACAGCCCCTCCAGGCTACAGGGAGCCACAAGTGGAATTGCTGCTCCGGAATCTTTGCTGTTTCCATGGAAAGCAGCACAGTGAGAGCTCAGCTGGCAGGAGAACCAGGCTGGTTATGGATTCAAACCCTCACCTCTGGAATGTGGCCCTCTCTCCTGCAGGTAGAAACGGCTCCAGAGGTTATTCCTCCGTTCCTAGCCTGACCCAATAGCGAGCGGTGGAATCCAGTAATTCCAGGGCTGCCTCTCCCCACTTTATCTGGCTGCAGGGAATATTTTATGCCCTCTGTGTTTACCAAATGCAGGCTGAGTAAAGCCCTGACTTTTGTGCTGACTCTGGTGCTTTATGGAACACATGGTGTTTGTTTAAAAACGGCCTGTTTTCTGGAGCATGCAAGAAAACAGCCATTAAATCGCAGGGAACAGAAGGTATTATTACAGAACGGATTCCAGAACTGGAATTATTAAATGTAAGAAAATGGCAAGTTGCCTCGTATTGTTTTGTCTTCTCATATTATGAATAAAACTGTGGTTCAACAAGTGGCAAAGTCTGAAAAGCAACAAAATAAAGCCCAGAGCACGTGGCTGCGAGAACAGAAAACACACATGGAAAAGTCCTGAAGGAAGGGATCTGTGGAATTTTAAAACAGCTACAGAGAAATTTGATTTTCTATTAAAAATGCTATTTCCCTCCCTCCCCGCAAAGAAAAGCTACTGGCAAGTTTAAAACTGCTTTTGATTCACAATAATCTCACAAGCCAAATAAAGCCGTTTCCGCTCGCACCCGGCCAGGATGGGCTGTGTGGCCAAGACACCCACAGGGAGCTTTCCCACTCCAAATCCCTCCATTTGCACCAGGGTGGAAGGGCCAGGGAACACTCTGAGCCAGGCCACGGTTCCTCCTGGGAGGAAAGGCTCAAGCAGCCATAGAAAAACACATCTCTGCCCACTGGGCACAGCAGAGCACTTGGAGGAGGATCAAACACACCTCTCAGAGCAGGAATTTCCTACAAGGGCCTGGAGTGGCAGGACAAGGGGAAAGACTTCCCACTGCCAGAGGGCAGGGTTGGATGGAGACTGGGAAGAAATCCTTCCCTGGGAAGGTGGGGAGGCCCTGGCACAGGTTGCCCAGAGAAGCTGTGGCTGCCCCAGCCCTGGAAGTGTCCAAGGCCAGGTTGGAACAACCTGGGCTGGTGGGAGGTGTCCCTGCCCATGGCAGGGGTGGCACTGGATGGGCTTTAAGGTCCCTTCCAACCCAAACCACCCTTGGATTCCATGAGATGGGTCTGTGAATCCCCTGCAAACCAACAGCATGAGGGGTGGGTCTAAAGGCAGACCTGACTAGACTCAGGATTTGTGCTGCAATCTTCCCTTTGCACGTGTACCTGATAAAATTGGAATGGATTTTTCTTTCTTTCCTTTTCTTGTTGAAGAAAAAAAAAGAATTAAAGGCTGTTTCCAGTCCTTCTTAAGTGCACAAATATTAAAACTAATTCATTCATCCCTCCTACAGTGTGCCTTATGAAATCTAACTGCTTCCAGGGTTAAAAAATTATTAAAATTAACAGTGTTAATCGGCATTTGAAGCCACATTATGCCTTCCCCACTCTCTCCTCCTGCAGCTCTTACACCCAACTGCTCCCCCAAATTAGAAGACACCCA
>JAWWES010000055.1:1886808-1906495 GCA_035583135.1 Lophotriccus pileatus
TTCCACCAGCCCAGGTTGCTCCAAGCCCCGTCCAACCTGGCCTTGGACACTTCCAGGGATCCAGGAGCAGCCACAGCGTCTCTGGGCAACCTGTGCCAGGGCCTCCCCACCCTCACAGCCAGGAATTCCTTCCCAATATCCCATCCAAGCCTGCCCTCCTGAGCTACAGGCACTCCCAGCCCCACACAGGCACTGGCACTGCAGCCAGACGGGTGTGTACAGATCCCCCCAGCAGGGATAAAGGAGGATATTCCTGGCTCCTCTAACAGAGTATTCACTCCAGGCTCCAAGAAAGCAAAGCATGAGAGCAGAAGTCCCAGAGTTCAGCACTAACTGCCTTTCTCAAGTCATTTTATTGCACTCCAAGTATCGATGTCTGTCGTTCCAGTCCCTAAACCACTTCAAGAGCTGCGCCAGCAGCGAGAACCACAACCTGCAACTGCTCTGGGCTTGGGAACGGGCCAGGATCCTTCCCTGAGGGAAGATTTACAGCAGCCTTGTGCTCACCAGAGGAAAGGGTGGGTCAGGCAGAGCAGCTCAGCCTCTGTCCCCAGCGGGATCCTGCCCCTGGCCAGGGATGAATCATCTCTCCCTTTGGGCTGATCTCTGCTGGCAGGTGTGAGCACACAGAACCAGAGCCAGCCTGACAGAGCATCAGAAACTTTCCACAGCCCAACCCTGAGAAAATCAAAGTCTCTTCCCTGGCTCCCGTGACAACCCTGAGGGACTTGTCACGTCAGCTGTGCAGCAGTCGGGGCTCAGAAGCGACTGTAACGTGATGGGTATCAAATGATGCAGTTAAGGGAGGGAAGGAAGCAAAGGAAACACAGAATACAAGGAAATCATTCCCATCAACAGCCCCATCAGCAGGTTGTGTCCATGCCCAGCACCAGGATGTCTCCCTGAATGTCACTTCTTGGGGTAAAACACAGGTTATTTTGCAATAGCTGTGGGACTTCAACCACTGCCAGCTTTTTCCTCCCTATCAGTGCTCACTGATCCACAATCAAATATCCTCAGCTCCAACAGCACCGTGTCCACACAGAGCTCTGATGAGAGGACAGGGGCACTACTAACACCCCAGGTCAATGTGAGCAATCAACAGCCCTCTTTGGGAATTGCAACATGCAAACAGAATCATGGAACAGAATATGAGAAGTATTTAGGTTGGAAAAACACTCCAAGGTCACCAAATCCACTGATTCCACCAGCACTGCCAGGTCCAGCGCCAACCCGTTCCCCAACTGCCACATCCACAAGCCTTTGGAACACTTCCAGGGATGGGGACTCTACCACTTCCATAGGGAAAATAACCTCAGCTGGAGGTTAATTAAGGACATCAAGGAATGCTGTTCTGGTTGGGTCTGGAACCTGGAAGCTGAACTGAGAGGAAAGCTGTGCAGCTGCTTGGAACGGTGGTGCCCAAGATACTCCTGTGCAGTGCAGCAGAGAAGCAGCACATACAGGGTGGACACAGGTCTGGGAACCACTAAAATTTGCCTAAAAGCCTAATTAAGGCAGCAGCACAATTATAAAATCCTACCAACAACAACACACTTGGACAGCATCCCATGGGAACCCACCACTGAGCTCCCAGGACCTGCTAAGATCAGCCAAGTCCAGCTTAGTGAACCCACAAAAAAGACTGGTGGTCCTGCCAGCAGAAGGAAAAGCAGAGAGAACCTTTCTCAGCAGCTACAGCAAAGGAGGTGTTTCTACACCTTCCTCTTCCTACCACAAATTACTTACAAATAAAATGAAATGTAAGCTGCTGATTCTGATGTCAACGGGTGATCAAGAAAAACAAACTTGCTGCATTTGTCTGTACATTTGGTAATTGTTAACAAATCCATGAGGGAGAGCCTGTCCAAGCTCATCCCTTCTGAGATGCCTGTTCCCATCGTGCCTGGGGTGGGGTTTGCCGTTTATTAAATGATCTGAGATTACTATGGAAGCAAATATCCTCCTTAAATCTATAGATTAAATTGTTCTCCTAAAAACAGACACACAAAATGACATCTGAATTTGCTAGGGCATCACTTTCTGTTTTTCCCCAAGTACCAAGAGGCTCGCTTTAGTTTTCCAGAAGCCTTAATTCTGTGTTTTAAAGGAAGTAATGAATGAGAGATGACAAAAAACTCAGTCTGGAATTCCTGATTTTCTTTTTGAGATTAAATCTTTTGGGTTTAGCACCATTTACAAGTTTGGGATTATTCTTCCCCCTGCCAATTTCTGATTTCAGGTACTTCAGAAGCTGTGGCTGCCCCATTCCTGGAGGTGTCCAAGGCCAGGTTGGATGGGGTTTGGAGCAACCTGGGCTAGTGGAAGGTGTCCCTGCCCGTGGCAGGGGTGGGATGGGGTGAGGAACTGAGCATCCCTCCTGCACACTCTGCAGCCGGGCAGGGACCGCGGCGGCCTCCTGACCCAGATCCTTCCTTTAAGCACAGGGTGGCTGGAGCAGCTAATCCTCCCTAATCTCCTCCCTACAGGATTCTCTTCACTGCAGGAAGATCCCTTTAAAGGACACGAAGGCGAATCACGGAACCTCTGCTGGGTGTGAAATGACCGGGGGGGACCAACACAACCCCCATGGGTGAAGGATGGAGCTGAGCCTCAGTCCCTGGAAACCTGGGGCAAGGAGGGTCTTCAGCCCCTCACTTCCCCATGACCCCCTGCACCCCCCCTGGGCTGAGCTGGGCACCCTCCCACGAGGTGGTCCTGGCTCCAAAGGGACTGTGATTGACAGCTTGAAGGAGCGCTGGGTCCTGCCAGGCTCGGGGACTCTGCTCGAGGCTGCCCTGACCAGGTGACAAACACTTCTCCCTGCACAGACACCTCTCATTTCTAATCAGTTCACATCCAGGAGTCAAACAGAGAAGCCCAGAATGGCCTGGGTTGGAAGGACCTCAAAGCTCATCCCATCCCCTGCAGGGACACCTTCCCTGGTCCAGGCTGCTCAGGGGCCCAGTGCTGCTCCTCAGCTTATCCCAAACTCTCAGGGAGCCACAAACCTCCACCATAACCTGCCAGAAGAGGGGATCTGTGCAAAAACTGCATGTGCATCACCACAGTTATTCCTCTTATCCCATTCCCAACCCAGGCAGAGTTTGAGGAGCGTGTCTGCTCCCGGTCATTTGTGCACATTAACCTCATTTCAACAGAATCAGCCCCATTTCTCTGGGCACAGGGGCTGGCCTGGGGGATTTATGGTCACCATGGGTGCAGTTCCTGCTGTTAGAAGTCAACATCTTTCCAAAAAACTCCAACCCAAAAAACTCTCTTGAATATATTTCTTTGAATAATTCACAACAGAAACAAAACTTCCTTTTATTCCCCTTCCAAACTCTGTAGTTTTGGGGTCTTAGACCAGACCCACAAATCATCTTAACTTTTTGCAATATAAAGAATTAGGAAACACAGGAAGCTGCTTAAAGGGCAAACCCCAAATCTTTATGTCCAAATGTAGCTCTTATGATAGAACATCTCCTTTATTGATGAGGGGAAATTATTACAAGATTAGTTTGTTGAAATAATTATTTTCAACTGTGATTTGCTTTAAAATAATTCTACATTAGCTAGATGTACTTAAAAAAAACCCAATCTAACAACCTCCTTAATATCAACATTTTTTCCAGGATACTCTATTAAATAAACAAAGAGGCCTTTCCTCCAACTTTAATGACTCTGTGATTCCATGGTGACCTTCCACACCTTCAATTAGTGTGTTTTTTTTCGTAAAATCTAGACAAACTACATATAAAAATCATCAACTAAAAAGTTATTTATCTGTTGCAAACCCAGACCTTAAATCCCCGGTGCTTTGTGTAACAAAGACCTTTCATGAATGAATTTGTCAAGGCCCTCCCATCATGTGCTTTTTCCATCCCAATTCATTTTTCTCTGGACTTCTCTAAATCTGACACCTGCCTGGGGCTTCAAATGGAAGCCCAAAAGGAACCCAGCTGAGAAATTTCTCTCCTTTCCCCAAAACATGATATTTTCTCTCAAACTTGTGCTTTCTTACAGCCTGGAACTGAGATGCTCCCAGCCCTGGCTTCTATTCCTGTAACACAGCAAGGAGTGATATTTTTCCACACTGAAAAGCTATTTTAGGTCATTCTTCACAGTTACTTTTCTATTTTACATTGATTTAAATTTTTACAGTCATATTTTCCCCACAGGCATCTGCATTATAACTTGGGAGGAGAGAATTGAAAAAAATAACCCTCTTTAAAAGGAATTCAGATATTTTTAAAGTGGTTTTTAAGTGTTGTATGGAGTACAAAAAGGAAAATAAAAACTGAATTATTTATTACAACTGTTTGTACATTTATGTTCACAGAATCCCAGAATGGTTTGGGTTGGAAGGGACCTCACAGACCATCTTGTTCCACGGGCAGGGACACCTTCCACCAGCCCAGGCTGCTCCAAGCCCCATCCAAGCTGGCCTTGGACACTTCCAGGGCTGGGGCAGCCACAGCTTCTCTGGGCTAAAGATGCTCCAGCCCTGGACCCCCCACATGGAACCAGAGCTGACAACCCCATTCCCAGTCACTCCTGCAAACAGAGGAGGAGAAAACCTCACCCAGCAGCTTATGTTTTCTATAAGCAGCTTATGGTACTGCATAAAATACAGGGAATTTATCCCATCTACAGCTTTTCTTCCTGATTTCCAAATAATTAAAAGAGCAGCTTAAAAGCGTTTTTTTTTTTCTTTTGGCATTAAAAATATTTGCACTATCCCAACCAAAAAGCAAAATATGACTTTCCCAGGGCTCTGCTGATAAAGCAAAGCTTATAAATAACCCTGGGCTTCCAGCTATTGCCATTAGAAAAAAAAAAGAAATGAATAAAAGGAAAACACTATCGTGTGTTCACAAATAAACATCACTGTGTTTCTAAGCTAAATTTCCACAATAATCAATGTTATACATTAACAAGCATGTAGTACAGTGAGTCAAAGGCAGCTATAGATATTCAATCTACGATTAACAGATTTCTTCCTCTATGTAATGCAATGTTTTCACACGGAAGCAAATCTTCCTCGATTATTTATCTGATAAGGAGGTATTAGAAACGTGAAGCCACTAATACACCCCAAGTGAGGCTTTGAGATGGAGCCACCAGAAGGAAAACACGTCCAAAACACCGACACTCCAGTGAAACTCTTGGGCAAACCCATTCTCCCATCTGCTAAATGAAACTAGAGACACTTAAAAACAGGAATGGACCCACAAGTCCTCCCAAGATTTCTTCCTTTCCTGTTCACACACAACAAAAAAGGGTCTTCATAAAACCACAGAATTATTAAGGTTGGAAAAGACCTCCAAGACCATCAAGCCCAAGCTTTGGCCACTACCCCCATTTCCAGCAAATCACGTCCCCAAGTGCCACATCCAAACTGGTTTTGAACACTTCCAGGGGTGGGGACACCACCACCTCCCCGGGCAGCCCACTCCAGTTCCTGACCACCCTTTCCAGGAAGGAATCTTCCCAATATCCAATCTAAACCTCCCCTGGCACAACTTGAGGCCACTTCCCATTGTCCCTTGTTCCCTGGGAGCAGAGCCTGACCCCCACCTGGCTCCCCCCTCTTTCCCTACTCACACACAACCAAAAGGGCCTTTATCCAGCACCCCTTATTTCAGGAGGCAAAGAGAAGTGGCGTTTTCTTGAATGGATGTTTTTTAGTTGTATGGCTGCTCATTGTACTGGGGCTTTTTAATAACTACATGACAACACAGCTGACATAAAATTAAGTATGACATGACACATGACATGCTTTCCCAACCCCCCCCGAGGTGGCAGATACTCACAGTGCTGTACACAGCGGAGACGGTCGGAGTGAAGATCCGATCCTCGAGGGGCTGCTGGACAGGACCTCGGGGGATTCTGCAACACAGCAAGTCAAGGAAAGCAGCGTGGAAGGCAGGGCTGTGATGTGGGGACACCCCCAGGGGACACACCCCACCCCCGGGACTCACAGCCAGCCGCAACCCCACAGGTTCCCCCGAAGAGGAGCAGAGTGTGGCTCCAGAGGCTGTTCCCACACACACAGCGAGGGAACCGAACGCAAACTCGCCGCCGAACAATCCACAAAGCCTTGGGCCCGTCAAGAGCATCCCCCACCCCCGGTTTTATTTGGAAGAGTAAGGGAAAAATCCCAGGAGCCACAGGCCCCCCCGGCATTCAGCAGGACAAACCCTGCTGGTCAGCAGGGCCCCGGGACAATGGCAGCTCCTGTTTTGCTAAGCACGCAGGAATCCCGCTGGAATTGTTTCCTTGTTTGCCTCTCCTCACCCAGTGACTGCCTTCCTCCTCTGCCCACCAAAAAAAAAAGGGGCTGTCAGATAAATGGCAGGTTTCGAGGAGCTGCTGCAGGAGGATTTAAAGGCAGAATGCAAGAGTTTGCTTAGATTGGAAAGGTATTGTGGGAGAAGACAGGGGAAAAGATTGTATGCACACAAAAAAAAAGTTAGAATCTGGTTTATTTGTGGGATAAAACAAAGGGATGCAGGGGTTTAAAAGAAAGAAAAAAAAACAAAGCTTGGCTTAGGTAATACCCTACAGCCTTAGGCCCAGCAAAAATCTGTCAAGAAAAAGTCACTTACTGAAAAATTTTCCTTAAATGCCATGATCAGATTTCACCTTTTTGCTGTTTATATTTTATGCATCAAAACCTCGTGGCAAATGAGAACAGTCTGATTAAGGTTCTTGCACACAGGGCAGGACACAAATCTCACATGTTAACATGGTGGGATATTTAAAACAGTCATGAAAACACTCCTTGGTTCTGCTCAAAACAAGGAAAAAACATGCTCCTAAGTTAAATTTTGAGCCCAGAAGATTAGTTTGAGTCTTTCAAGAGAATATTTGCACTCCAAATTTGATCTCCAAATTCGTTCTGCTGCCAAAGCTTTGCAGGGGCCAAAATCACAGCAACGGGACAGACCCCACCAGTGCTGACAACGCTCGAGAGAGACCCAAGCTACAGAATCCAACCTGTTTCCCCCTAAAATGTGACCAGTTTTTAAAGCTGATGTCAGGACTGTTCAGACACAACCTGCTCTGCCCCTGCTGACTGCTCCCAGCATCCCCAAGCCGGATCAACTCTTCCTCAAGCAGCACTAAGGCAAATCTACAGCACCTGAAACAAATATAGGGAATTAAATTCACGGTATCGCCCCATTTTGGCTCTGAACACGTCACTGGAAAGCTCCTCCCTCACCAAACAGGCTGAGAAATTGCTCTAAACCCTCTCAAATTCGTTACATATTCAGTGTTGGAGCACCAGACGTGATAAAAACCTGGCTTGATAGGATTAGGCTGGGAAGAGCCCGACGCTGACCTTCACAACACCTTTGCACGTCAGTCCTGTCCTGTCCTGTCCTGTCCTGTCCACCCTGCAGGTGAGACACAGGACACAGCCCAGGAGCAGCTCCAAGCCGGGAAAATGAGGAGTGGGATCCAGCCCCGCTGGTTCCCAGGATGGGCTCACTCACCCCCCCCCACCTCTTTCTGGCTCTTTTTAATGAGTGCAGGGATTTGTTTGCGGGGTGGAAGGCTCGTCCTCGCCCTCCACCCTGCCAGCCCAGCCCCCAGTGCTGCCACTCCACAGCTGAAGGGCTTTTTAACAACCAGAGGGGAGTTCTGCTGACTCAGCAGAACAACAGTAAGATTTGCCACAGACTTCAAGGGAGCCAAGGCACCACTCCCAGTCCTCATCGCGAGGATTTGTGCCCCAGTTCTGGAAAACAGCAAGCCAAAATTTGGGACTGGAGGGTTAGAAACACACTGCAAGGTAGAATTAAAACTCAGATTTCCTGCTGTAGCACCGTTCCCTCACTCCCAGAACATCCCTGTGACAGTAATGCCAGCCCAGGGCCCGGAATGGAGCTGCCCCCCTTGTGTCACTGAGAGATTTCCCATCTCCAGGCAGCCCTGACAATTTAAGGAAGCAACTGCTGCTTCAAAAGGGATCGTTCCCGAGTTTGGAAAAACGGTTTCATCCTCGACAAGGTTGGGATTTATTTTCTTATTTTAGAACTTATATAAGGCAGGAGGAAATAATCTTCTTTGAGCAGAGCACCCGCTCTTTTTGCACCCAGGAAGAGCTGCCTGGAGGGAGGAGCAGTTCAGAGGGATCTGCAGAGTTTGGGGGCAGTGTTTGAGATCACCCCCAGGATGGGATGATTCTCAGCAGATCCAAAAGAAACCTTTTAAGTCCTTTTTGCCAAAGGATTTGACCTGGACACAGGACTGATGGGGACAAAATGCCTTCAATTCCAGTAAGCCTTAATGAGATGTAACATTGGGGAAAGTGATTATTTCCAGCACCCAACTTTGTCTCTCTGGAAGGAGCTGGGCTAGTGGAGCAATTCCTGCTTCCCCACAAGGAGCTGGGCCAGTGGAAAGTTCCCTGGTTTCCTCCAAGCCTCCCAGAGCTTGTTGCTGCTCCCCAGAGGAAATCCCCACCTTCCCTCTCCGTCCACCTGCCAAAGGAGCCCATCCTGGGATAACAGCTGCTGTCACTGCGGGAGAAGCGAGCCAGGGTGACAGCAAAGTTCATCAGAGTCGTGCTAATGAGGCTCTTTCCTAGAAGTGGGTGAAGTGACAGCACAGGGACTCCCCATGGGAGGTGAATGGGTCAGGGCAAGCAGGTGGGAAGTGGAACCTCATCCAGCAGCATCATCCCATCCCGTCCCAAACCATGCCAGGGCACTCGCACAGGGGTTTCGGTGCCATGAAGGGGCTTCACAGCCCAAAATGCAGCACAACCCCTGGGATTGCTGCCCTCCCCCAGCCCCAGCACATCCAGGCAAGTTCAGGAATTAAAGTCCAACCAGTCTGGCTCCACTGCAGCGCTGGATTCCCCACAGGCAGGAACACCAGGATATGCTGAATAACTCAGGCAGCTCTTTCATGTTACTATTCTGGCATGGTTAGATCCAATTCAGGAGCATCCTGTGCCCTCCCTCTTCCTCCTCCTCCCCTATATCCTTGCCACCCACGTCACTGACTTGTGCAGCCATGCTCCAAAATGATCCAGGAGGCTGGGAAGGGAGAGGGAGGGGTGGAAAAGCAAAGATAACCCAAACCTCACACCGTTTCCAGAGCTCCTTTCGCAGGGAGGAACGACACACAGGAGGAGAGAGACGAAGCAGGAGCAAGGGGAACCTCTTAAATCCAATGGGAACCTCTTATATCCAAGGGAAAGCTCTTAAACCACCTCTGCAACCATCAGGTCAGTAAAGAGGGACTGCAGCCTGTGTTTTGCTCCTTACAGCTCTCCCCCCTCCGTGAGCAGCACGCCAGAATCCAGGAGAAGGACGGCAGCCAACGGGCAGCACCGGCGCCGGATCCTCCGCGTGGCTGATCAGGGCTCATTAACTCATGAAATATATATTTAAAATCTCACCTAAGTGAGATACTTCTGGCACATTAATAAATGCAGGCACAGATGCAATGGGAGTTCCACCCAGTCCCCATCTGGCTGCAGCAGCGATTACAAGCTGGGGAATTTTGGGAGCTGTTACAGACCCAGTGGGAAAAGGAACGCCGGTTGGAAACCAAACAGAATTTTTCTGGAAACCAAAAATCTCCCCTAAAAAGGGGAGAATCTCTTTTAATTAGAAAGCCACAGCCACGCTCTGAGGAGAGGGGAATATGAGACTGCTCTGTAAAGCGATTAAGGAAAAAAAATCCAGCCCAGAGCTGCTGGAGCAATCACAGGCACTGCCAAATGCTGAGTGAAATGACAGTCAGGAGGAATTCCTTGCAGAAATCTCCTCCTTGTATCACATTTCTCTGCTTGTTCCAATCGTGCTACAAAACTGCAATTCTGTGAGATTCCTGTGTGCTGCTCCAGCAATGAACGACCTGGAAACACACAGCAAAATCGGCTACAGCAGGAATTTGTACAGGTTTCCCTGCTCTGCTCCTGCCTCCGAGACTGAAGGGGGCAAGAAATAACTCCATTATGTTTTCTCCCAAAATGGATTAATTTTCCCTCAAATGGTGCTTCTCACCTAAGCTCATTTCAGCCACTACCACCCATTTTCCCCTGAGCAGACACCGCTGGCCTCTCCTCTGCTCCCCTCCCAGCTCCGAGGAAGCACCTTCTCACAGGAATAAAAATATCCACGGCACCCACGGGCACCTCACACAAAACCATTCCAGAACTCCTGATTTTCATCCCTGCCCAGAAACAGAGCCTGCCACCAGCCATGCCCAGGGTTATATAATCCCCACGCGTGCCCCTGCTTGTACCGAAACTGTGCATTAAAAAACACCAGATAAAACCACCAAGCGAGATTACAGGAGGGCAAGAAACCACATCAAATTGGAGCATTCCTTCCAGCTTTTTTGGAGCAGGGAATCTGCAAAACCGCTCCAAGCAGGCAGGGATGTGACAGCAGGGGAGCTTTAGGAGAGCCCGTTTCTCCTCTGCAGCCTCTCCTCTATTCACCACGCAATTAAAATGCAGGAGGTGAAATCCCAACAGCAGAAACACTCCATTGAGCCGGCTGGGAAACCGCCCGGGCTCTGCAAAACGTTCAAAGGGAGAGGCTCTGCCAGTCACAGCAGCTGGAACTTCCCCGGCATCACCCCATCCTTGGCAGCTCCACCATCCTCTGTGCGGGGTGAAGCCTTTGTTCAGAGCGCTCGGCCCTACCTGGCAGGGAGATCCAGAGAGATCCGGCAGTGAGATTCCAGAGAGGTCAGCAGTGAGATCCCAGAGAGCCCTGGCAGTGGGATCCCGGAGAGATCCAGCAGTGAGATCCTGGAGAGATCCAGCAGTGAGATCCTGGAGCTCTGGCAGCGAGCTCCAGAGAGCTCTGTCAGTGAGATCCTGGGGCCCTGTCAGTGAGCTCCAGAGAGCTCCAGCAGTGAGATCTTGGAGAGATCCGACAGTGAGATCTCAGGGAGTTCTGTCACTGAGATCCCAGAAAGCTCTGTCAGTGAGCTCCAGAAAGGTCCAGCAGCGAGAACCCAGAGAGCTCTGTCAGCGAGATCCCGGAGAGACAGATCCGACAGCGAGCTCCAGAGACCTCCCCCAGCGAGATCCTGGAGAGCTCGTCAGCGAGCCCCGGAGCGCTCCGTCAGCGAGATCCCAGACAGCTCTGGCAGCGAGATCCCGGAGAGCTCCATCACTGAGACCCCAGAGAGCTCTGGCAGGAAAATGCCAGCTCAGCGCCGGGTCCTCTCCCCACATCCATGAGCGGAGCCCATCCCAGCCGCATCCCTGTGGCCGTGCCACGCCGGGCTGGCTCCGGAGCTCTTCCTGCCTGTCGCCCTCGCAGGCAGAGCCTGAGCTCTTAAAGAGGCAGTGCAAGGGGGGCCTCAGCGATGCCTTTCTGCTGGGCTTTGGTACCCAAGCGCTTCCAGGCTGCTGAAATCCCTCTGCTTCCCCAATTTTTCCGCCGTGCACACGGCGCAGAAGGGATGGGAGGCAGCATCGTGCTCCTCTTAGCAAGTTTATGTGGGATAATAATCAAGCCAGGCTTATAAAGGAACAGATAAGGGAAAACCATCAGCTCCCCTGCAGCACGGTGTGGTCTGGAAAGCTGCACATCAGGGAATGGGGAGCTCGGAAAGCTCCAGTGCTGGGGAGGATTAAATGGCAGCACAAACTCCTCAGCAGGAAATTTTGCAGCTTGTTTCCCTCAGCTTTCCAGCCACTACCCCCAAACTCAGCACCACGACCCCCTGTTCTTAGCAACCACTCCACCCATCAACTCCCCCTTCAAAATCAATCCCTCTTTTGACAGATCATGTTTCAAAAGCCCGGGAAAGGAAAGCTTTGGTAAAGCAAACTACAGCCTTTAAAACAATCAAAACAACAACAAAACCCCAAATCAACCACCAAGTGAAAGTCACCTGGGGAAAAAATTAACGTGGAAGATTAAACCAGTGTCATCTGCTCTCTCCACGCTCAAAGGTGACAACCAAACAGACTTCATCCAAGGAAAAATAAAAGGTTACAAATCAAGTAACTCCAAACTTATGAAAAGGCAGGATTGATGTTGCCTGGGTGACCAGAATTCAATCCCCCCATGTATCCACAGAATCCAGCCCTTAATCAGAGGCACATTCTGGTTTCCCCCATGTCCTTGTCACCTCCACATTTTCATCCCTTACAGGACTCGAGCACCCCCAACCACAGCTGAGTGTGCTCACAATAAATGAGAACTAATTAGTGTTACAAAAATCAAGACCGAATCACATTCAAAGATTTTGTAAAACTTTAAAGACTTAAAACCCAATGAAATGCCAACCCTCTCTAACCCTTCCAAAGCCTCCACCCAATGACACATCGTATTCCCTGTCCTTGCAGAGATCACGTTTCATTTCAGGGTGGGTTTGGGGTTTATTTTGTCTGTTCAGGGCTTTTTTTTCTAGTGCATTCCTGACAGGGGGGCCAGTTTCACAAGAATGATGTGGCCTCTATATGAAAACACCGCTTTTATTTCCATTTTCTTAGCCAGGTGCAACTGCTCTTGAGCAACACGATGAGATGCCAAAGTGAAGCACAATGCTGAGCCCTGACTGTTCCACAGGTCAGGCCCCAGTGGGGCACTGCTGTTTCAGTGTTTGGTGTTTATTGTTATTATACCAGGGAAAAAGCACATACAACTTTTTGCCGGCATGAGCACTCAGGGATACGGTCACAGTCAAGGGCTGCAGGCAAGGAATTCCTTAAAAGACCTTGTCAGCTTTACACCTTAATAATTAATACTTAAATCTCATCCAAGGACGTATTTCTGGCAAGCCAAAGGTTTTAAAAACAAAGGAACGTGACAAAAGGCATTTGCAAATAGGCAAAAATGGGGTTTATAGTTTAAAAGTATTGAGGTTTGTAACAGAGCAGAGCATCATTCCTGCAAAGACAAACCTCCAGGATCCACCACCTTCCCTAACGACTTATCCCCAGAAGGATCCCACGGCAAAAGCCATTATTAAGCTTGTTCCAACATTTTATGGCCCAGTATAAAGCTCTTCAGTGCCACATGTGTAGTCAGTGTTCACAGCCCAGCTGCCATTTATCAAGCATATAAATTTTAAGTGGATCAATGAAGTGTTTGTGAAACAACCTCTTTAATCCTTCGTGTATTTTGTGTATTAAACAGTAACACTGAATTCTCTTTAAGTTCTTGTTTATGGGCTGTTTTATATTTGCAACAACACTTTAAATAAGATACTTATCTTTTGCTTTTGTAACAGAAATGCACCTACATAAACACAGTGGATGTCTCAGGGCTCCTTTATGGCCTCTCTGGAAGTCCCTGAGTACAGGACTGGTGCCTTGGTCCCCAGCTGAACTATGTGATGGTAACAGGAAGTGATGGGGCTTGTCCATCCCTCTGCCATCCCAGTGCTCCTCATTAAATCATCCTCTCCTGAGCTCTGCCCAGACCCCAATGCTACAGCGAGGCTTTCCCTGCTTATCCCAGCTTATGCCTCTGAACGAACATTCATAATAAACACCCCGTAATAAAACTTGTCTGGAAATTCATCTTGAGCTTTTCACCTAATTATGTATCACTGATCTCAGCACCGGCTTCCAAATAATCCCAAACACTTCCCTTCCCTGCTGTCTGCCACACAATGGTCCCTGAGCTGTGCTTGCACGGAGCTGAATGGGAGCAGGCAGAGCTTTCCAAAGGAAAGGGGCACACAAGTCCCAGTGAACCTCAATGCCTGTCGGAAGACAAGCTTTCCAAGGCTGAAAATTGCGGCTTGAAAGGAAACTGCGACCTTCAAACGCTTACTGAACAGCATGCTGTCCCTCTCCTTCCTCCAGGCACACAGACCCCTCCTCCCTCCCCTCGGGAGCCCCGGCACGTTTGGGATCTCTGCGGATGCCGGCGCTGGCACGTCCGACTGCGTGGCCAGAGCTCAGGGGGCACATCCCCCCTGGCACAGCCCCAGCCCTTGAGGCTGAGCAAACCTGCTACAGCCACGCTGCAGCCAAGGTTATACCCGAGCACACCTTAAATCCTCCAGCTTACACCCTTGCTACATATCCATTCCACGAAATATCACAGCATCCCAGCATGGTTTGGGTGGGAAAGGCCCTTAAAGCTCATCCAGTCCCACCCAGGCCATGGGCAGGGACAACTTCCACTAGACCAGGTTGCTCAGAGCCTCATCCAACCTGGCCTTGGACGCTTCCAGGGATGGGGCAGCCACAGCTCCTCTGGGCAACCTGTGCTAGGGCCTCCCCACCCTCACAGCCAGGAATTCCTTCCCAATATCCTATCTAACCCTGCCCTCTGGCATTTTAAACCATTCCCCCTTGTCCTGCCACTATCTGCCCATATAAAAAATCCCCTTTCCCTCCTTTTTATAAGCCCCTTTCCTTTCAGGTTTTGGTCCACATGTGATATCTCTCACAGCCGAGCCAAGTGGGAATGCTGAAGGAAAGCCGGGGGGTTAGAGAGGAGGATAACAGGAAAAAACGGCCCCTTTGTTGCAAATGAAGTACATTGCCAGCACCCCACCCACTCCGGCACGCTTTCCAATACAAACCAGCAGTATTGGGAGCACCAGCTGCAATAGTTCCACCTGCACACAAGCACCTAATTAGGCAGAGCTCATTACTTCCAGGCTCAGTTTTGCATCTCTAAATTAACCAGCACTGGCGACAGCTCACCCAGGAGCTCATCAATCACCCAGACCTCGCCTCACCCCCTGTGTCTCCTCCAGCCCTCAGAGAGATCCCGGGGGGGGAACCAGGACCCAGATCCCGGCAAACGGCACAAAAGCCCAATCAATTCTTTTGCTCGATACCAATGTGTCTCTAAGGGCAACCTGATTTTGTTACTCCATCTCTGTCTCACTCAACTGCAACCCCAGCATGGAGGCAAACTGGCTATTTTCAGCTGAGACCTGCAAAGGTTGTTTGGGGTGGAAGAAACTGTGTCTAAACCCTGGTGATCCTGCTGGGATTTTCCCTGTTGGTGGGTGGGGGACAGGTCTGGAAGCCACAAACAGAGTATTTCTGGAACTGAGAACTCTGGTGTGTCTTTATTTTTATCAGCAGCATCTCCCAGAAGCAGGTTTTTAAATCATAGCCTGAATAAGGTTAAATCCAGGTCTGAACCAAGCTGTGAAATATTAGTAATTAACAAAAAAAGCCACAGAGGCTCCTTGGATCGTGTCTGTGCCAGCTCAGGTAACACAAGGTGAACAATGTGCCAGGAGAGCATCCCTTGCTCAGCCACAGACGCCTCACCAGCTGACTTGTCCTCTTTTCCTCCATAAAATACCAGCCAATTCCATGTTTTACGAATGCACATTTTATTCTCACAAAAAATGGACTCTTCTAAGAGATGGAAAAGTCAATCTATTGACATCAGCTCCCTTCAGCTGGAAATCACAGCGTTACCTCTCCGGAGAGGCAACGGCATCACGGGGAACGTGCTGATGTAACCCTGAAGTCCCATTTCCTTTTAGGAGGGTTATTTATGATTGCACTTGTCCATGTTAATTGAAACTCCCATCAGGCTGCAGGAACAGGCACCACTCAGGAACCTGCAGTAGCCCCATTTGTCTTCCACAGTCCCTGCTGCTCCGAGTGATCCCTTACGGTCCTCAAGCCACAGCCCCAGTCCAGGCTCCTCCTAAACAGCCCCAAACACTCAGATGGGGGAAAAGGCTGCACAGGGTGAGCCCTGGAGACCAGGGCTAAAAGCAGCTGAGCTCTGCAGAGTCTGCTCCAAGTTACACAGGACCATGGTGGGCCAATATCCCAAGTGCCACGTCCACAGGCCTTGTGAACACCTCCAGGGATGGGGACTCCACCACTGCCCTGGGCAGCCTCTTCCAGTGCCTGCCCACCCTTTCCATGAAGGAATTTTCCCTAATACCAACCTAAACCTGCCCTGGCACAACTTCAAGCTGTTTCCTCTCGCCCTGTCCCTTGTTCTCTGGGAACAGAGCCTGACCCTTCCGGGCTCCCACCTCCTGTCAGGGAGTTGCAGAGCCAGAAGGTCCCCCCTGAGCCTCCCTTTCTCCAGGAACATTAAACTGCATAAGATGCTTCTCCAGACAGCTTTTTTTTTGCACTCCCAAATGAGAACCAAGCAGATCCCCCTTAAGAAATCATTTCCCTCTAAGAGATGGTAACACTGGCTGAATTCACAGCACAACAGCCACCAGCTCCACAAATCCTTCAAGTCTGGGAAGATTTAGTCAAAGGATGGAGGTTTGATGGGGCTGGGAAAGGAGGGGCAGGTACACACACTCAGGAGTGAGATGGTGCTGTGCTATACCCTAACCATGTGTACACCATCAGCAATGCTCTACCTTGAGGCCACAAGAGGATTTTTGAAGATGCTGTTCCCCAGGCCAGGCCCATGTGCATCTGTTTAGGGGCACAACCCACTCCAAAGATCTCAGCTCACTCAGCTTAAAGCACAAGAGCTGAGAAGACCCCAGTAAGATCAAGGTAATAACTCATAGCTTTTAGTTTTCCCTTCCATCACAGAAAAGTCACCCTGTCCTTGTCCCCCAGGGGCAGACCAGACCTGACCAGCCAGCTCCAAATACAGATAGAAATGTAAAAATCACCGAAACTGGGTAAGCAACTGGCTTTTAGTTGACCAGAAGTGATCCTTCTTCCAGAATAATTCAGATCTCTATTCCAAAACAAGTCTCGTAGTTGGCAGCAGGTGCTGAATCACGGTCTGTGCTCTGAGATGACCCAAACACCTGCCTGTTGTCACGAAGGCAGCAGGACTCCTACCAAAAAACGCTGCAGGGTCGGCAGTTCATGGATTAGCTGCTCCAGACACTACTCAAGGCCAGGTTGGACGGGGCTTGGAGCCACCTGGGATAGCGGAAGGTGTCCCTGCCCATGGCAGGGGGTGGAATGAGATCCTTAAGATCTCTTCCAACCCAAACCATTCTGGAATTCTACATAACCCAAGAACTTGATTCAAACAGGAGAAACCCTCATGACTCCTGGTGAAGCTTTTCCAGACATTCTCACACTGAAGTAATTAGCATTTTAGTGGCAGTTCACAAGCCTAAACAGCTCAGCTGCTTCTTTTAATTAGAGGATTTTATGCAGCTATTACATCCCTGCTATTCCCTGAAACGAGACCAAGCTCTGAAGTTCCCCTGTTACCAAAATACTTATTTTTTCTGACCTGGACAAAAATAAAACCACCTTTAGTGTCAGCCAGCAGAATGCCTATCTTAGAACAACAGCTCACCTCGCAGCCCTTCCAACATAAAAAACCCTCATGTCTGTTCAAGCAAAATAAAACTAATAAATAACAATAATTTAGTGTGCAAGTGACTGAAGTTAATGGCTGTTGCTATTTTACGTGGCTCTTACAATGCATATCTCACACTTCCATTGCACAAGGGACAGTCCTGGATCAGCAGAAGCAGGGAAAAAGCCCAAGTCCTACATCCAGCAACTCCTCTATCAGTCCATGTCTGGGTGGCCAGGTAGGGAAAGAAACAGAGACTTCAGAGGTGCTGGAGGCTTCAGGTTTAAAAGCTGATTTTTCCCTTGCCCCCACCTCCCTGGAGGTCACTCAGAAACCTTCTGGCAGCACTGTTAACTAAAGGGGCAAAGGGGAAATAATTCCAGGTCATGGAGCTGCCCCAGTGTCCCTGGGAAAAGGGAAGAAAACAAAGGCATATTCCCTGAGGGCACAGTGCTTCCCTTGGCCCTGCCACAGACCAGCAGATTCCAGGGCAGATTCCAGGGCAGCCCAAACCCACCCAACTCAGTGGTGGCACCCACAGCTTCTGCCACCTCCTTTGGGAAGGACTAAGGATCTCAAGACTCCTGGTGACCCAGCTGAGCCCGGTGATTCAACAGAAAACGCTTTTTTTCCTTGGCTGGGTGAAGTTTTCCGTGGATTCCGTGAGCTGATCTGAATCACCAAACGCTCACATGACCATCACATCTGAGACCAGGGTGTGAGGACACGGCCTGGCCAGTGCAGGCAGATCCACCTTTCCACCTGCATCTTTAATCCCAACATGAAACTACCTCCATCAAAGCACCCCTGGACACCCCAAAATGGACCCTGTGAAACAGGAGCCGGTGCCTTTCTCAGCCAGGCCAGAACACCCCATCCTGCTCTGCGGCTTTGCCTCTTTTGCATTCCAGCAGAGGGGCTGGCTGTGGCACAAGGTTCAGCTCCACACCACGCTCCTCCCTGCTTCCTCCTGCTTCCACACCTCCACCAAACACTGCAGCCCTGGCGGAGCCAGGAGAATGGCCTGAGGGCCCAAAGTGGGGTTTGAAGCTGTGAGAAAGGAAGGAAAGCAACAGGCATGTTCACACCAGCTGGAGTCACAAGGAGCCCTGTGATTCTCCAGGATTATTTCTGTCCTTCACGTGAGACAGCAGGGAGGTGAATCCTGGTAGGATGTGGCTCATTCCTGAGGCATGGAGGCTGTGTAGGTGAAGGAGAGCAGTGAGGGCAAGAACCAACACAGACACCACAAGGACCACGTGAGCCTCAAGGCAACAAGGGCCAGTAAACCTGAGGATGGACACACAACTTATGCATTCACCAAGTTAAAAATTAACAAATACCTGGGAAAAGCAACACTTGATCCGAGAACAGATTTTCCCTTCAACACTGAGATCTGTTCTCTATGGTACTACCTGATTTGAAGCCTTCTAATTCTTTAATTAGCAATTCATTTCAGTGCCATTAGTTCATTAGCACGCTGAAGCTTCCAGGAGATGTTTTACATACCACCTTGAACGTGTCAGCTCTTGCCTTGCCTCTGGAAACACGCTTTGGGAAGGGCACCCTTCCACCACCAGCCGTGTCCGGCGGTGCACAACCCACCCCTGCTAAGGAGCGGGTGCCAATCATACCATTACAGCCCTACAACCGCTCCCAGGACTGCTGAACACCAACAACCAACTGCTACAGCCAAGCCAAGGCCTGGATGGGTGTTTGGGATCCGTCCCTCCACAGACTCTCCACGAACACCACGAGCAGCGAGGCCCGAGCGGGGATGTGCAGGAGGGGGTTTGGAAGGGAGAACTCCAAGGGAAGACAAGGTTATCCACAGGTCAGGCTGCAATTCCACATTATCTGCCAAGCTGCAGGCGAGGGGCTTTAAATTGTCCTTTTTGTGGTTTAGGGATTAAGCACTCTGGGAAAGGAGCCTGCCAGCACTGGGGACAGGGAGGGAGGAGAGATGATGGCCAAGGTTCAGCCTGGTGCTGATGAATAAATGCAGCTCCACCCCCTGGTGCTCTGGTGGGCACAGTTTTATACAAAGTGACACTAAGTGGAGCACTGAGCACTAATTTACACACAGGGAACCTTTCTAATAGACACGACAAACAAAAAACAACAGTCAACGCTGGAAAGAAAAATGGAAATCAAGGAATCTGCCATTGAAATCTGTGCATGAAGGCTTCAGAATTCAATTTATGAGGTGTTCCCAGTTGGCACAAGGAACTACAGGGCACATGCCTCTACGTAGGTAGTTACCTCCAGCCATCCGAGGACTTCAAAGGAGAAGGGAAGGGAGGGAGAAGGTGACCATTTGTGCTAAACTATAAAGTTCTTTGACAAAAATTTCTGTAGGTTTTAAATTACAGAGCTGGAGACAGAAGGCTGAAGTCCTCCCTCATCCCTGCACAGGAAAATCAGGAGAATTCTGCCCATAAGCCCAAACAGCACCAAACCTG
>JAWWES010000055.1:1909270-1924799 GCA_035583135.1 Lophotriccus pileatus
TCATTAGCCACTTTTATCTAACACTGCCTTTCTTTCCTTTCATCCCACAGGTTATAAATCTTCACCAGATTCCAATACAACCAACGGCCCTCTCGAAGGGGAAACCCAACTGGAAATCCCCATCAGCAGCTCCAGATCTTGAATTCCAGTTCATTTCATCAAACTTGCTATAGCCTGAAGTACTTGGCCTTGGCTGGATAAAAAGGCTTTTTCTCCTTGTTTAACTGGACTGTTCCACCTGAGTTGACTTATACCCAGAGCACCTGGAGATGCCTCCAAAGCGTCACGGTGACTGGACACAAGGCCTTTTCCAAAAACAAGAAATCAAGAAGCTTTTGGGAGGCCAAGTGAGGATCTGTGCACAGGTGAAGGACACAAAAGGCTGTTTTCCCAGTGGCTGCTCAGCCAGCTGGGTCAATGCAACATCAATGCACACCTTGCAGTAACAGAGCCCTGCGGCAGCAGGAAGAGCGTCACGTCACGCAGGGCCGTGGGGAAAGCCCACGTGTCACTGCTTCGTGGACCATCTCTGTCCCACATGGGGTGACAGGACCTGTCCCAGGTGGGGTGAGGTGCTGCCATGGCACCTAAGGAAAAGCCAGCAGGTATAAACACTGGCTGGTTATGTACTGTGGCAAATCCCACAGCAATCCGTGGATGATCCTGCAGACAGCAGGGAGTTACTTTCGCTGTTTACTGAAAAATAAATTCCCTATTATGGCAGAGAAAACGAAAAATCCTTCAGGAATCTTCCTAACTGAAAGGATTGGGGTAGTGATCTTTTACTGTTGTTATTGCCTCCAAGGTTAAAAACCCCTCCACCTGAGGAAGCCTCTTCCCACTCAAACACACCCCACAGGGCTCCCTCCTCTCCCGCTTCCTGAATGGAAGAGCCAGTGCATGGAGGAAAGGAGGCAGCACAGCTCTTTGGGACATCCAGAGAGGCAGGGGCTCTGGGATGGAAAAATCTGAGCACTTTTTAGGACCCTCCTTCCTCTCAGGAATCTGAGATGGGCTGAGATCCGAAAACACACACAGGCCGTTCCTGGCACGGCAGGCGCGGAGAGGGGGCCGAGGGGTAAAGGAACACTGAGGCACAGAACAGAGCTCAAGCAGAAGTCAGAATGTCACCACACAGCTCCTGTGAAAGAGTAAGGAACTGATTTTATTATGGATCAACTGATTGCCCCTTCTGATTGTTTTCATTTCATGCTATTTTAACTGATCTGCTACATTGTAAGGACTCCTGGAGTAACCACTGACGCATCAGCTTCTGCATGTTTTTCCTGCTCTTGGGTCTCTCATACTCTTGCTGCAGAAGGACAGGGACTCTGATACTGGCAAAAATTACAAACAATAATAATCCCATTTTTTTCCTTCAGTGGCATTAATCCCTTGGCTGCAGATGTCTTGGGAAGAGCACCTGACTCCAGAACAGAGTTGCTGTTTTGTGACGTCTTTAAGAGCGTCAGAACGGGTCCATGAGTAAGAGCTGTGATGTGTGTCTGCCTCTCACCCCAGATGATTCACACAGGAGCCCAGGTCCCACCTGGAGCTTCCACACAGCCCTGGAGCCCTTCCCCTCTATTCCCAGCCCACCTCCAAAGCACAGTGGCCAACAGAGTCCCCCTGACCCCACTGAGGTGTTCTGCAAGTGCAGTGGGGCTGGGAATAGAGGTTACACATCTCCCGTGTAACCTCCCACAGATGGAGCAGGAGGAACAAGGCATTTCAGAAGTTCCCAAAACTGCCACAGCAAGAGGTTTGAAAGCCAAGCTGAGTAAGAGGTTTGTTCCCTTTAAATTTCAGCTCCTGCCCTTTCTCCTCCTCTGTTGCAAACCAAGCGACACAGGCTGGGTCGAGCAGCACTGGGCAAGGCACTGCTCCATTCCACTCATCCCAGCCTCCACACTCCCCAAGTCAGCCTTCACATCCTGCCCTCATGAAATTTGGCAGGACAAGGGGAAGGCTTCCCACTGCCAGAGGGCAGGGATAGATGGGCTATTGGGAAGGAATTCTTCCCTGTGAAGGTGGGGAGGCCCTGGCATAGGTTGCCCAGAGAAGCTGTGGCTGCCCCAGCCCTGGAAAGTGTCCAAGGCCAGGTTAGAGCAACCTGGGCTAGTGGAAGGTGTCCCTGCCCATGGCAGGGGGTGGAACAGGAAGAACATTAAGGTCCTTTCCAATCCAAACCATTGTGGAATTCTATGTAACTCCACTTGTTTTAGAAGCCTGGTGATCTTTAACACTGCTCAGCCTCTGAGGGTGAGGCAGGTACACGGATTTGGGAGCAACCCATGGAGTGTGGCGATGCCTTGTTGCCTGAATTAAAAGGCTCAGCTCCAAGCCCAGCACTTACATGGTGAATAACACGCAGGGTTAACAACATCCCTGCTCATCCCTGAGCCACAGGATCTGTCTGCCTGGGATCCTGCCCTTCCCCTCGTGGCCTGGGCCTCCCCAATCTCTGAATGAACCAGCTCCGGCTTCCGGGACTCAGGCCCTTCAATGCCTCCTTTGAGCAGGGACAGCTGACTTGCTCTTTCTTTGGAGAGATGTGGGTGATGGTGGAGCATGAGAAATGGCTATTTATGGCATTTGGGAAGAGGAAAAAGGAAATTTTGGGTTGTCGTCCCCTCCAAAAGTTTTGAAATCCAACAGCTAGTTAAAAACAGGAGCAAACAGCAGTGCCAGGTATTCCTAAAGCACCTGAACTGTGGTCCCTCCTACTCCACTCCTTGCACAGATTTTGGCATGAGGCCATGCCAAACCACATGTATCCCCTCAGAATAAACCTCCAGGTACAAATTTCCAAGCAGGTTCAAAATTTCAAAAGAAAAGAAAAAAAGTCAACAGACTTCAAGAGGACAAACACCTTCAACAGAAGACTGTGCATGAAAAGTACTGTGAGATTTAGTAAGAGGATGTGAAAAAGCAAGTTTCTATTTATTTCCTGGCAGAAGAGCTGGAGCTGAATTCACACTGATGGGAGGGGAAGCTAAGGAAGGGGATACAAGGACCTGAAAAAAAAGGAGAGTGGATCCAATTCCTCCAAAGCCCAGCAGTTGGGTGCAAATCCGGCCGCTCTCAGCACAAGCCCCCAGATGAAACAAAGGAGCAGCTCATGTTGTCACCCTCTGACTCATCTCCTGTGTTCTGTACTCCCATGTCAGGGAAACAGAAAAGCTTTCTCCAAGATCAGCCCTAAGAGGAAGGGGACTACTGCCCCACCTCCAGCAGCACAGAAGTCAAACACACACATTTAATGCTCTGGATTCCTCTGCTCAGGAGGCCTCCGTGGGTGCTTTTGCCAGTTCAGCTAAGCCAGTATTAGCAGGCATGCAATTGGATTTTATGTTTTTGGATAGGAAAGGCTTAAGGGACTAAAACAAGATTTGTCCCTTCCCTTGGTTGATGGAGCTGTCCCTCGCATAGTTTAGCGGGTCAGACACAACACAAGTTTGGTCAAACCCCCTCCTAACTCGGCTACATCAATCCCCCCTCCAATCATCCCAGAGCTCCGACAGTATAATTAACGATCTGATTTAAGAGTTCCAGGCTGATGGCTGTGCATTATAAAATCTCTCTTTACTCAGGACTCATCAAAGCGAGTCGCAGCGCCGGCGCTGTGAGTCCGGAAGCGCAGCCACGTCTGTGAGAGCACAGCACATGCCTGTGGAAACCACCACAAATATGCAGCGCTCAGACATCAAAGACAGGAAAAGAGGAGCAGTAAAGAGGGCACCCAAGGTCAAAGCCAACACCAGGGCTGCTAAACCCGAGCTTTTGATTGCAACAAACCTCCCCAAAAGGCTGGCAGAGGAAGGTGGCAGGCTTGCCCAGAAGAGGAAGACACCAAGATCAGTGGCCGGAATGAAGCCCCGGGTGACGCTGACACACACCGTGGTTTGGGTGGCTTTGGGAGCACAGGGGGTTAGAAGATCATGCCTCACTTCAGTCAGGGCTAAAAGTGCCCAAATGCAGCTCATTTGGTCCATCCCAAGGTCTAACCCCTCGACCACCGAACACAAAGGTGTTTCACTCACTGAACACACTGAGAAAACAACTCAGTTTTACTTTCTTGGATAAACCTGGGCCTAAAATGAAAAAAAAATTATTAGAAAGAACAATTTGAGTGTTGTCTGACAGACAAAATTTCCAAGCAAAGCAAAGGCCCCCAGGCCTTCAGATTCATTTCCCCTTTGATCCACGAGCCCCTTACATTTATTAGCCTTCTGGACACGCGGCAAGGCTCATCCTTTGTACAGGAAATTGGAAGGAATTCAGACAAGGCTTTAGTTAAAGTTCAGACTCCCCCTATTGGGCTCCACCGCCACACAGGGATTTTACCCCAGGCACTGACTTCCAAAACTAAAAAAGCCCCCAAAAACTAGAACCAGACCCTGTGACAAGAATAACAGAATTAAAACAACGCTTCCCAAGGAGTGAGGAGGCTTTGCATTGTGTGGCCAGCCAGTTGTGCTGGTTTTGATGGATAAAGTAACTCCTTCTGGGTAATTCATGGAATATTGGCTCTTTTGGTGACAGAATCACAGAACTGACTGGGGTGGGAGGGACCTTAAAGCTCATGCCATTCCACCCTCTGCCATGGGCAGGGACACCTTCCACCAGCCCAGGTTGCTCCAAGCCCTGCCTGACCTGGCCTTGGACACTTCCAGGGATGGGGAGTGCACTCCATGACGGAATACACTGGAATCAGACAGATCCATGTCCCCTCCAGAGAGAGGGCAAAGAAATGCTGACCTGGGAGATCCTCTGAACACAGTTTTCCCGGTTTGTCACGTATTCACCATGAAGTGTTCTGTTACCCTTTAAAACTTCTCCCAGCTCCACAATTCATGTTCCAGTCAGGAAGATGCCAAACAAAGACGACGCAGCTCCACGTGCTGTTAGAAATTGGTTTAGAGGGCAGAAAAAACCCAACTATTTCTAGAACAAACAGCTGCACTGAGGTGCTTCGAGGCCTGGGACAGCCTGTGTGGTCATCTCTCAGTTGCTGACACTGTCTCATTTGCATAATCAAATTCATCCCTGTTCTCCCAGCTTGTTTCACCCAACACCTGATTTTGGGGCACACCCCCTCCAAACTTTGCCCTTCACACATCCATTCCCCCCCTCCATCCTCACCCCTGGCAGCATTTACATTTATTTTAGCGTACCTGCAACAAACCAGTGCTCTCCATCAGCTGCTGCCTAGCAGTTTATTTCCAGGAATTAATTCCATAGTGATATTTCATAACGATCAGAGAGCACCTACCAGCAGCTCCCAGGTTTATTAACATGGAATTGGAAAAGGAACTTTCCTTTTTGTCATCTCTACGTACTGGTAGGAAATGCTGACCTGGGAGCTTCTCCTCCTGCCACCCCTGTGCTGCTCTATCTACCTGAAGTTGGCTTAATTTATTTAAGACTCTGAGTCTTCAGGTCCCTAAAGACCAGAGCACAAAGTCAGGTCGGGGCGATACCAAGCGGGCTCCCAACTGTTGCACAGCCCTCCCCGGCCCCGCTGCCACTCAGCAGAGCAGCTGTTTTAATAAGCACTTACATCTTTAGCTGCCCTAATGCAATAACAAAATTAAACAGGACAACATGGAGACTAATCCAGCTGGGGCGGGGAAAGCCATTTAGTATTCCCGAGCACTGGAACGAGCCGTTTGGCTCCACCAGCACGCCCTGCTCGGGGAAGGATTTGCCCGGATCTGTTTACACGATCCACTTTTCCCCGCTAAAGGCATGAAAGAAAACCCTCTGCGGAAGAATCGAGGAGGCAACACGTTCTCCCCGCAGCTTTTTTGCAACTTTTCCTGCGAACTGAGCAAACAAAATGAATTCAGAACTATCAGTGCTGCTCCGGAGCTGTATTAACAATGAGCGTGAGGCTGCCCAGGGAGAAAGCGGGGACTGAGAGCATTAACAAAAGCCCAGAGCGCACTGGCTGTGCCCAAAGCCGCGGCCTGAAAGGCTCCTTTGTCTCTCTGGTCAATGCAGGCCCATTCAGGGGCCGATACACAGCAGAGAGAAAGTGAGGGTGGGAGGAAGAAGAGTCCTGTCTCTTCAGGGGACGTCCCCTCAGCTGCCAGGCTGGGAGGCAGAGCGGGCACTGCATGAACACAGGGCCTTTCCCTAACCCTGGCACTGTCCAGAACAAACCCTGGCTGAAAGGACGCGCTCTGCTCGCGCCCAACCTGCCTCGACCCAGGGACACACATTCCAGGGACTGGACATCTAGTTCCCAAAGGGCCTCTGAGTGTAATATAAATAGTAAGCTATAGAAAATAACCCCCTATTTCTGAGCCTGCTGGCTTTTCTGCAATCCCTCCCTCCCAACAATGAGCTATTGTTCCTCTCCTGGGACTAAGGAAATGTTTGTGTTCCTTCTCCGGGTCCTTTACATTTAGAGACCTGCTCCTCATTTCAACATCACTCCCCACCGTGCCACAAAGCCTTTCAGAGTTCCAGAGAAAACACATTTAATCCTGACTTCACCAAACAAAACCTTGCTCGTTTTCTTAGTGTTATCATGAAACTCAGCAGAGCCCAACAGCAAACCAGGACTGGCCAAAGAGGAGGTTCCCAGCTGGTAGTACTGTGCCATTTAACATGGACACACCAGTCTGGAATGTGGAGGGATGAAGGTGAGCACTATCTCAAAGGGTCTGATGCTTGCTGGCGGTATTTGTTCTCCCAGATGCTGACACAGAGGTACAGAGAAGCTCCTTGCCTTGGCCACGCAGCCACCAGCACCCAGAGTTTGCTCCCACATGTCCAGGCTGGATTCTCCACAAGGTTTAAGCCGTGGCCATCACGTACCTTCTTGTGACCCACACGTCCCAAGGAACAGAAATGCTCTGCTGTAAAATCCCAAAGTGATGAATTCACAGTGGGTTGCTTCTCTTCTCTCTCCCACACTGGGCTCTCGTTGCACACAGGAGCCCACGGCCAAGGAGCCGAGTCTGAACCCTCCGTGCCTCGGAGCCACCGCAGAGCCAAGGATTCCAAGCAAACAGGGACTCTGCAAAGAGGCTCCTGCACAGAGTCTCACTCCTAACCATACAGAATACACACTTAAGTGGAAAAAAAACCAACACAGTGCCCATTTTCCCCCCTTGCACATTTATCCTTCTCCCCAGGGCACGCCAGGGGACAGCAGGACCATCACCCCATGCAGCTGCTCTCGGCGAGAGAGCTCCCGCACCCCGGACACACACCCAGGCTCCAGGGGAATGGGCTCCATTTCCCTGCAGCAGCCTCACTTTGGATAACCACAGGAAAGGCTAAGTTGGCTAAATCCCATCTTTTTGCACCACCCCATGAGCTAATCCATATGCTGCGTTTAAACACTTCACTTTTGGGAACTCCCCATCTATTTCTGGAGTTGGCCGAGGGGCAAGATACTTCTTTACACAAAGCAGCAAATATTTATTTGCCTAAAAAACAAGGGTTTCTCAGCTGCAATCACAGCAACAACCTTTGCAAGAACAGCTTGTAAAGATAAAAACTTTTTTCTCTCTGTTGCAGCTGAACTAAAAAGGAGGAAAATCCCTCTGTAACTGGAGTTTTAATTAAATGTGGTTGATAGCCCATTGCAGGAGTTGCACACAGCCACTGTTCACCCAGGACACCCCTTCCTTTGGGGTTTTTCAATACAGAAAGGCCTCCTGTTCTTCACTGTTGAGATAAAGATCTTTTTAGACGTGCTGATCTGTTGCTTCACCGGAAAATGATGGAAAGTCTCATTAAAAACAGCCAGCTGTGCAAAAAAGTCACTGTTCTCCAGGCATCCAGAGGGGGAATCCACTCAGATGAACCGAGTCTGGAGTTGTGAACACACCCCTGGCTGCACAAAGAGTTTTGAAACACACACACACACTCCTGCCACTCTCTCCCCTCCTCGAGTGCAGGAACAGTTTTTGGCTCCTTTGTTTCCCTTGCAGGTGGGGAAGGTGACATGGAAAGAGAGGGAAGAGGAATTTAAAAAACAACCCCTTCACACAGCAAACAGCAAAGTATCTGTGGCTGCTGCAGAAGTGGGAATTTACAGCTGCTCTTGCATCACATCTTTGAGTTTTCCCTTTTTTTTTGTTTTTTTCACTGCTGGGGGTCACACGCTGTCAGGTCCAGCTGCTGGAACATCCTCAAAGGTGAGAAGGAATAAAGAAGCAGAAAGAGAAATAAAAGAAAAATATCCTTGGGGGATGAAACAAAGTGATTCTTGTGCAGGGCTGGAGTTGGACTCGATGACCCTTGTGGGTCCCTTCCAAGGCAGGATATTCCATGATTCTGTGATCTGGCACAAAGTCAGGGAATTCTCTGTGCACTCACAACTCCAGTGAAGGCAAGCAGCTGCTACAATACACAACTTGAAAGCAAAGCCTAAAGAAGCATGGAAATAGAGAAGAAACAAAGAAGAAGTCCATAAAACACCTATTTCTGATTGGCATTGACTTGGCCTGCCCTTGGCAACTCTGGCATGATGGGCAGAGTTGGGATATAAATAGGAAATTCCCTTTCACCTTCCTAACCCTAAGGTAGAGGTTGCTGTGCTGGTGACTGAGAACAAACCTGAGCAGAATAAGTTGCATTTATTTATATTCCTGATCACAGCATGCCCCACTCAGCATTAAATAACAACTCCTTACTCCAAAGCTTTAGTGTTTCCACCACAGATAGAAGAACAACAATAATCTGCAGCTAAGTACAGCCTGTTTTCAGATAAAGCAAGATGTATTTGTTCTGCTTAATTCTGCCTTGCATAGTCCAGATAACACACATTTTGAGATGCAATTATGAAATGCCAGCATTTAAAATCAACCTGTGACAAAAGTTACTCAATAAAACAATTAAAGGGGGAAAAAAAAAAAAGGCAGTTCTCACATGTGTTATTGCATTGTACAGGAGAGCTGTGAGATGCTGCTTATACCTGAACACCCATGTGGCAAAATGAAGGCCTAAGAAAAGCCAGACAAAAACCTCATTAAGGTAATTAAGGCCAGTAAGAGCTCCAAGTGCAGCTGCCACAGAGCAGGTAGGTTTAAGTCCCATGTTGGGCTCCAGGCTGCTTTCTGTATGGAAGTCACAGTTTCACTGTGGCCTCGAGTCTCCACATGTAAACAGGTTTTAAGGGACAAGCAACACAACCAAAACTATTTACTTGGAAGTTCTGTCAGTAAAGGTTTCCTGGGTTTATGTTCTTTGCTTTTACAGAGTTGTAAACTACAAAGGGGACAACACATATTTTGGGTATAAAGACTGTGGTCAGTTCACTCCTTTCACTTCAATCCCATTTTGCAGCTGCCCGAGTCAGCTCTGAGACTGGGATCATCTTAAAATATTGTCCTGTCCCCTGGCACCACGCAAAGGGACCCCAGAAGCTGTGTTTTTCCCATGGAAGTGAGAGCCTGCCCTCTGATCCCACCTGCCCCTCCGGCCCACAGCGTGCAGCCCACGAGTCCCGTGCTGTGGCCGCTCTCATGGGTCACTTCCCAGCAGTGACCCCATGCTTACCCTGTCACAACTGCCCACAGACCAAACCCACAACTGCACAGCCTGGGCACAGCAAACACAAGCCCTGCCTGGCAACAATGCACAGAGAAGTCACAATCCCAGCTGACAGATGAACAACTCTGCCCGAGGGCACCACGCGATGAACCATCCGAGCTCTGGCCTTTTCTGCCCACGCTGACACCGAAGGTTGGGAAGGAAAGTCGATATTATTACTAGACACAACCAAAATGACAGTATCACGCAGCACTTGCCAGGCCACATGCTGCTGGTCTTTCCTTCCCAGTCCCTGGAAAGACTGTTTTGTTGCAATTCTGGTGGTTTAAATAGGAACATAGCAAGTCCAGCGCTCTGATTCTCTCTGCAGCCAGGGCATGTCAACAAAGTGAGGAAGCTCCTTTAAAATAATCCTGTTTCATTCACCTCCCAAGCAAGGGAACTCACTGTATTCCACTTACCCATATGCAATCTGGAACAGCAGGGAATAGCCTCGGCTGTTTCACAGAACCACAGACTGGTTTGGGTCAGAAGGGACCTTAAAGACCACCCAGACACCCATGGGTAGAGGTGCCACCACCAGGGCTTTGTTTCCACAAACCACTCCTGGCCCATTGCTGTCTGTCAGGCTTTAATCCAGATAAAGTTCCTAATTTCCTGAGGTGAAGATAGAAAGCAACAGCCAAGAAACAGCTTTATTCTCACCTTTAGGTAAGAGAAAACACCCAGTCAAACCTCAGCTATGACACAGGTTCTCTGCAGAACAGCACAGGAAGGCTCTGCAGGGCTCTGTTGGGAGGGCCAAGGTCTCAATTTGGACAATCCCTGTTTGTCCAAACCCTCCCGGAGCTCTGGCAGCCTCAGGACCGTGACACTGCCCTGGGGAGCCTGTTCAGTCCCAACCACCCTCTGGGGGAAGGACCTTTTCCTGAGATCCCACCTGACCCTGCCCTGATACAGCTCCAGCCATTCCCTCAGGTTCTATCACTGTCACCAGAGCAGACTGGAGCTGCCCCTCAGGAGGAATCTGAACACAAAAGGAGCTGAAGTCCTTCCATCAACACCAGTTCAGTGTTTTGACTGCTCCATCTGAGCTGTATTTTGGGCTGGAACCCCCAGTGCTGCACAGGAATTCCTTTGCTATTTACTGCCAAGTTTTGGCACACCATGTTTACTGTGGGATATGTTAATGGGATAAAGCAGCAAGTACCAAACTGGAGAGGATCCGCTCTGTCCAGTGGCATTTGGATCAGTGCTCCTTCAGAGCTATGGTACAGACAACTTGGGGAGTGGCACATCCCAATCCCGACCTAAAAATATCCGCATTCCAGGAGCGACAGTCAATTTTAACTCCATTATTCAAACCTTGATTAAATCTAACGTTCCGTTTATTTCTTAATCAACCTGCCTCAAGTGACTACCTTAAGTCTAATCTCTCAAAGCCTTTTTTCAGCGGAGAGAAGATTCTTCCACAGCCTGAACACACCGAGGAGCAGGTAGAACATGAAAATGATTATCCACAAAGCGTGTTCTTTCCAAAAATATTTGGCAAAACACTGGGGTGGGTGGGTTTTTTTCTGTCTGTTTCATATAAACACGATGTAAAACGGAGTTAAAACAAAGTCTCAAAAATGCCCTTCAGCATCTAAAAATGATCCAAGCTCAGAGAGAAGAAGGCATCTTGAACAAGGCATTTCGCAGCACGGTGCAGCAAAAAAAAGAGAGTCCTTTGGATACTGTTAACCACATTTATTTTTATGATTAACTCCAAAAGAAGGGAAAATAAATCCATTACCTGAAAGAGAGAGATATCTTAACACTGCTTTCCATTATAAAGTTCTGCTAGAGCAGCCTCTGGCTCCCCAGCATTTGGTAAGTGTTAAAAACCATATTTCTGTATGGAACAGTTCAGCAGGGAAATGGGATGGCAGCTCCCAGACCCCCCCAGCACATGGAGGAGCCTCTGCACACTGCAAACCTCCCTCCAGAGAGGGTGAATGCCAAGTGGCTGCCAAAAACAGCTCCAGCTGCTGCTTGCCGAGGACGTTTCTGCCCCAGCTGATAAACAAAGCCAACCACACCCCGGGCCTGGCAGCTCAAAACCACCCGATTCCTGCGTTGGTAAAATAATACCTGTTTGAAACAGTTAAACATGGAGGTGAATAGAATCATGGAACTGCAGGATGGTCTGGTTGGAAGGGACCTTAAAGCTCATCCCATTCCACTCCCTGCCATGGGCAGGGGCACCTTCCACTAGCCCAGGTTGCTCCCAAGCCCTGTCCAGCCTGGCCTTGGACACTTCCAGGGATGGGGCAGCCACAGCTTCTCTGGGCATTGTAGAAGGGCTGGGAGAAGAGATGTGCTGGGAAACATTCCTGGGTCACTTCATCAAGCAAAGCCACCGAGGAAAGTGACTGTAACCATCCCTGGGGAAGAATATTCTGTGGCTCTGTGAAGATGGAAGATGCTCATCCCAGATGGGTGGTGTCCAAGTGTCGTTCCCAGCGAACGAGGAGTCTTCAGAGTCAAGGAGCTACATGGTTCAAGGAAAGGGAGGAAAGCAGGGATTTGTCATAGGAGATAAGCATTCCAAGAGAAATCTCACACCCACAAAGTCCTGAGCAATGCCCAAGGCAGAGCAGGGGGGACAGAGGCAAATCTGACACAAGGCAGCATCAGAGCCGAACTTGTGACGATTGTCGTATTTTCCTTTATCACATTTTGAAGGGAAGGGAAAACCCTAACAACAGTGTCTCACACTGAACAGCAGCCACACAAGGCTAAGCCTGAGCAAACCTCCTGGTAAATGCTGTAAAACTTTCCAAAGGCTGTGAGCAAACTGACCTGATGGAGTGACTGGGAAAAGACAACCAGGGAGAACAAGGTTTTATCTCCTGCGTGGCCAGTGACACACAGCCCACTCCTTGCTGGAGCTGCTTTGGATTTTGGTCTATTCCAAAGAAACAGATACATCTGTCCTCAGCACCTCTGGTTGCACACATCTAGTCTGGCAGAAAAGCAGAGTATTTTTAATAAAATGCCACAGACCAGCCATCAGAGCTAAAACCACGTCCACCTTCCACCTTCCCCATTCCATAATGCAACTGATCCAGCAGTTACTTGCCAAATACTCCTGTATTTCAATCACTGAGCTTAAAACACTTCACACCACAACAGCCAAACTACACAGTTTCTCACACAAACTGAATCACACTTCAAAGGAAACAAGGGTCCCCAAGTTCAGTGTATCTATCCCCTGATCAGCAGCTCAAACAGCAGTTTCTGGCCCAATACCAGCTCCTGGAGAGGCTCTGACCTGCTCAGCCCCCATCCCTGTGCTGCTTTGAGGTAACCTGATAAACATGTCCCGGGGTTGGGAAGTGCTGGGAAGGGAGAACTTCTGCTGAGCAACACGCTGGGCTGGCAGGGCCAGTCCTCCAGTCCCAACAGCCTCGCCAGGAGGAGAACACGGGCATTGTCTGGGGCTGGTTTCCTTCAGAGCAGTTACTTAACACACACTCAGGGAGTTACTTCTATGCTCAGTTGGCCCAATAACCAGTTCAGAGCATTAAAACCCAAACACACAAAGCAGACAGGGCCAGATGACACAACTAAAAAGGCACCCAGAGGAAGGCAGAGCAAGAGGAAACCCCTCTTGTCATAGAGAGCCGTTCCCAGGCCTTTATTTCAGCTTTAAAGCCTGGAATAAACTTCTGTGTGAGTATCACAGCCTACCTTCACTTGTGCTGAATTCCCAAAGGAAAACCTCAAGTCTCTGGCTTCAGCAGCAGCAGTCACTGCAGCTGGGGGCACGGTGTTACCTGGCTGGAAAGGAACGTTCCCAGTACAACACCAGCACCACAGAGCTCGTTCATGGCAGTTTTCAACCAGGACTCTGAATTTCTGTCGTGTACCAAAATTTACTTATTTTTCCCTCCCTGTGTGTGCCACTAACACAGAACTGCCCCAGCCCACTCACCTCAGACTCTGCCCTAAAAATCACAAATAAGCCACCCCAGCTCACCAGGCTACACCCCACACACGCCTCTGCTCCACAGGCACTGCTGCTCCTTGTGTCCCCCGAGGGCTCAGGACCCTGCAGCAGCTTCCAGCTATTTCCAAGCCAGGCTCTCCATCTGTGTGATAAGCAGGAACATCAAATAGCCTGGTATGTTACTGTCTCATTCGCTCAGCCGCGTTTCCTGCCGTGTCTCTGATCCTTCACGCTGTGACTTCTCGGGGAAGTGCAATGCTCTGCTGGTCACTGTGTCAGGAGCATCATGGTGACAGCAGTGCTGTCACCCAGAGTGATGGTCCTCCCGTCAGCTGAGCAAGGAATTCCTGAAGGATGATTCTCCAGAGTGTTAATGCTCAGTTCCACTCCCAGTTCTGTAACGCCTCGTGATTCCCCCCCCCAATAATCTTTATTTCAGCGGTTTATCAAAATGAAAGGAAATCCTAAGTACCTTCTTGCCACATGCAGAGCTTATGACTTCTCCTGAGTTAAAATCCCATGTCATACAAAATGAAATCCTGGGCAAGCAGGCATCCAGGGAGGGCAGTGCAACACATCTTACACTGCTGCACAGAAACAGAGTCCACAGGGGGATGAAGGCTGGATGGGAGCTCTGGGTCTCCCCAGTTCAATCCTCTGCTCCTTTGATTTTCCCTCCCAAGGACTCTCAGGTGCACATTTCACACACAGCTCTGCAGGGGGATCCAAGAAACAGTAACACCAAAGATATATTTATCCTGGCTGGGTCTGAAGATGGGCAGTAAATTAAGTCTCTGAGCATTTCCCACTTTAAAAAAATGCTGATTTACTTCCATTAGCTCTGCCTGTTGAATTCAAGGCCAGGTTGGAGCAACCTGGTCTAATGGAAGGTGTTCCTGCCCATGGCAGGGAGTGGGACTGGATGAGCTTTAAGGTCACTCCCAATCCAAACCATTCCATGATTCTATAAATTCAGGCCACGAACACAGGGGTAAAACATGGAGGGAAGGCTCCAACTCCTGCCAAGTGGCCTCTGAAGTGATGCCACACAGCTGAACCAACACACAGGCAGGAATCAGTGAAGGTGCACCTGATGTGCTATCCCAGATTGGAAAGAAATGGGAATTTCAGAACCTGCTTCTGCTTTTTGGTTGCTCAGGACTTTCTGCATTTACAGGACACCCTGAGCACCGAGCAGGAGGAGCACAGCACTCCTTTTCTGATGAGCATAAACCCCAATTCTGCTGATTTCAGGCTGCAATATCATTGCATTCACAGCAGGTCTCTAAAAACTGTGAACTTGACACCTACAAACATTATCCAGCCACTTGGATTTCATCACCACCACCTGAAGCATGACCAGGGATTCTCCAAGGAATGTGCTGATGACCAGTGCTGTTTTAGCAGCCTTTTATCAAATTACCCATAATCAAGACAAACACTGCAGAGGGGAGGAAGGGAAGAATAAGAAAAGTATTCTTCCCTTAAATGCTGATGTTTTGCTACACTTCAGAACAGGAATGCACTGGATCAAACATTTCTGGTTATCCCTGGTATCTCTGACGTTATCAGGGGCTGCAGTGCAATTTGGTTCACCAAACTGTCTGACTGAAACAAACATCAACTTCTTCCTTTTTCCCCCAACCCAGAGACATTTCCTGCAGCAGATACATAGTTTTATGTCTCCCATTTTTAAGCAAAAACACCACCTTAAGCACAACATAATAAAAACAAGGATGGAGCTAGACCACAAGAAAAAGCAACCCAAGCCTGAGCAGTGAACTCTCCTCCTTCCAGGGAGCATTTTCAACCCTCTCCTCCTGGAGGGGAAAGTTCGGCAAAATTCTCTGAGACCTTCCAAACCATCAACGACCTTCCAGAGTTTCAGCTCAACCAGCGAGACCTCCAACTCCCCAGTGGGGACCAAGAGTTATCCCTGCTTTCAGCACTTCCCAGCTTGGCTGCATTCTTCCCCCAAGAACTCCTTTCAAACAGTAACACAGGCTTGTGCTGCCAATG
>JAWWES010000055.1:1924899-1950706 GCA_035583135.1 Lophotriccus pileatus
TCAGCACTTCCCAGCTTGGCTGCATTCTTCCCCCAAGAACTCCTTTCAAACAGTAACACAGGCTTGTGCTGCCAATGGAGAAGCTGCTCTCCCCCTCCCTGGCTCTCTCCCGCTCCCTTGTTTTATTGCTGTGCTCCAGCTCCTTTCTCCACGCCCTTCCCAGGTTGATTAATACTCATCCTGGACGATCAGATGGCTGGTAATTCAGGCTTTCACACAGCCCCATGCTGTAACTCAGCAAGGCTCACACATTTCACTGGAAAGCTCTGTGCTGACTGTTCTCCTCCTGCTATCCCGGTCACTCAGGATGACACTCTGGACAGAGGTCCCGGCTATAAAATTCTCATGTTCTTCTGCTGCCAGGACGGGAATTTGGTGACAGCACAATTCATTCATTTATTTAATGATCTTAATGTCAGCCTGAGTGGATAAAGTGTGCTTTGGCTGCAGCCAGCAGTGGTGGGGCTGTGCCAATTCCAATTGTTTCCGTGAATGCCAGTGACTCCAGGTGCCACTGCAACAGAACGTGAAGGTTTGGGGAGAAATGGGAATCCATTCAGGCTAAACTTGGTGCACAACCTCACAACCAAATATTTCAGCATAAACTCCTTTATTTGTGCAGGTGAACTTTGGTTTTTTAAATTAAAAAAGCACTTTGGGAAATCAATCAATACAATTAAGCTGAACAGCTTAAGCTCATCAAAACTTACACCCTGTGATATCTGCATATCAACAAAAATTCAGTCTTTTTTTTCCTTGAAATCAACTTTAAAATACAATGCTGAAGGAAAACATAAAACTCAAGATGGACAGGTTGACAGCTGAATTATTTGCACTCACAAATCTGGAATAGGAAACACAGAGACCAGAAAAGTAAAGCAATTGAAGAGGAACCACCCAGTGACAAGTACTGAGTGCTGATGAGAAAGTGTGACACAAACCGAAGCTGGTTTTATATTCTGCAGAGTGGATGTCAGAAGATGTCTCAGTGGCTCAAGAAATAGCACATCCACATGATCCTTGTGGTACTAAAGCTGGGCACGAAGCACCAGTTGCTGAAATCCCCTTCCCAGCACACTCCAAAGTTCGAGGTGCACCACATTAAAGTCACAACAAACAGGCTTTAAATACATTTTGGGTTCAGTTCTTGACTTCCCTCCCAAGTAAGTGCCACAGGTCACCCACGCTCAGCTGCACCACCCTGCTGAGTTCCCTTTTCAATACAACCTATTGAGTCAGCCCAACGAACCAGCTGCAGAGGGTCCTGAGTCGAGCCTGTACATCACCACAGACAGGAATTCAGGACTTCCAGAAAGTTTTCAGACAGATTTCACCCTCAATTCCCCATCAGACCTGGCAGTTCTGTGGGAAATCTCGTGGCAACCCCAGGACAGCAGGGCTGGTCTCGCCACTCAGTGGAAATGCACTTTCTGTTTCCAGACAGGTCCTTTCCAGGGATGCTTAGGAGCATTCTCAAGACAGCAGCTGACTAAAAAACTAAAGCTGGAAGTAGTATCACTAAAAAATCTTTCCCTTTGATGTGCTTAGCAAGAGTCTCCTGCTAAGCCTGAAAGACCAAAGACGGAGTTCTCTCATTTTTGCTTTTAGGCAAGAGAACAAAACAAGCCCAGAAAAACAACTGTTTCAAGGCACAGTAACGTCTATAACTTATTAATAACACATAAAAGAGGGAAATCTGTTTTCAGACCACCATTAGCACGGCCACAGCATGGGCTCAGATGGATTTCCAAACACCACCAGTGCCACAGACTCTGCAATCAGACTTCTCTGACTACTGTAACTGAGTAACTCACACAGTCACCCTCACGTGTAAACCAAACCCAAACCCAAACACACCACCATCATCTGGCAACCCCAAACAGAGCAGCCCTGCAATGTTTATTAGTTTCCACCTCCCAAAAGCTTTCCAAACTCAGGAAAACCTGTGTTATTTAAGACCTTTGACTGCATTAACTCATCCTGGCTTGGTGTTTTCACAGCACCAAGAGCAAACTCCGAGGCTGGCAGGGAGATTTCTTCTCCCACCGCGTGCAGGCCCCTCTCCTGCTAAAAGCAGGGATGGTCTTTGTGCTTCCAACTTTTCCAGCTATTCCCATGCAGATACTCTTACTCTGAAGCATGGGAGTCTCTTTCCTGCTGAACTCAAGCAGTTGGAAAGGAGCAGCTGCTCACTGCAACTCGACAAGTCCTGACCCATTTCAACACTTCTCCAGCGGATTTGGAGAGCGCTCCCAGGACGGTCGAGGCCGGGATACGTTTTTTCTTTCAAGACACACATTTCAGAAGCCACTCTTGTCTTTTTTGCAAGCATATCTAAAGCTCTAGAAATATTTTAGCCCTCGTCCAGATAAAGGAAACACAGAGGTGCTATAAACAACAACGGAAACGTGTTATTTTTGGTGGCAGAACTGATTTAAACCCAATACAATCACAGTGTGGGGAAACTTGTCCTTTTCTCTCCACCTCAACTGTGCAGCAAACAACGGTAAAAACAACTCCTCAGGTACCACTGGAATACAGAGAGTGTAATTTTCCTTTGGGAGAGAAAAAAAATAATCAAGCTGTCCCATTAACCCAGTTACATGCCCAGCAGCAATTTGACTCAAGTCCCATCAGCAACAGCGTGCCATCACCTACTCCAAAAACAGGGAGCACTCTGGGACACCTTCCAAACCCATGGAATAAACCATAGGAATAACGTGCATCAGAAGATTCCAGTAGCCTAAAAGCTTATTTTGCTCTGCTCCCTTTGATCCTTCCCTTTTTTTAAGAACCCATTCTATTCCCTTCTTCCAGCTGTTCCACACCACCAGCTCCTATTAAAACCAAGTCCTCAGTTTGGGGAGGGAAGTTGTACAGGGGAGAGAAAGGGCTTGAAATCACAGCCAGTGTAAAACACAGCACCCTGAGAGGCACAGCAACTCTGCTCCCTTCCAAAAACAAGAAGAAAGATCAGTTCCCCTGGTTCCTCCAGAGCATGGGGTGCACAACTCCTCCCCCCACGCGTTGGTGCCTCGGAACAAACACCCGTTTTCTCTTCCCCATTCATTCCAGAAAAGCTTTTGCAATTGCCAGCAGCCACATTCAAGTCACAGATAAAGTTTCCTACCAAAGCAATGCCTGTAGAACAGTGATATTACCCAGCTATAATTCCCCAGAGTAAAAATTCCAGCAACTCTAATCATATTAGAGGATTTACACACAACTAAACTTGACAGTTGACTAGCCCTGAAATTGCTGGATTAGGGAGAAAAAGAAAATATAGGTTACCTCTGACTTTTAAAGGGAGATCTTGCCTGCTAACTCCTACTACCAAACAAAGATGGAGCAAATGCATCAACTCTGCACATCCCAAAGTTTGCTAATGACGTGGAAAAGCCCTTCAGCCCAAAAATGATGGACAAAATCCATACGCACACAGATGAAAATCCTTCTCCGTCCCACCATCTACAAGGGAAGTTATTTGTTCTGAGTCTCCTGTTATTCTCTCACCAACTTCTTACCAGAGATAAAGACACAAACTCTGTTCCCAAATCAGAGCTGAACATTAAATACACACACACACTTAAATGGCTAAACCTTCTCACACAGACTTCTGCCAGAAAATATACACAGTCATGTCCCTGGATGTGAGGAGAAAAATAAGCCATTTGAAATCACATTTTTGGAACAGTTTTCTCCAAGAGATTTCACCACAAAAATCTTACAAAGCTGGTAAAGTGACATATCTGCGCTCCAACATGATTAGCTTTTGTCATTAAATAAATTAAAGCTATTTCTGCTTGAAAGAACTCTCAGATGTGCCAAGGCTGGGGAACATCAACAGGGGAGGTGGCAGAGAGGGCTAAAAGCACTTAACTTTTTGGCAATACGCTCCCAGTCCTGCGCCTGTTCTTCACCTGCGGAGGAGCTGCCACCACGGAGCAGCAGGGAAAGTCTCTTTTCCAAGCTCCTCTCCTGCTGCTCTGACCCTCCCAAGATGTTTGATCTCCACAGCTCCAACACTCCTAAATGGAAACACCTCCCAGGCAACACCTCTGCCCCTTCTTCCCCTTCATCCAGCAGAGAGCTCAGAACGCTCCCTTCTGAACTCAAACACACGGAGAGCAAGGGACACCTCTGATCTCAGCCCGCTCCTTCCCTCCTTCCCTTTCAGGATCTTAATGCTCCCGACACCTTCCTCACATCCAGCTGCCGCTGGAATCTGGAAGAGGACTTCCAACTGTGCTCCAGTCCAATGTCAAAGCTGCCTGGGAGTCTGGAGCCACAATCACGCTCTTCAAGCTGACTTTTGTGCCCAAGCAACTCCCGAATCCCTCGTCCCCAACTTCCAAGCCATCAACAGACAAACCCCTGGGAGCACATGGACTGGGAAAACACCACTTGGAATGGAAGTGAGCAGGGAGGGAGGATGGTGTTAGCTCTAAACTTCCAGGGAGGATCACAGCAACCCAGAGACCCCGACCCTGCAGATGCTCTCCTTGAAAGGAGAGATTTTCCTTGAGAAATTCTTGGGCACTTTCCCCTCCAGCTCAACTTTGAGAGAGGACAGAGAACCCCACACCCCCAAATCCTCCTGAACAGACTTGATTTAACCACACCTCCATCACAGGCCGACTCCAGCCCATCCTCCACCCCCAACACCAGGGAAGTGCTGCCAGGAACTCACCCCGACTTCTCACACAGCCCCACACATTCCTGAACACCATCCCGGATTTCTTGCTGTTCTCCTGGGCTTTTGGGAAGCCACTCACACTCAGAAGATGCTGCCCAACAGAGCAGGCACCAGCACACCACTTTCTGAAAGGGACTACAGCACAGTTAGATGAGCAATGCAGGAAAAACTAAAACTAAATTACTGAGGCAATGTTAACAAAAAACACATTTCCATGCACAGCAATGATGGAATTCACACAGAATTCCCCAGACACACTGACCCTTAGTCTCTGCTTCTCAGAAACAGAATTAACAAGGGGGAAGAAGAGAAAAAAAAATTAATAATGGTCTATTGAAAGCCACCCTGAGCTTGCCATGACCTGCAATAACCTGGGAAACACCCAGTATTTCAGAGATGCCCGATCCCACACGGAAACAGCCACGGGGATACAGTCAGGTCAAGCTTACTGGTGCCTGTACAGAGACCAGCAACAACCAGGAAGCTGAACTGCCTCCAAATGTTGGAGGTTGGGAAAAGAAAACAAAAACCCTAAACCCTAGTGACCCCAGCCCAGGGCTCAGGATGGCTCTGATGTGGCTCAGACTGAGCAGTGTCACATTAACCTGCCACGCCAGCAGCCCAGGACCTCACCTGAGGTCCCATCAACCCACCTCCGTGTCCTTCCCAGGGCAGCGTCTGCTGGGAGGAAACTGGTGACCTGATTATATCGATCCACAGGATTTATTCACGGCACAGGGGGGGTTTAAGGAGCAGCTTAATGTAATTCACACACAAAAATCACACCGAAGGGGGAGTAAAGAACATGGTGTAGCTCAACTCGTGTCACAGGTACCACCCAGGCCCACAGTGCACCTGCAGCCCAGAGGTACCTTCACTGTTTGACATCTTTATGGAAAAAGTCTCACTCCAGACTCCACCTGAACCCCTCCCCCAGAGACAGTCAGGAAGGCAAAGCCAATGGGGCAGATTGGGGGTTATTTTTTGTAATATCCCTCTGTATGTCATTTCACCCTCCCCTGTCCATCCCCCCCAAATAAGGGTCAGAACCCACATGGAGGATTTATCCATACTGACAATTTTGAGCACAATTTATGCCTGAAACCAAGTTTGCCTGAATGCTCACCACTACCAGAGCCACAAAATTATCCCAACTTACTTTTACACTGAAAATTTAACTTCCTGAAGACACTATGTGAAGGAAACTCCTCAAAACTCTGCCTCATCTTACAGCAGCTTCAATAACTTCCTATTCAGCAGGAAACAGAATGAATCTTCCATCCAAACTTTTCTGTTCTCATGACCATCAGCCTCCAGCTTTGCTTTCTTAAAAAAAAATGCTATTTAAAAAAAAAATCCCTGATTCCCACTGTATTTTTCTTTTTCCTCCCTAATGCCTTTCTACATGCACATGCTGAACACATCTGTCACACACAATTCCTTTTTTTTTAACACAGATATTGTTTCATTTCATTATATGCTAAGTCTAAAACCACAGGTATTTCCAAAGACACAGAGTTCACCACACGGAAACTGTTTTGGTTTAAAAAGCCCATGTCAGAGAAACCTGCAGCTCTATTTTATGTGCTGTGAGGTAACACCGGCTCAACAGTTGTATCAAAACAGAGAGAAAAAAAAGAAACCAAAGAGCTAAAAATAAGGCTGAACTCAGATGACCCCCTGCACTCCAGTAAATCACGGATGAACTCTGCTCCCCGAGCCTCACTCCTGCAGCAGCCTGAGAGCAGGGGACAGCTTTTCTTTATACCTGGAAGCAGGTTTTGGTGGAGGATAAAATCAGCCAGGACACCTGAATAAGCTCCACACAAAAGGTATCAAGTGTTTGTATATATTCCAAGCACAGATCAGGAGCTTAGAGCGATATGGGTCAAACACAATGTTTTCAAAACAGACGGGGCTAGAAATAAAAATTGAACTGTGTCATTTTAAATCCCTCACTTTTATAACACCAACCTGTCACATCCACCTTCTCCCTCTGTCCTTCCTGCTCTGGGTGTCCAGGTGGGTCCCTGCATGGGACAGGCTGACACACCACCCCCAGCTCCTTCAGGAGCTTCCCCAGTCTTTCCAAGCCCTTTTGTTTTTAGGGCTGTGCTCAGAGGTAAAGCCAAACTTCATCCCTCACGTGCTTGATGACAACACTCACCAAAAGCAACAGCGTCCTCCTGTCCCAAAGGCACAGCCACTCTTGGAGCCACCCCTCAGCGACACCGGAGAACTGTTCCAGTCCCTCCACGGTGCTCTCAAGTATTACTTGACAATGAAGTGCTTTGGAAAGCCCAGCACAACCCCAGAGCCAGGCAAACTTCAGCCCTGCAGCTGTCAAGGCACCCAAGCCTCACGTTCCCCGATAAAAAAGCCCCTTCCCGAGCAAACCAGCACCTTGCTGGGAAGATCAAACTGGGCACAGTGTTCTCACTCCAACACTTGGCACTTGGTCCCTCAGAACTGAGCAAATTTTCCCCGAGCAACAGTTTTACTCACCACCACCCCACTGACTCTGCACTGACAGCACCTTCCCACTTCTTTTATGCCAAAAGTAGCCGCTGGAATTACAGAACAGCACAGACCAGCCAAAAATCACCCAGCACAGAGAACGAACGTCCAGGGGTTTTCACCCGACCCAAACAAATCAGTAACGTCAACGGTCTCATGATTTAAGCAATGAAGTTGTTGTCATGGCAGGGGTGACTCCGGCCGGAAGCTCAAGAAAACAATGGACCTAAACTGGTTATAAAAGCGCTCGGTTTTCCCACCTCCAAAATGAAAGTGAGAGCAGGAAAATGCTCACACACAGGGCGCACAGTTCGGAGAGCACAGGCAGCACCGCGCAGCTTCCAGGCAGGAAACCCACCCGGGCACTGCCACCTTAAAAATCCAACTCACTGCCAACATTTATAGGAAAACACACTCCCGGCCGTCCCTGCACCACTCCCGGCTAACACGGCACGGAGGTACCTCACTAAGTGTGGTTTTCACTTCATGCTCCCCCCAGAACTACAGGAGGGGGGCAGGAGAGAAAAGCCACTTTGCCACGGGATGCTGTCGGACGCTGGAAACAAAACCTCAGGCCGGCAGCACTTTCCTGCTGATCCCTGCAGTATTTCCCTCCTGACTCGGGGCCTACTGGCAGCACAGAACCGAAGACCTTTAAAAAACACTCGCAGCCCCCGCCGGCCTCTCTTTGTAGCAGCTTTGGCGGGGGGATTTTGGGGAGTGGGAGCCTCCTCCTCCCCACCCCGCGTGGCCTGGCAGGGAAAGCTGCTCGCTGAAGACATTTCACCTGAGATTTATCCCCACCAGCCGAGTAAGAAAAAATTAAATAAAATAAAATAAATCACACACGAAAATCGGACCCGGCTGGAGGAGGGTGTTAAAAAAAAGGAAAAAAAAGGAAAAAAAAAAGAAAAAAGAACAAACTAGGTTTAAATTCGCCTGAAAAAAACCCCAACAAAACCAAAGCACTTACCTGGGCAGGACCGGAGGAAAAACTGAGGAGAGGTTTATAATTAAAAGTTTACCCTTGGGGGTCATCGCTGCTTCGGGGAACGGGGGCGAAGGGGGACCCCCTGGAAAGGCTGAGCCCTCCAAAGAGCCCATCAGCAGAGCAGGGGGGGACACCCCCCTTTCCCCGCACCACCCCAGCAGGTGCAGCCCCCCCTTTGCAGGGCGGCCCCCCACAAACAGGCACACAAAAAGGAGCCGGGAAACCCTCAACAACCCCCTCCTCACCCACCCCCGGGTCTGGTGGGCCCCGGCGCCCTCAACTCCCCCCCGGTCTGGGGGTCCCCACGCCCCCTCACCCCCCCACCCCCGCAGGCCCGGGGGGTCCCCGCAGCCCTCGCCCGCCCCCGGCCCCGCTCGCCGTGAGGAGGGGGTGGCACCCCCGAGCCCCCCCGGGGCAAAGGATACTGTTGGGGCGGCTGGGGCGGCAAGGCCCTGATGTTGGGGTGAGGCGCCGGCGCCGGGTGAGGGGGAGCCGGGGGGGGAGGCGGCCCCGCCGCCGCCCCGCTCCCGGGGCCGGTCCCCGCCGCCGCCGCCGCCGCGCCGGGTTTCAAAGCCGCCTTCTGCGGTAAACTCATGGCCAAGCGCAGCCACCACCCCGCGGCGGGGAGCGGGGCCGGGGGGAGCCGCGGAGCGGGCCGGGGGAGAGCCGGGGCAGCGCGGCGGGCCGGCACCGGCGCCGGTCTCCGTGACAACGCGCCTCCCGGAGGGCTCGGGAGAGGGGCCGGCGGGGAGGGAGGGAGGGAGGGGAGGGAGGGAAGGGAAGGGGGGGCGGCTCAGGCCGCGCTGCTCATGAGCCGGCGGCGGCGGGGGGTCGCGGTCGCCCTCGCCGGGGGCAGCGGAGCCGTTCGCGGCGGCGGCTCGGGGGCGATGCCGGCGGATTTTCCTCACTGGAGTAGCGGAGCATCAAACATGGCGCTGCGGCCGCCTCCAGCTGTCCGGCCGGGCGGGCGCTCGGGCGCCTTCGGGCCGCTCCGGAGCCGCTCGGCCCAGCGCCGATCGGCGACCTTCGGCTCTTTCCGGAGTCGTTCGGCCCAGAGCCGCTCGGAAATCTTCGGCTCTTTCCGGACTCGCTCGGCCCAGCGCCGCTCGGAAACCTTCGGCCCCTTCCGGAAGGGCTTCGCGGGCGCACGCGCTCTGCGCTCCCCCTCTCCTCCCGCCCAGCCCCGGCACCTCCGGTGACCCCCGCGCTCGGCAAACTTCGGCTGTTTCCGGAGGGCGGGGGCGTGAGGAGGTTCGGGAAGCTTCGGGCGCGCTCGGAGGGGAGATTCCCCGCCGCGCCCGGGGCTCTTCGGCTCTTCTCGGCGCTCTTCGGCTCCGCTCGGCTCGGCTCGGCTGTGAGGGGCCGGCCCGGGGTCGGGAGGGGTCAGGGGGGTCCCGCAGCACCACCGCCCCACCGCAGGGTCTGGGAAGGGGCTTTCCCTGTCCAAAAATTCACCCCCAGCCCCAATTCCTGGCTCTTGGGGTGGCTGGAAGGGGCAGCACCGCAGCCCCTCGTGAGGCGTGGAAGCTCGCGACCCCTGAGGGGAGCAGCCCTTGGCCGTGAGGGGACCCGCAGCACGCACCTCCCCGCGGGGCCTAACAAGGGACTGCCCCAAAAACTCCCCCGTTCCCAGCCCTGCAGCCCCAAGCCCCGGTCCCCAGCTCCTGGGACAGCACCATGGCCCCTCTCGAGGGCAGGCGGCCCTGAGGGTGATGAGGCTGTGAGGGACCCCTGAGGGAGCCCCCCCGTGTCAGTGGGAACCCTGCGGACCCGCCCTGGTGGGGACGGGTGTCCAGCTCGCCCCGTGGCCACACCAAGCCATCACCCCACCGAGGGCTGCCACACCACCACCGCCTGAATCCAGACACATATCTCACAGCCAGGCTGCAGCACCCTCCTCACGGCCACCCCTGAGCTTGGCGGCGGCCAAGGCGGTTTGTGCCATCTCAGGGAGAGGAAAAGCACCTCAGAGCAGATTCCAGTGGATTGTCCTGACTTGTCCTGCCTCAACGCTGGCTCCCGAGGGCTCATTCCAGCCCGCTGGCACCTTCCACCATTCCTGCCACGCCACACGTCCCAGGGAAGCACTTCCAGCACCTTTGCTGTGCCCGCAGGCGTTGCTGTCCCCATCACCCAGCCCGGGGTGCTGCTCCAGGAAAGCTTTCCAGAGTTTATTTGCATTCTGTCTGCTGCCTTTTCTGGGCAGCTGCAAGTTTAGGAGGAAGATAATACTTTAAAGCAATCACAAATAAACTCTTAAATGTGAAAAGCTTCTTTTATTGAAGTGAGCAGCTCCCGTGGGGGTGTATTCAGGCACTTGGAGAATAACTGCTGCATCTGCAAGCTGGGAGAAGAGAGACAAAGGCCTTGTGCACTAAAGAAAACCCACCCAAGGAGACACATCTATCCCTGTCTATACAAGGATCCTGTTGTAAGGAGAGAAGTAAATTTGAGTTTTAAATACAAATCCCAAAGTGGAGAATCTGGTGGTGTTCACTAGAGCAGAACTCAGCACAGTGGGCAAAAAATAGTAGAAGGGTCTTGACTGCCTTTTCCCTTTGGAGTCGGACTCTGAGTTCAATAACTCTGAGCTACTGGGTTGTGCAGGTCAGATTTAGGACACTCGAGGGTTGCTGTGTATCCAGAGGCTCTTCTGTCTTCCACAGCGTGATTGAAGAAGGAAAGCTGGGAGCTGCCAGGCTGGTCTCCAGTAAAATCAGCCCTGGGACTGGAATAGTTTCTTACTGACTCAGGTGCTACCTGCAGGGTAGAGCCACTCAGTGAAATGCCGGCGGGGATTAGTGGGGCAGGGGAGAGACTAATGTGCTGTTTAGTGTCCCTTTCCCTGCTCTTTGTTCCGCTCTTTGTTCTCCCTTCTGGGGTAAGGGAAATACCTGACATGAGGTGAGCTCACACCTACCTCACAGTGCCTGTGGGAAATGGGGGAAAATGGGAAACAACGAGCTTTCTTTGAAGGGAAAAAGCCCAACCAAGCCCTGCCAGCCTGCAAACAAGTCCTAAATGGGGAATATTTCCACCTGAACCCAGGAACAGATAATTAGAGGGGGCTCTGGGTGGTTTTTCCCAAGCCAGTTTTCCTTTGCAGCCTTCAGCCAGTTCAACTGATTCCCCAGCAGGAAAACTGGAGAACAGAGGAATAAGAATGACTTCAAAGAAAGGCCAAGTACTCCTCCACTCCCCAAAATTGGGATAACAAAGGAGGAACTTCTCTCATTGTATGGGATTTGCCCAAAGGCCGATAGATCTCCACCTCTGCTGTTGTGAGGACAATTCTCCATCCACAGCTCTTAAAGACTGATGATTTTGAGGGTGCAAGTAGAGCTGTTGTCCCTGCATGGGCCATTTGCTTGAGAGCTGGACTCGATGATCCCTGGGGGTCCCTCACCACCCAGAATATTCTGTGAAATCTGTGTGGTCTGGGGGGGCCGGTTCTGTTCCATCGACCACCTCCCCTCTCTAGGCACAGCCCTTCGTGCGGAAGGAAATTCATCCCAAAAGCAAATTGGCATCTCCGGCTCCCTCTGTTCTACAGAAATAGCTGCCTGTAAACACAGCTGTGAGAGAGCCTCAGCTCCAGGATCTTTGGATGGAACACTTTTTGCCTGTTTAGAAAGGGGAAAATTGCATTTTTGCCATATTATCAGCTGAAGCTCCAAAAACCTGCTGGTCACGCGAAGGAGCCGAGCTCCCAGCTCTGCCTTAAAGCTCTCCCTGAGTCAGGGTCTCTCCACAACCATATTTTTCCCTTCTTTTTAATTTTTCCCTGAGCAGAAAAAGCAGACATGTCTCTCTTCTACCCCACGTAGGACGACTTGGCCAACAAACCTTGCAGATTTGGTGAGCCTGAGCGAGTGCCAGCTGGATTCACACCCTTCCTCCTGTCTCTCCATTTCGTTTTATCTTCTCTTTTCCCTGCTGGCTTTATCAGCACCTGGGAACTGGTGTGTCACCGTGGGCAGCTGCAGTCTGCAGTGCTGAGCTCCTGTTTTGGAGCACCACCAGCCCTTTTCCCAGCGCCACCAGTCCCTCGTGTACCTGCCACAGCAGAGACACAACCTCGCTGCAGAAAATGCAGTAGGAACACTGGATCTGTTCGTGAACTGAGGAAAATACAGGATTGGGGTATCATTGGAAAATGGCTGTTCTCCTGCAGGGGTCCTCGTGAAGAGGAAAACATAAAAGCACAAAGCTACGGTCCTGAGAGTGAATGAGGACACACAGCCTTGTCCCTGCTTGGCTCTGAGTCAAAACCACCCCAGGGATGGGCATGAGCAGGTCCAAACTGGGATTTAGAAACCTGCTCCCCACCTCCCACTCCCTGTCCTCCTCCCTCCAGGAAGGTGTGGCTTGTTCAGGGGAGCTTTTGGCCCTAAAATCTGATGGTCCCAGTGGGTGACCCCAGCACTGTTGTGGTGTGTCAGGGGTTAGATCCTAACCTGGAGGGGACAAACTGGGAAGGGAAAGAGCAGTTCAGGTGGTTGTGAGAGGCTGAACACAACCTTGCAGGCTGTCTCAGCCCCACCAAACCTATAAAGAGACGCCATTTCCAGCTCGTTCTGGAGTCTCCATCCCACTCCAGGCTCCTGCTTTCATCCAGAACACTGCAGCAGAGCCTTCCTCTTTGGGCTTCTCCTGCTTTTCCCCCACTGATCTCTTTCCAACACCCTTCTGGCAAAGAAAAAAAAAAGTCCTCTTGGAGCTCTCCCCATCCCTCCTCCTGCCCGGGCTAAGCCCTCAGCAAAAGTCTTGGCCCTCCAGGGCACGGCTGAGCACAAAACAGATCAAACACCACCCAGGACCAGGCAAGCCCATGCCAGGCCCTGGCACGTGAGTGGGATGATTCACCTCCTGCCCGCTCTCTCTACACCCTCACGGGGAGGCAAAATCCCACTGCTGGCTCCCAGGGAGCCTTGATCCTGGGGCTGTCCCCAACACATGACCTGCTTGGTCCCTCCCTGTGAGTAAGCCCCAGAAAGCCAAAAATATTTCCCTTTGGGATGGTTAAACCACTTCTAACAGCATCCCACGATGGGCTGTGCTCCCCTCCCTGCTGCTGGCAGCTGGGAAAACACCCTCTCACCCCAGCTCCGCTCTCCCCACTTCGTTCCTCTTTGCTGTACACCCACGCTGCTCCTCTCTTTCCCTAGGAATGCAGGTATTCCACCACATTTGAAACACCTGGGGCCACATCCAGACCACATGGCAGCAGTGCTGACTCCTGCCAGCCCAGCACTGGAACGTGCAGGCAGCGATTTTCTCGGCTCCACCGCCCTCTGCGGGTTTGCGCCATTTCCAGGCAGATCCCAGGGAAAACAACGTCCACAGCTCTGCAGGAAACTGAGGGCCTCACACCGAGTCCTGTGAGCAGAAAGTCAGCACTATTGCTACATTTCCACTCCATCTGGGTGAGGAAACACCGTAAAAACAGCCAAGAGGATATTTTAATGTCTTACTTACGCAACACCCGTGTCCCCAGCACGCTGCTGGCTCAGCCCTGCTCATCCCAGCAGCAGAAACACTCTGTATTCCCAAGCATTTGCTGCCAACGGGCTGCAGCCCCCTGGTTTTGCCCCGGATAACAATCCCAGGGCTCAACAGCAAGGGAAAACCCAGCACTTGGCTCGTTTTATGGCCACCAGCCCTCCCAGGTGCCAGGCTGAGGCTCGTGGGGAGCCTGTGGTCCAGGTCCTGCCCTGCATTTTTTGGGCAAGCCTGACAAAGCCGTGGAGCATCCGCTGGGGAGGAACGCTGGCCCGGGTTCTGGAGCTGGCAGCATCCCACGGCATCACCGAGCTATAAATAAGGGAGCTTGGAGAGCAACCTGTGCCACTGGAGCCCAGCACAGCCCGGCCGGCCAAAAACTCGCCTGGGAGGAAGCAAAAGCATCCAGGAAAGACCTCCCTGCCGGGGAGCTGCGTGGGGCCAGGCCACAGAGGGGGAAAGCAAACAGCCACACGCAGCGAGAGCGGGGTTTTGGGGCACAAAAGCCTGGATTTAGCCTCTGAGAGACGCAGCAGGAGCCAACACAGGCCGGGAAAACCCTCCTTGCCTCAATTTTGTCAGCACAGGACAGTCTCAGCAGTGTGGACAGGGAGAAAAGCGCAGATAAAGGGATGCAAACACTCCTGGTATGGGAAAAACAAGTCATGAGCTGCTTCAGACCCAGTAAAAAGTATTTATTATTTCAGTTACAATAAGCCCCACGCATAGGGTGAAAAAATAGTTAAAAAAACAGCCCCTCCCATCCCTCCCTTTACATATAAATATTAAAAATCCCTCTGTGCTTTCCGTCCAGAGCAAGAAGGTGACAACACGCAGCACCCGAGCTCCTGTCAGTGCTTTCCTCTCAAAATGAGCATTAAAAACATCCCTTAAACAGCCCCTTGCCCCCATCCCAGTCGGATCTCAAGCAGGTGCCAAACCAGCTGTGGAGGGACGGAGTTTTGGGGTTTGTGGTGATTTTGGGGCCTTGCAGATTCCCGGGCACAGAGGGTGCAGGCACGACGGCGAGCGGAGCAGCGGCAGGAACCGCCTGCACTTGTCTGGGGAAGCTTTTGGGCCAGGAAATCCTGGCTGGCCTCGCTTCAGAGGGGACAGGAGGGACAGGAGGGAGAACCGGATGCTTCATCCACACCGTCACCACCTTGGTGACATCTTTGGCACGTCAACTCTTCCCTTTGCACTCCCAAATTAAAGCTAATCCCAGGGGCATCCTGGCACAGCCTCTGCGACTTGCAGCATCCTCCAGCCCTGTCCCCAGGCCTGCTGTCCCCAATTTTCCCATAAGCATCCTCTGAGGACAGCCCCTCCTGGAGAAACAGGATCCAAGGCTGGAAAGTTATATCCATGGCCCCACCCAGCTTCCCTGGCCCAGGGACTGTCACCACAGGGTGCTGCACCTACAGCTGCACTAAGTAAAAAAAAAATTAATAAATATACTAATCTTTTACTAAAAAAAAAAGGCTTTTAAATGCATTTTCCCTGAAATCTTCCAGTGTATTCCACGATGCATGAAAAAAATATATATATTTCCCCCCACCCCCCAAAAAAAAAATATATCTTAAAATATTTTCCATCCTCGTGTGCGCATCTTTGGAGAGAGGAAGGTACGTCACGTGTACTTAGACACGCAGACAAACCTGCCGGTGCCGGGGGTTCCCTTTACACCCTCCAAAAAGAGAGGGATTTTGCTGGGGTGGTGGTTCAGGGTAGTGCCCAAGGACATGATGGGAAAGAAGAGACACCCCCGCCCCAAACTGCAGTCATTTCACCCACGAGCGAGGGGATGAGGAGTTTTCACAGTGGATCGAACCTCGGACGATACCGGGGCAGCTCTGGCTGAGCTGGGCTCTCCCTGGCGCGGAGCAGTGGTTGGAGCCTCACGGGAAGTCCAGCAGAGGATGGAGCAACCGGCCGCTGGCTCCCGCTGGGGCGCTGGCCCTTCACCACACCTCGCACTTCTTGGGGGGGTTCATGGGGGAGCCCACGGGGCAGCCGAAGTGCTCCGCGAACTCCCGCGAGTTGGAGACGGTGCCGATGACTCGGAAGCGCGAGGGGCTGTGGGGGTCGGTGATGAGCCCCTCGTGAGAGCTCTCCGGCGTGCGAACCGAACACCACACCTGCGAACGGGGCCGAGGGGCTGAGTGCTGACACCCTCCAACACCCCCCAACCACCACGGGGCCTGAACCCGCCCTCCCCACCCGCGTGACGGGCACCAACACGGCTCGAGTGCCAGCTCCGCCTCGCTTTGTAACCAGCACCACGCCGATCTGGTTCACCATTCACTACATCTCTGCAGGCCTCAGTTTTGCCACCACACCTTCCCAGCCCCACCTGGGCACATACCACTCCCAAAAACCCTCGTGCCCGCCCTCCCTGCCCGCCACATGACCCACCTGCGCGAAGCCAACGAAAAAGAGCTGGTGGTTGGTGAGGCCGAGGGTTGGGAGGGTTTCCTCATCCCCGTTCTTTTTCAGCCAGTTTTGATAAGCCTGCAGGCCAGAGAGCACAGTGGGCTCAGGGGACGCCGGTCCCACCACACTGTATCCCCCACCACAAGTTCCCTGCAGCCCTACCCGGTAGGCAGCCTTGAGGCCCCCGTTGTCGGCGATGTTCTCCCCGAGGGTGTGCTTGCCGTTGACAGCCTCACCATTGACGGTGTAGTTGCCGTACTGCTCCACCATGCACGCTGTCTGACGCTTGAAGGCCTCCACCGAGGAGTTCTTCCACCAGGGCCGCAGGTTGCCGTCCTTGTCATATTCCCGTCCTGCCAAAAACACAGTGGGATCCTTCATTGCCACACTGGCCACTCCTCCGGCCGCCCACCCGCCTGGCCCTGGCCATACCTTGGTCATCAAAGGCATGTGTCAGCTCATGGCCCACCACCACGCCAATCCCACCAAAATTCAGCGACCTGCAGAAGGGCAGAGACTTAGAGAGCAGCCACTGCTCCCCACAGCCATGAAATCTGAGTACAGGAGGACATTTGGGAATCCTGCCACCTGTGTTTTCCCTGCGCTCTTACTTGGGGGAGGCACGGGTGTAAAAGGGGGCCTGGAGGATGCCGGCGGGGAAGACGATCTCGTTCTTGGTGGGAGAGTAGTACGCATTGACCGTCGGAGGTGTCATGCTCCACCTGCAGGGACACAACACAGCTCCAACAGCACCCATGTCGCACTGGCCCAAGTCTCACTCCCCAGAACCAGGTGGTGGTTCCAGATATCCTGATATTCCCCGCTGAGCACAGGAGGGAAGTGGTGCAGAGGACTCACTGGTCGCGGTTCGGCGGTTTGCGGAGCTGGTCGGCCGTGACCCTGGCTGAGAAGTTGTAGAACTGCATGACGTTCTCGAAGTAGAGGTCGGACACAGCCTCGTACTGCAAAAGAACAAGGCGTGAGTGCTGTGTGGTGACTGCCCGGCCCTGCTCCTCCCTCCACGGCCACGGCCGAGCCTCCGGAGCCGCCCGAGTTATGGCCGCTCATTTCTCCTCCTCTCCAACATCTGCAGAGTCTCTGGAGGGCAATGAATCACCGTTACGGAAAACGGCCCCTCCTTTTCCCAGGCAAGGATCCCAAGAGCCCCAGCCACCCCAGAACTGGCCCACAGCTCTCTGGGAAGTCCCCAGAAAAGGGCCAAGGACATCAGTGAGACCTTTCTGGAGGAAACCTGGGGTTCAAGGCTGCCCCAAGGCCACGGTGATGGGAACATCCTGTACATCCTGTAGAAGACCCAGGGGACCTACCCAACCAACTCACGTCATTAAAGACTTTATCCAGCTCCTTGGGGTCCATGATGAACTTGGGGTAGCCAATCATGTTGTAGATGGCATCTGCCTGGAGGGTGACAAGGACCAGAGTGCTTTTGGTGCTGGGAATGGAGGGACAGGCTCACCTGGTTCCACTACCCTCCCTCCTCACCCCCTGCCCAGCGCTGCCGCCAGCACCTCACCTTCTCTTTGGCCGATTTCCTCGTCTCTTCGTCCATCCACTGCAGGGTCTCCAGGCTTTCCTCGAAGGCAGTTTTAATCTCTGCAATCATTTCCTCTGCCTAGACAAAACACAGCAGCACAGCGTTGGGCCAGAGAGCCGTCTTCCCACTCCGGAGAGGTCACAGACCTCCACAACAGTGGGCAGGAAGAGGCTGGGCGGCAAACAAAAATGTGGGCTGGTGAAAAACCCGGCACATGGAGACAAACATGGCCTGTTGGGACAATAACACCACCACGGTGGCTTTCCCAGCACCGGGACTGGCTGCCAGCTCGGGGACATACCACCTGCTTGCTGTCCTCGGCGAAGGTGGCCTTGACGAACATGGCCCCCAGGGCGAAGCCCAGGTTGTTGTCCGTGTCACTGATGCAGAACTTCCAGCGTGGGAGGCAGGTCTGCGTGGGACAAGAGGTGGTTGGTCACTCAGGGGCCCAAGCCCTGTTCCTTCCCATCCTCGTACCCTGCCAGGAGATGAGGTCTCCATCTACCCCCTGCCACCCCAAAACCTGCCCCACGTCTCTATTGTCTGGATGCCACATGAAAGGAGGCTTGATGAAAAAACATCACCATTTTAATGGTGAATCAGGGCTGTTGGGGGCTCCACCCTCACCTTTTTTGTCCCATACATCACTTCCATGAATTTTTCCTCGGCATCTTGGAAGCGCTGGTCAAGGAAGGGGCTGGTTTTCCGCACCAGGTTCCAGATCATGTAGTTGTTGAGGAGACTGTGGCGAGAGGTGGTGAGTGTGCAGAAGGATGTGCCTGCCCACCCCAGGCACCCTCCGTGCAGGCTGGGGGCTCTCACCACTTATCTGTGGCCAGGATGAGGTCAGAGACCTGCTCCAGGTACTCCTTGGCATAGACCACGACGGGCTCTGACTCGTTGAGCTCCACGGGGTAGAAGACCGTGGAGAGGAAAGGCATCCAGTCCACAGCTGGTGCCAGCTCCTGCAAAAGCCATGGAGCTGCTACAGACCCAAAAACCATTGGAGCAGGCTGGCAGCTGCTTCCCAAGCTGCAATCGGCTGCATCAGTCCCTGTTTGATGGACCCAGCTGATTTTGCAGAGGCCAGTTCCCATGCCAGCAGCATCCTCAAAAGGTCGGAGGGGAGTAAACAATTTCCTCCCACAAAGGAAAAGAAAGTGGGGCGGGTGTCAGAAATGTTGACACAACCCGCTCTGGGGCCGCGGGGAGGTGACCGGGCTGACGTCCAGGGGCAGCAGAGCCGGCAGGGCGTAAGTGCCGCAGCAGGACGGCCGCCGGCCCCAGGGGTGGTCCGGAGGCTGGGTGGGATTTCCCCAAGGAGGACACAGGCCAAGCTGTTGCACAAGAGCCTCCCAGGCAGTGCTGGCTGGCGTCAGGCTTCCCAGAGGAGCTGCATCACCTCACCCGTGCGTCCCGCTTCCCAAACCGTGGCAGAACGGAGAGCCTTGCCAGCTCCATCCCTACCTTTAGGTCTCCAGCTGTCATTTTATGGTAGATGACCTCCTCATCCCGGTGCTTCTCCTGGGGGATGGTGATGTTGGCCAATGCCGTCTCAAAGTCCAGGATCTGCTGCATCTGCTGGCGCGTCGACTCCTCATCGGTGCCTCCCAGGAACATCCCCAGCTGCACCATGTAGTTCAGGTACCCGGCAAGCACCTGGATGGGATCAGCACCAGGTGGGATCAGCGCCGGGTGGGATCAGCAAGGCAGGTGCCACCCACCCACAGCACCTCCCCAGCCAACCCACATCCCTCCCCGACACCCTCACCTTCTCATTCTCCGTCTTGTTCAGGTAGTAATCCCGCGAGGGCAGGCCCAGCCCCGACTGATCCACCTGGATGACGTTGCTGTTGGAGTTCTTGGAGTCGGCGCTGACGTAGACAGAGAAGAAGGGCGAGGTGCGGTAATGCGCCGTCACCTCCCGCAGCGTCTCGTTGAAGTTGCCGCCGGCCCAGGTCCCTGTGATGTTCCACCCACCCAGCTGGGGACAAACAGACAGCAACCGGCTTTTGGGTGAGGAACAACCACCTGGAGTTGCTTCAATATCCCCCCCAATACCCATCCTGGGGGGAAACATCTTGCAAGCCCCATTACAGGGTTATAAATCCGATACACTATAGGATTATAAATCCCTAATAAATCTCTCTTGGCCCGCCTGCCATGGGGGATGCTGTTCCCTGGGAAGCACTGGGAATGGAGTATGGAGGGTGCTTGGGACTGCTCCTAAATGATTTTTCCCCCCCATTCTGCAGACAGAAGATGGTTTTTCCACAAGGAGCAGGACGGACCTTTTGGATGAGCTCCATGAGCGGGGTGGCACGCAGCTCCTCGATCTTGCTCTCGTTCATGCAGGCCTGGTAATAGCGCTGTGCCTTGCGCTCCGCCTCGCTCGACACGTTGGCCGTGGTGTTTTCTGTGGATGGTCCCCAGAGGGAATCACAGCGGGTCCCCAGGGATGAGCATCCAACCCACGTGGGGGCTGCTGATTACACTGGAGCTCCCCCTCCCTTGCACCATGGAAATATTCAGCCCCGTTTTGAGCAAAGCCAGGCTCCAAACTGGCGCCAAGCATTGCCCCAACGGGCCCCTCCGTGCCCCTGAGAGCATCCCATGGCCCCAGCCCTTCCTGGCCTCCTGCCCCCCTCTCCTTTCCCACCCGCAGCGACTGCTCCAGCTCTTTGGGAAAGAAAGATAAAGAAAGAAAAAACAAAAAGCATTTTTCCAGCAGCTCTGATATTCCCAGCATCATCCAGCCCCCTGTGCTGCCCTTGCCTCTGTGCTGCTGCCCCCCAGCCCTTTATTATTTACTCCTGCAAAAAGGAACAATAAACCCATTTTTCTTCTCTGCCTCCAAAACCAACCTTTTATCTCCCCCCTTGCTAAAATTCTGCCTCCCCAGAGAGTTTTTTGGGTTTTTTTTATTTATTTTCCCGATGACACAGCTTGCACCTTTGGCTTCCCAGCTGTGTGGTTTTATTAACTAAAGGTCCCTCAGCTCCAAGGAATTCAAGGAAATGCCGAATGCGACCACTTGGCCGGAGGCCCAGTCCCTTCTCCTGGTAAAACCAGCGCCAGATTTCTGCAGGAAGAGCCAGGGACGGAGCCATTCCCGCGTCACCCCCCTTCTCCCAAAAGACAACACTCTTCCCAAACCTTCTCTTTCCAGATAATCAGCCCTGGCGCAGTGGAAAGTGCTGATAAGGAGCCAGTTGTTTGCTCAAAGCCTGAACAAACCGTCCCTGCCGGTTGCTCGGATAAGCGGCTCCGCTTCAGTGTTCGCACGCAGAGGCTGAACCCGGGAGGCTCCCTTTGCTAGGGGAGTTCTGGCCCCCCAAAAAATGGCCATACTGGCAGCCAGACCTCCAAAAAGGCTGCTCACAAAGGCTGGAAGCTACAGGAGCAGGAAAAACCCATATCCTTGGGGTGATATTGCAGGCTCTGGAGTGCAAATCCTGAATTTCAGAGCTCCTGAGAATGCTGCTGTGAGGCCTGAGCAGAGGCCGGGACCCTTTTCTCTACTCGGAACCGAAGAGCAGCAACACCACAGTCAAAAATCCCAGGAGCATCCAAAAGAGCAAACACAGCCAGGATCTGTTTCCCAGTATCCTCGCAGCACGTGTGTCACAGATTGGTTTGACCTTGGAGTTCGATTCCAGCCCCTTATCCCCACGGACATGTTTTTTGGCACCCCCAGGACCTAACAGGGTCCCACTGCTCCCCTGCACTCACCCAGCAGGTGCTTCATGATGGCCTGGTTGTGCTCCCAGAGGTTGTTAAAGGTGCCCCAGCGCGAGTGGCCGTCGGGGAGGGGGTTGGCCTTGATCCAGCCCCCGCAGGCGTAGCTGAAAAAGTCCTCGCAGGGATTCACGGCCCGGTCCAGCGAGCTGAGGATGGAGCTGGTGACGGAGATGCAGGACTCCGACAGGCACACGGCGGGTGGCCCTGGGGGCAGCAGGGAGGGGTTCAGCTCCTCCACCTCGGCGCCATGAGCTGCCCCACGGAGGATCCTGCCCCACTGAAGGATGTGGGCAGATATCCCACCGGGTACCCGAACATCCCACCTTCTACCTCCTACCTTCTATCTTAATATCCCACTGCAGGTCAAGCTATATGGACCAGCATCCCAGTCCATGCTCAAGTATGGATAATCCCACCCTGATATTATCCCATGGATAATGACCTACCTAATAATCCCATCCCAGGGCAAGGGATATGGGCAAGCATCTCATCCTATGCCCAAGGATCCTGCCCAGTACCCAAGCACCCACCCCGGGGTGAAGGATGAGGGGAAATATTCCATCCTGCACTCAAGCATCAAGATCCAGGATAAAGGGAGCACCCTGTCCTGCATCTGAGCATCTTCTCTGGGGCAAGGGATGTAGGTGACCATCCCGTCTTGTGCCCAAGGATCCCACCCCAAACATCCTGCCTGGTTCCCAAGACCAGGCGCTTGGGATGCAGGTGACCATCCCACCCAGCACTAAACATCCCGTCCTGAGAACACCCCCAGCAACCCGCCCCGCTGGCAGGGGCAGGACCCCTGCGCAGCACGAGGACTTACTGGCTCTGTACTGGAAGATGAGTCCCAACAGACAGGCCGCCAGCACCACTGCCAGCACCCCCACCAGCACCAGCAGCTGCTTCTCGGCGCGCGTCCGCCCGGCCCAGCAGCCGCGGCTGCCCCGCGCGCCGCGGAAGTTCACCTGCGGGAACAGCAGCGTCGTCTCCCCGCTGCAGAAACCCACCGACACTGCCCCCATTGCGCTTCCCACGGCCCCCCACGGCACTGGTTCAGCCCCCAGCACGGGAGCGGGCTGGGAAAGGCGGCAGCTGCCTTCCAGAAACCGGGCAGGAAGGGCGGCACAATGGCAGGAAAGGGAGCGGGACGAGCGCTTCGGGGGGTTCACCTGCTGCCCTGTGCCACCCCGAACCCCTCCTCGAGCACCGCGTAACCCCACGGGTGTCCCGTCCCCGCTGCCGGCACTGGGACAGGGTGGGGGCTGCGTCGGGAAGTGCCTTGACAGGATACTCCCACTCAGCCGAAAAACATCCCCAGGAAACATCCCGATGCGCCGGCGAGCGCAGACGGCCCCGCCGGGAAAAGTAAAAACACATTAGGGGCAAAAACCACCATTCTAGAGAGTGCTGGGGCTGGGAGCGGGGCCAGCACCGAGAGCATCACGCTGGACCCAAACCTGAACATTCCCACACTGGAACCGTGGGGTTTTTTCTTGCCACTCTCAACCCTCTTTAAGCTGCTTTCCTGCTGCCTGGGGAGGAATTAACCTAATCCCCTTTTGTGCCAGGACAAAACTGCCAGTGCCACGATAATTGCTCGCCCCAGCCACACTCTGGGAAGGGCCAGCAGAAAAACTGGGAGTTGAAACAGCAGAGCCAGGATACGGCCCCACTGGCTCCCTGTGCCTGGAGCAAAGGGCGGTGGCAGCAGGAGCCAACAGGACTCTGCCCACACCAGACTTTACCCCATGGAGACAGGTCTCAGGTGGAAAACCCTTCTGTACCCCCTCTGCCGCTTGCCAGGACCCAAACCCCCACTTTTTCCCCCCCTTAAAAGACACACAAAGCCCTACCTGGAAGCCGTTGGGGTATCCATCGCCGTCACCAAGGGAGTCCAGGGGGTCTTCGTCGTCCAGCGTTGCCCGCTTGTAGGTCGACATCTGCACGGGGAGATCGGCAAACAGAGCGCTCAGAGACTCGGGGTTGAGGAAGAAGGGGAGGATGAGGAAGGTTTACACACCCTCTAGAGCCACCTCCTCCTCCTCTGGGGAGCGTAATCCCGAATGGCTCCGGGGCAGTAAAGCTCTACACAGCCGCCAGAGGAAGGTTATGGAAAGCAAAGAGGGCTGGAGCCAAAAGCTGAGCAAAGCCCGAACCCGCCTCACTCTCCCCCGGGGCCGGGTTGTGCAACCTCCCCTTCAGCCTGGAGTAAAGCTGGATCCACCTCCGCCCCTCAACAGGCAGAGGGATCCCCCCCGACCCCGTGCCAGGGAACCCCGGTGTGCCGGGGACCTGGGGAAGGCTGGGAGCAGGGAAAATGACTTTTCACCCCGAAACTACCGGCTCGCTCCTGCTCCACACCCTGTCTGTGAACGCCGTGCACTGTGGAACACCCGGCGAGGTCCCAGCGAGCACCCGAAGGTGACACCTCCCTGGATTTCAGCTGCAGACGGGCTCCCTCCCGGCGCCGTGTCCCCCGGGCATTACCTCATGCCAGTGCCCGGCTCTTATCTCATCCCCGGCAGAAAAACAAGGAAAACCTCGCGGGTTGGCAGCCGGCCCTTATCGTGCCGCCGCTGTTTCCTTCCCCCTGGCACAGCCCTGCCACCCAGCCCGACCGCCTCCCGATGGAGAAAACAACCCTCCGCCCGCCACTCAGGGGCTGGGCACCCCAAAATCCACCCTCACCCTGCCACAAGGGGTTGGGCACCCCAAAATCCACCCTGTCCCTGCCACCAACGGGCCCAGCAACCCAAAATCTGCCCTGACCCTGTCACCGAGGGGCTGAGCTCCCCAAAATCCACCCTGGCCCCACCACTGATGGGCCAAGCGGTGTCAGTCACATCCCTTCACCCCCAAGCAGTGCAGGGTGGGGGTTTGCACCCCTCTGGATGTTCCCATCCTGCTGCCATCAATCCCAAAGGATGAGATGATCCCAACCCGGCACAGCCGTGCCTCGGGCTCCCCTGGCCGAAGGAGATGCAATGAAAGCACCCGTCCTCAGCCTTGTTTCCAACAGCAGCATTCCCAAACCTCTCCTTGCACAGTTAATCACGAATCCCATCTTCTCCCAGATCCCAAATCCCAGCCTCAGCTTAATTAACCACACTACCCACCTGGGGAAGAAAAACGGTTAAAAGAGCAAGGCGGTTTCCCTCCTTGGTTGTCCCAAAATCTCCGTTTCCAGCCCCAAAATCTCCCCTGGGTGCCCGCCTGGAGCCTGTGAACCGCGCGGCGAAAAAGCCTCAACTGCAAGATTTTATCGCGGGGGAAATCTGCGTTTAGAGCCTATTTTTTTCTCATCCCCTTTCACTTTTTTCCACCTCTTTTTGCACTTCGCACATGGCTGAAAGCGGCAGCTCCGGGCACAAACTCCCACTCGCACTGGGGGGGGATCCGTGAAGCCCCCACGGCTCGGCTACACCGAATTCCTGGAATCCCAGCTTTCACTCCATTTCCTGAGGAAACGCGTGTTGTTTTTTTTTTTTTTACTTTTTTTTTTCAACGATCCCCCACCCCGCCTACCTCAGCCAGAAAACAGCAGGAAAAAGGGAAAAGACAAAAATATAAGCTTTTTTTTCCCCTCCTCTTGCAAGGGAGGTGCTGGCTTAACACACTGTCAGCCATCAGAGAATCCAAACTGAGTCTGAAACTCCCCCCCAGACACCCCGGGGGGCATCGGCATCAACACCCAGCATCCTTAATTTGGGGGAGATTGCGTCCGGGAAGTATTTTTAGCACCCGCAGCCCCCATTTTGGGCGCACAGCAGCACCCATGGGTGCTCCCCGCCCCTCCCCTGCTCCTGGAGCCCCAAGGAACAGGAACAAAAAGCTGTGGTTTTGGGACAAAAAGGGGTGTGTTTTTGTCACATCCCCCCCCCCGCCCCAGCTCTGTTGTTTGCTTCGATCCGAATAAAAACGCATTTCCCCATCTCCAACAGGGCAAGGGGGGGGTGGGGGTGAGGCACCCACATTTTAACACCCACCCACCCAAGCCATTTCCACTCTCTTCACAACTCGCAAAACTCTCAGCAGTACCTCAAATCGCCCGTTTTTTCCCCCAAAAAAACGCTTCCCCGGCCCTTATAAACAATGAGCCCCACGTGCTCCGGGCCTGCACGCCCGTGCGGGAGATGCCGGGGGTGGGGGGTCTCCAGGGCCGCCCCCGCCCCGCACCCTTCACGCCGCTGCGGGGGCACCCCGCGCTCCTCCGCCCGCCCGCCCTCACCTCCCGCACGGGCGCCATTTCGGAGCTGCCCGCGCCGCGATGGCGATTCCTTCACCTCCCCCCCCGCCCCTCCTCCCCCGGCCCTGGGCCGGGGTCAGGAGCAAGCACGGAAGACCCCCTTGATCCAGACCTGGATTGGAGTAA
>JAWWES010000055.1:1950806-1962938 GCA_035583135.1 Lophotriccus pileatus
CACCTCCCCCCCAGCCCCTCCGACCCCCGCAGTCCCACTCCCAGCGCCCCCCCCCGAATCAGCCCCGCACCTCTAAACCGGTACCCCCGCACCCGGGGGTGCCCCCCCCCGCCCCGCACCTCCGCAGCGCCCACCGAGGCTCAGCCCGCTCGTTAGGATGCCCGGCGGTAATTAGCAACCCCTGGTGGTAATTAGGGGTGCCGGCGGTAATTAGGGAGCTCTGGGGAGAGGGCCGGGAGGGCTCCCCGGTTTTGCAGGGAGCCCTGACTGCAGATAAATTAATTAATAATAATTGAAAAAAAAAAAGCTTAAAAACTAGCAATAGAAGGGTAAAAGTTTACAAGGGGGAGGGGAACAGCCCAGTTTGGGGGTGTTCGCAAACAGCCCCCACCAAAAGTGGATACTGATGGCGGGGGGGGGAGATTGTCCCCTCATCCCTTCGCCCCCCCCCCCCCTTGGAGAGGGAAACGTGGTGTAAATCCCTGCGGGATTGGGTCAAGGGGTGGGCTTGGGGGGCCTGGGGAGGGTTAAGGGGGGCATCTGCTTTGGGGTCGCCATCCCGGGGGACCCACTGGCTACAAACCAAACGCGGCTGGGGGGCGGCGAGGGGGGGCACTCAGGGGGGCACGGGGGGTCCCTTGGGATGCAGAGGGGGTCCCTTAGTGTGCAATGAGCGACCCCTCAGGGCTGCGATGGGGGTCAGTCGGGGGGGCCCCTCGGGGGTGCCGGGGCAATGGGGCGGGGGTGTCCCACGGGGTTACAACGAGCATCCCACGGAAGAAGCCTCGCCCCGCGCCCCGCTCCGGCCAAAGAACCCCACATCCAGCCCCCCCTCGGGGCTGGGGGTGTCGCCGGGCCCCCCACTCACCATGGCTGTGCCCCCGCTCCGCCGGCCCCGGCCCCGCTGGGGCGCTGAGCCCGGCCCAGCCCGAGCCGCCGCCGCGGCCTAACGAGGGTGGCGGAGGGGGGGGACGAGCAGGGGATGTACCTGGGATGGGAGACCAATGGGGCCGCGGAGGGACGGGCTTCCCGCGCGCCTCCCTTAACTCTTTCGGGGGGAGCCCGAACCCCGTTTGGGGGGAGCCCCGCGTGTTCCCCGGGAGCGTCCACCCGGGAGACCCCCGGCTCTCCCGGCCCTGGGGCCATGTGGCCGTCCCGGGGGAGAGCAAGGCGCGATCCCGGCGGTGTGTGCTTGTGCAAGGGGAAAAGCACGAGGGATCGGGGCTGTGGGATGAGCGCCCGGTCCTTGCACAGTCGTGCAAGGGCACGAGTGTGTGAGCGTGCAAACGCGTGCTCGTGCAAACAAATGGTGCCACGAACCGCGTGGGCGAGGGGCACCCGCGTAGCTGTGCACTGGTGGAGGTGTGAGTGTGCCAGAGCGCAGGGATGCTGCCCGCACCCCGCAGCTGGGGCACGTGCTTGTAAGTGTGCAAGAGTGTAGCTGTGCACGCGTGTACGTGTGCAAGAGGGAGCTTTTCCGCACCCGCACGCAACCCACGGCTGCGCTGCCGGGGTGGCAGGAGCGGGACAGGGATGGGGACACGCGGTGCCACCGCATCCAGCCGCTCGCACCTCACCGACGAGCTGAGCACTGACACGCTCATCACACCCACGGGGCTCTGAATCGCTTTGCTGGGCTGGGAAAGCGCTTGAAGGGGGTTCAAAGAGGTGAAGGGAGGATGAGGGGTGGAAGAAGGGGGTGCTGGAGGGATTTAGGGGTTCCGGAAGGATGTGGGGGGTCCGCAGGGGGATGTGCACATCCCCGTGGCGCCATTGGGGCGCTCTCGGTCGCACCCTGAGACTCGGGGAGCGGATTTTTGGGCTGAGACCGCCACCTTCTGGGAGGTCACCCTCGGCCCCGCCGGGCACGGAGCCCTTCGGACCCCCGCGATGGGGAAACAGGCAGGGAAGGGGGTCAACAACACCCACCCCCCCGGCATTGTCACCACGTGCTTCCTGTAGGACCTACAGTAACGCCGCGGGGTCGCAGCAGGGATCATTTGTGGGCCGCAGCAGGAGCCTGCGTGGGGAAACTGAGGCAGGGGGACCACCCCCTCCACCACAGCCCCTCGCTGCTGCGGCTGGCACGGCTTGGGTGAAAATAATGCAAAATCCGGCAAAACACACATCTACCCCTCGGGGGCACCCCAATTCACCCCAGTTTCCCGGGGGGGGGGGGGGCGGGTTGCTCAGCTCACACAGCCAGGCTTGCTGTTCCCCAGTCCTCCCAGTCCTCCCAGTATAACCCGGCAGAGGGCACCAGTAAGCCCAGTTCGTGGCCTTTTCTCCCCCCCCCCCCCACCCCCGCCCGCCCCTTGCTGGCAGCGGGGGGAGGGTGGAGGAAGGGGAGGAGGAGGAGGAGGCGAAGGCCGGGTGCGGGGGGATTTAAGGGCCCGCGGTCCCCCCGGCCCGGCCTCCTCCCGCCGCCCAGAGGGACGTGGGTGTCGGGACCCAAGTTTGTGCGGGTACGTGTGTGACCCCCTCCCCTCCCCGGTAAGGACCCCCGGGGCCACCGCTGCCACCCCGGGGGAGCGGGGGGGTCCCCGGGGAGCGGGGGGGGTGCGGGGGGAGCTGCGGAGGGGAGGTGCGCTGGGGATGCGGGGGTGCCATGGGGACACGGGGTGTGATGGGGACGTGGAGAGCACGGGGACACGGGTGTGCAACAGGGACGTGAGCGTGCGGTGGGGCCGCGGGTGTGCAATGGGGCCACGGGCGTTTGGTGGGGGCACGGACACGGGATGGGGCCACGGGCATGCAGCAAGGACATGGGTGTGTTATGGGACATGGGTGTGCAACAGGGACACAGGTGTGCGATGGGGATGTGATGGGGGCGCAGGCCAGGGATGGGGACAGGGGTGTGTGAGGGGGACATGGAGGTGCACTGGGGACATGGGCACACACAGGGGATGGGACACGCCATGGGGACACGGGTGTACAATGGGGATGCAGACGTGCAGCAGTGACATGGACACGGGATGGGGACATGGCCATGTGGTGGGGACCCCAACGTGGAACGGGGACCCAGCCGTGGTGGGGACATTGGCCACTCAGTGGGGACCCCGCTGTGCCACGGGGGCCGTGCCACTGTCCCCCAGCCCGGGTTGGTGACAGTGAGGTGACGCCCCATGGCACTGGTGGCCGGGGGGAGAGGGGGGAAGCTGGCATGTCACCAGGGGGTCACATCGGTGACTGCGCAGGGAGGGGACATTTCCTTCTGTCCCCGCTTGGTTGAGCCCCGGGGCGAAGGTCTCGATGGGGAAACTGAGGCAGGAGCGGGTGCCACCCGCAGCTCTCTCTGTGCAGCACCCGCTCAGCGCCGCACGATGAAGGCTCTTCTCCTCCTCCTCCTCGCCCAGCTCTGCTCGGCATCGCTGGTCCCCGGTAGGTGGGGTTTGGGGGGCGGCAGCCCGGCAGTGGGTGCTGTTGGGTGCTATGGATCCTGCTTCCCCACAGAGAGGGAGAAGGACCCCGAGTACTGGCGGCGGCAGGCGCAGGAGACCCTGCGGAACGCGCTGAGGCTGCAGCGCCTCAACCAGAACGTGGCCAAGAACCTCATCCTCTTCCTGGGGGACGGTGAGCTGGGGCACCCACCCTGGGGTGGGGGGGAGCGGCTCTGGGTGGGGGGGACGGGGTGCGATGAACCGGGTAAAGTGGGGGCTGTGGTGAGTTGGGTGTGGGATGTGCTGGGTGTTGTGGAAAAGGAGGTGCTGAGGTAAATTGGGTTTGCACTAAGGTATGTACTGGGGTAAACTGGGTTTGCAGTAAGGTATGTGCTGGGGTAACTGGGTTTGTAAGCAGCTGGATGCTGGGATAAACTGAGTTTGTAAGTAGTTGGGTGCTGGGGTAACTGGGTTTGCAGTAAGGTATGTGCTGGGGTAAACCGGGTTTGTAAGCAGTTGGATGCTGGGATAAACTGGATTTGCAAGAAGTTGGATGCTGAGATAAACTGGGTGTTGGGTTGAACTGGATTTGCAAAGAAATGGGTGCTGTGGTAAATTGGGGCTGCAGTAACTGGGTGCTGGGGCAAACTGGATTCTGGAATAAACTGGGTGCTGGGATGAACTGGATTTGCAAACTAAAACCTGGGTGCTGCAATAAATTTGGCTTGGACTAAGTTTGGCGCTGGGATAAACCTGGTGATGGGATGAACTGGATTTACAGTAAGTTGGGTGCTGCAATAAATTGGGTTTGCAGTGAAATTGGGTTCTGGGGTAAACTGGGTTGCAATAAATTAGGTGCTGGGATAAACTAGGTGCTGCAATGAAGTAGGATTGCAATAAACTGGGTGCTGGGATTGATTGGGTTTGCAAAAAACTGGGTGCTGGATAAACTGGGTTTGCAGGAATTTTGGTGCTGCAATGGACTGAGTACTGGGATAAACTGGAACTGCTAAAAATTGAGTGCTGGGGTAAACTGGGTTTGCAATAAACTGTGTGCTGGAATAAATGAGGTTTGTGAAAAACTGGGTGCTGGGATAGACTGGATTCTGGAATAAACTGTGTGCTGGGATGAATGGAATTTGCAAAAAGTTGGGTGCTGCAATAAGTTGAGTTCTGCGATAAACTGTATGCACAATAAACGGGGCTTGCAAACCATTGGGTGCTGCAATAAACAGGGTTTGCAGAAAAGCGGGAGCTTCAATAAACTGGGTTCTGTGGTAAACTGGGTGCACAATAAACTGGGCTTGCAGAAAACTGGGTGCTGCAGTAAGCTGGGTTTGCAATAAACTGGGTACTGGGATAAACTGGGCTTGCAATGAAGTGGGTTTGCAGTGGACCGGGACAGGCGGGGTTTGGTGTGAACTGGTCTGGTGCCTCTCGGTGTCACCATCCCCCGTGTGCCGAGCTGCCCGTGCTCAGCCGTCCCTGCCCCGTGTCCCCCAGGCATGGGCGTCTCCACGGTCACGGCCGCCCGCATCCTCAAGGGGCAGCTGCAGCACGGGCAGGGCGAGGAGAGCCTGCTGGAGATGGAGAAGTTCCCCTACGTGGCCCTGGCCAAGGTGAGCCCCCCGGGGTGCCCGCGGGGACCCGGCACCCACCGCAAGGTCACGGGCGGGCGGCATCGAGCGAGCCGAAATTAGGTCAGGGGCGGGCGCAGGGAGCTGGTCCGGTGCCTGCTGGCCGTGCCACGGCCGGCCATGGGAACGGGGAGGAGGGGCAGCAGGAGCCCGGCGGCTGCGGGACACCACGGGACCCCCCTGCTTCGCCTGGAGTCGTTTTGCTGAACAAAACACTGGGGTTTATAACTAAATTGGAAGTCGGGGCCATCTCCGTTCTCCCCTCCCCGGGATGCCCGTGGTGGGGGCTTCGCTCTTCCCGCCGAACAACGGGCTGAAAGAAGGCCAAAAGCAGCAAAGTACAGTGAGGGAGGGGCTGTGCCACCACGCTGAGGGGCAAAAGAGGGGGGGCACAGGTGGGATGGGGGCCCCTGCAGGCAAAACAGCACAGGGAGGGGAGTTCCAGGGTGGGGATAACGACGATGGGTGGGGACGATGAGGGTGATAACGATCGGTGGTGATAACGACGGTGGTGATAACGGGGCTGGTTTGTCCATCTCCCGCCCCTGCAGACCTACAACACCAACGCCCAGGTGCCCGACAGCGCCGGCACGGCCACTGCCTACCTGTGCGGGGTCAAAGCCAACGAGGGCACCCTGGGCGTCAGCGCCGGCGTCACCCGCGACCGCTGCAACACCACCAAGGGCCAGGAGGTGACCTCCATCCTCCGCTGGGCCAAGGACGCAGGTGAGGGGCCGGGGTGAGGGGCACCCGGGGGCAGGTAAAGCGGTGGCTTTGGGGCTGTTCTCACCGCCGTCCCCTGGGCTCGGGGTGCAGGGAAGGCCGTGGGGATCGTCACCACCACGCGTGTGACCCACGCGACGCCCAGCGCCGCCTACGCCCACTCTGCCAACCGCGACTGGTACTCGGACGGAGAGATGCCCCCCGATGCCCTGGAGGGCGGCTGCAAGGACATCGCCCGGCAGCTGGTGGAGAACATCCCCGACATCGAGGTAGGGATGGGGATGGGGACACCGGGAGTGTGGGCTGGAGCCAGCAGGGACGGCACCAGGACCGCCTGGGGTGGGGGTTGGAGCCATCCAGGGATGGGGACAGGGCCGTGGGGAGCTGTGGGGCCAAGATCACCAGTGGTTGAAGGGCTGGGACTCCCAGGAGATGTTGGGCTGGAACCACCAGTGGTTGAAAAGCCAGGAACTTCAGGAGATGATGAGCTTGGAACCACCAGTGGTTGAAGGGCTGGGACTCCCAGGAGATGATGGGCTGGAACCACCAAGGGGTGTAGAGCCTGAACTCTGAGTGGGTACAGGGCATGGACCACCCCTGCAGATGTGAGGCTGAGACCACCCATGGGTGCAGGGCCAGGACTGTGGGTAGATGTGGGGCCAGGACCACCCATGGGTGCAGGGCCAGGACTGTGGGTAGATGTGGGGCCAGGACCACCCATGGGTGCAGGGCCAGGACTGTGGGGCCATGACCACCAATGGGTGCAGAGTTGGGATCCACATAAGATGCTGGACTGGAACCACCCATGGGTGCAGATTCAGGACTACCCAATGGGTGCAGAGCCAGGACCACCCATGGAGACAAATCCAGAACCCCCAGCAGATGTGGGACCAGGACCACCCATGGGTGGTGTACCAGGACGGTTGGGTGGACATGAGACCAGGAACCTCCACCCCATCCGACACAGGTCTTGGACCACAAGCACATACAGGATCAGAGCCCGAAATCCCCTCCTCCACAGCACCCCCTGCCTTTCCCATGTTTCCCAGACCCAAAACTCTGCCTTTCTCCCCCAGATCTGCTCCTCACTGTGGATTTATGCAGAAATTCAGCCCCGTAAATAAATCCTCTTCTGTCCTTCAAAATAGCCCCAAAGCAAAACATCCTAGCCTGTTATTTAGCTCTTTAATAGCCTCTTTTGCTGTTTTTTTCCCTTTAATATAATTTTAACTCTGTCCCAGGCTGGAAATAATTATATAGTGGGGAAAAGAAGTTTTTTTCCCTTTTTTTTTTTTTTTCTTGCCTTAATAATTTTGGCGTTGGTGTTTTGCAGCTTTATAATTCACCTTCCACGCCGAGAAAGGGGGGAAAACACAAAAAAACATAAAATCTCTGCTTGGTTATAAATAACAGAGACCAAATAAATCAGGCTCCAAAGCAAACAGGGAGAGCTGCGGGATGGGGCTCCATCCCGGCGGGTTCATGTGGGGATCCCAATGTGGAGCATCCTTCCCACAGAAGGGGGAAAAAAAACAGCCAAAAAGCCAAACTCCTGCTGGAATTGGTTATTTTTGTCCTGGGTTTTAATTAATAGGAAGAGATTCAGGGTTATTTTGAGCGAGGTGAAATTCCTCGGGTGTTTTCGCCCACAGCACTGGGGTTTTCCTGGACATCCCGCTCCGCCTCCTCGGGGTCTTCCCCCCATTAAACCCTTCCAAAATTAAAAATCATGAAAAATTATTTTAAAAATACATTTTCTCCCCTCTTTTGCAGGTGATCATGGGTGGGGGGAGGAAATACATGTTCCCCAAAAACGCCAGTGATGTGGAGTATCCCCACGAGGAGAAGCACCGGGGCACCCGCCTGGACCGCAGGAACCTCGTCCAGGCGTGGCAGGAGGCCAAACCCCCCGGCAAGGTGACACTGTGACCCTACAGAGCCATTTCTGGGGGCTGGAATGCTCTGGGGAGCAGCCCTGGGGGTGGCAGAGGCGGTGGGGAGGTGACAGTGCCTGTCCCCTGTCCCCAGGTTGCCAAGTACGTGTGGCACCGGCGGGAGCTGCTGGCGCTCAACCTCAGCCGCATCGACTTCCTCCTGGGTGAGTCCCGGCACCCAGGGGTGCTCCAGCCTCAACTGGGTGCTCTGGGGGGGACCCCTGGCCTGTGCTGGGGCAGCTGGAGCAGCCAGTTATGCCCCCAAGGATGCTGCTGGCTCCAAGGGATGCTGGTATCCCACCCTGGGGATACTGGGACCTCACACCCAGGGATGCTGGCTCTTCCAAGGGATGCTGGTATCCCCCTAAAGATGCTACTGCTTCCCTGGGAATGCTGGTACCCCAAAGGGATGCTGTTATGCCCTCCCCAGGGATGCTGCTGCATCCTGGGAATGCTGGTTGGTACCCCCCTAAAGATGCTTACCTCCTCCCAAGGATACTGATACCCACTCTAGGAATGCTGGTACCCCAAAGGGATGGTGTTAAGCCCCCAAGGATGCTGCCACTCCCCCTCCTAGGAATTCTGGTATCACCCCCAGAGATGCTGCACCCCACCCTGGGGATGCTGGTACCCCAAAGGGATGCTGTAACACCCCCAAGGAGGCTGCTATTCCCACCCTGGGATACATCTGCCTCCTGGGAATGCAGTTTTTTTGCCAGTGGTGCAAATCCCAGCCTGACTGGGATGTGGGATCCATCTGGGCCGGAGGAAGGAAGGGCCGGGAATATCCCACAGTTCCTATCTAATCTCCCTGGATCCGGTGGTGTGTGAAATGCTTGAGTCAGCACAGGGAGCAGGATTTGGCCCCCCCATTTTTGTTTTGGTGGGGGAAGGATGTCCCCAGCAGTGTCCCTGTCCTCAGGCCTCTTCGAGCCCGGGGACATGGTGTACGAGCTGGACAGGAACAACGAGACGGATCCTTCCCTCAGCGAGATGGTGGCTGTGGCCATCAGGATGCTCCAGAAAAACCCCCGGGGATTCTTCCTCCTGGTTGAAGGTGGGGGGTGATGGGGGTGTGAAAATGGGGGGTAAAGGGGAATGGTGGGGAGTATAAGGGGGTTATGGGGTGCAAAAGGGAAGGATTGGATAAAAAGAGGGTGGAAAGGAAGGATTAGGGGGCACTGGGGATACAAAAAGAGGGGATTAAAGGGGATAATGGGGGGCAAAAGGGGACATGCAAAAGGAGGGATGTTGGGTCAAGAGGAGGTGCAAAAAGTGAGGAATAGAAAGGGCAACAGGATGGCAAAGGATGTGATGAGGGTACCAAAAGTGGGGATAATGGGGAGATGGAGGTGCAAAAAAGGGGGAGAACAGGGATAGAGGATAAAGGGGTGATGGGGGATGCATAAAGATGGGATATGGGGAAACGTAGAAAGGGGGATATGGGGGTGATGTGGAATGCAAAAGGAGGGCATAAGGGGGGTGATGAAGGAATGAAAAAGAGGGGGAAATGGGAATGGGGGTGCAAAAGGGGGGAATAAAAGGGGTGATGAGAAAGGGATAAAGAGCAAGGGGATGAAAAGGGGGAAAAAAGGGGCTGATATGGCTGCAAAAGGGGAGGATGTGGAACATAAAAGGGGGGGATAAAGGGTGATGGGGTGCAAAGGGGGATAAATGGGGCAATGGGGAATGCAAAAGGGGTTATAAAGGAGGGGTGCAAGGCTGGGAAGAGGAGCGTGCTGGGGGCTGGAGTCTCCGGCGGGCGATGCCGAGCCGTGCCGGGTCCCTCAGGCGGCCGCATCGACCACGGGCACCACGAGGGGAAGGCGAAGCAGGCGCTGCACGAGGCCGTGGAGCTGGACCGCGCCATCGGCCTGGCCACGCGCCTCACGTCGGCACAGGACACCCTGAGCGTCGTCACCGCCGACCACTCGCACGTCTTCACCTTCGGCGGCTACACCCCCCGCGGGAACCCCATCTTCGGTGAGTGCCGCCCGCCGGGGGGATGCCCTGGGGGCACCGTGGGGACGTCCCACCCCGCTGACTGTGGCCCCCCCACCGCCAGGTCTGGCCCCCATGCAGAGCGACGTGGACCGCAAGCCCTTCACCTCCATCCTCTATGGCAACGGCCCCGGCTACAAAATCGTGGCGGGCGAGCGAGAAAACGTCTCTGCCGTGGATTTTGGTGAGTCTACTTTGGGCCAAAGCCCCCTAAAATTGTCCCAGCTTGCCTACAGTGTTTGTTTTGTTTATTTTTTTTAAATTGTTCTAATTTTTCGTTTAATTATTCTAACTTTTCCCCCCAGCACACGCCGACTACCAGGCGCAGTCGGCCGTGCCGCTGCGGCAGGAGACCCACGGCGGCGAGGACGTGGCCGTGTTCGCCCAGGGCCCCATGGCCCACCTGCTCCACGGGGTCCACGAGCAGAACTACATCCCCCACGCCATGGCCTACGCCGCCTGCATCGGCTCCAACCGCGCCCACTGCAACGCCGGCGCCCGCCCCGCAGCCCCCCTGCTGCTGCCCTTCCTCGCCCTCCTCATCCTCCTCTGCTGAAGTGCCTCTTGCAGATCTCCCGGGGGGGATTTATTTTTAATTCTTCCCCCCTTTTTATGTGTTTTTTTTTTTTGTGGAGAGCAGCGCCCGGGAAAGAGGAGAGAAGGAGAACAGAGAGACTCAGCGGAGCAAAAGCAGCCGCCGGCGGTTTGGTGCTGGGAGCTGCCTCTGTAAATACACGGTTCCTTCCCTATAATTAGCAGCGTTCCCTGCCCTGTCCCAAACCCACTGTGGGATTTGGGATGGCAGCCGGAGCCTCGGCGGATAAAACCCCCTCTTTGAGCGGAACGCGATGGGGCTGGGTCCCAAAATGCCTCCCAAACGTCCCTTGGCTGAGGACTGACCCTGCTGCCCAGCTCCTCACATGTGTGGGGAGCCAGAAACCACGCCAAGATGGGGAAAAAAATTAACTCAACAGGTTAATTTGTCCCTAAACTTGGGTTTTGTTGTCTCCTCAGTGACTTATTTTGCTTTAAAAATCCTTTGGGTTAAAGCAATTTGCTGCCCTGGGAGGGACATTGTGGAGGTTGGGAGGGGGCACGTGTGAGAGCCGCCACGGGTGTGCCGTGGAGGTGTCACTGCGCTTGTGCCGGTCATTCCTTGCCTGCCCAGACGTCCCTGTGCCCGTGTGACCCCTCCATGGGATGCACGGGAGGTCCCCGTGCTCGTGCAAGCCCTGCCCTGGCTGAGCCACCACCTCATTCCCGTGCCAGTCCCACCCAGGAGCAGCCCTTGCACCCCCCAGCTCAGTCGGGCACTGCCAACACCCCCCTGAGCACCCCCAAGCCCTGCTAGGACCCTCCAGCCCTCCCCCAAAGAACACCCCCCCCATTTTTTTATTCATTCACCAGTTTCATAATTAAAAACCCAATTCCTCATTGACCAGGGCCTTTCGGGGTGGGGTGTAGCCGGTGACCTCCTCGGGGCTGGGTTTGGGGGGCTCTGACACCCCCCTTTGCCCCCATCCCTCCCCCCTGGCATCGCCGGCGTCGCCGGATCCACCCACAGCCCCACCGCGGGCGCTTCCCAGAACTCCGGCAGCCCTGGGCTATGTTTAACCACTCCCGGGGTGCCGCGTGGTTTTTGGGGGTTCGGGGAGGGGGGGGGGAACCACATTCTCTTGGCCGGGGGGTTGGCAGGACTCCGGCGGCCACCGGGGCCGCGGCCAAACGCCGCTCCCGACGCCGGGCTGACCACGGGAGCCAAGCAGAGGCTGGGTTTGGGGGGCGGGGAGGGATGTGAAGCCATTGCCTGCTGTATTTTGGGGTACCCGCAGCCCCCTCCCAAAAATAGAGGGCATCAAAGAAAGGCTTTGCTTGGCCTGGCTGCTGGGAAACATCAAAACTTGGCTTAAATGACCCTCCCCCAAAATAGGTGAATTTGGGGGTGTTTTTATAGCCCCCACTGATGTTTGGGGTTTTGGGGACCTCCCCTTCCCCCCGATATTGGGGCTCACCAGCTGTAGCGATAAATAAACCTTTATTTTATACAGGACTCACGGGAAACACAAACACGAGTTCGGGGGGTGTGAAAAAATAATCCTCCCCTCCCCCCAGTTCCAGCCTCTGACCCATTCCGGAGCTTTTTTCCCTTAAGATAAAGGTGGGGAGGGGGAGCCCCACTTTGGGGTTACCCTGGATTTGAGCCCCCCGTTTCTTTTTTGGGGAGGGGGTGATGCTGGGGTTGGACCCACTTTTCATTTTGGGGTCACGGCAGAGGGGGGGCCCTTCATGGTGCATCACCACCCCTCCCCCCGAGGGGTATTTGGGATGATTGAGATTGTCTGGAGGGGGGGGACACTCCCATTTTTGGGTGGGTCCCCCCGAATCCTGCACCGGGGACGATGGCTTCAGCTCCTGGCACGGGGGTGGCACACGGGGGGAATGGGGGGGCGAAGCGGT
>JAWWES010000055.1:1977322-2004983 GCA_035583135.1 Lophotriccus pileatus
CACATCCCAATTCCCACACAACACAACCCCCAAGCCCCAATTCTCAACCCAACCTAACCCACCCTGACACAACCCCCCCACTTCCCACTCCACCGCACCCCACCCCACTTCCCACCCCACTCTGACCCCATGTGGGATTTCAGACCCTTCCCCTCCCTCCCCACACTCCTGGTTTGATGGTTTTCACTCGTTCCTGGCAGGACCTCTCCCCCCACCTGTATTTTCAGCTCTTTCAGGGTCTGGTTGGCCGACACCAGGAGGGCCTTCTCCCCTCGGACCTTCCTGTGCCGGGTGCTCCTCCTGATTCCCTGTTTTTGGTAGGTGATGTAGCTGTGCTGGGAGAGCTTCTGACGTTTTGTGCCGCCGTTGGCCTGGAGAGGAGGCAAAACCCGAGGAGATCAAGTTATTTGGGAATAAACACAACTTTCCCGTATCCCGGAGGGTGTTTGGGGCGAGTTGATCATGCGATGGAAGCGATGGAAAACCCCTTGGAAAGCCAACTGAAGCGTGCAAGTGTGGGAAAGACCACAGGATTTGCCTTCAGGCCTCAGTTCCTGGTCCTAATGCCAGCGTGGGGCAGATTTCCACATGCAGATGAGTCCCTGTGCATGTTTAACCTCTCCAAAAACCAGCCCTGGTGGGGTCTGACCATTCAGGTGACACTTTGAGACACGTTTCTCCCACCAGTTGGACACAGAGGAGGAGGGAGGTGACCCCACCTGCTGACTCCAGGGGATGATGACAAAAACCAAGGAACCTGCTGGGATTTTTCATCTCTACCTGGTTAAAATCGGGGTCCTGCTCCCCCTCTGGCTTGTTTTCCTCCCTTTCCTCTTCAGCCTCCGAGCTGCTCACGTTCAGCTCCGGAGCCGCGTCCTTCATCACCTGGAGTCACAAAAACCATTCTGCTGTGACCAACAGCCCCCTCCCGCACTGTCCCACCACGGAATCAGCTCCTGGAGACCTGCCCGGTGCCACCTCCACCCACAGAGCCTGGCAGTGACCCCGGGAGCTGCTCCAGGAGCTCTGCAAAGGCTCCTCCACCCTGCCCAGCTGCGTGGGACCTCGGGGGGATTCGGCTCAGGAATCCCCCTCCATGGGGCTGCAGGTGCTTCCTGCCCTTCTCTCCAGGCAGAGGGAAAGTCTCCCGAGGCTTGGATTGATTCCATTCCCATTAGCTGGTTGATCCAAGTGCATTACAAAAGCCTCACCATGGAGAAAGGAATATTATCTGTAATTTAACCCTGCAAAAGGACTCAGAACCATCGTCTATGGGGTTGCAGGGTGTAAGTAAATGAAACCTAAACAATTTACACAGATACATAAACAAAAGGGATGTTCAGGCCTGTGGAAGTCACTCCAGGAGACATGGATTTGCCTGGATGTGAATTCCAATCTGGGGTTGCAGGAGCTCAGGGGACCTGGATGCCCAAGAGTTCACAATTCTATCGATACATTTGAAATTACCGACGCAATCCCAGCTCCCAAACGTTCCCCAGAGCTCTCAGAATTCCAACAGTGCCACCCTACAGTGATTTTATCTGGATGGGGCTTCCCTCTTGCACCCCAAGGAGGTACCAGGGGGAGGAGAAGGGTGAGGGGCTGGGAAACACTGGCTCCCAGTGATCCTGGCTGGCATTCCCGCTGCTTCCCATCCCTGCCCCGTTACTGAGGGAATCTCGTGGGCACTCTCTCTCGCCCCCTCTCTCCAGCTCCAGCTGCTCCACAAAGAATAGCTCCCTGTTTTTTTGCCAGCCCCATGTGTGAGCACAGGCCTGGCCAGTGCCAGAAAAACACAACCCCCAACCCTCTCCTGCGGCGGAGCCAAGGCGGATCCAGCCCCGGGATTCAGGCTGGTGGCTCCAGACGTGCTGCTGCTCCACGTCTCACAAGCCAGGCAGGAACCCATCCAGCCTCCGGCTCCCTGCGGTTCTCTGGGCTCCAGCGCCTCCTTGGGATTGGCAGGGAGTTGAAAATCAATCGAAGGCCAAAAAAAAAACCCCACTCCCATCCTGCAAAAGTCCAGGGAACGTCTTGATCCGTGTGCCCACTAGCCTTGGCTCCCTCCTTAAAAGCCCTAAGTTCCATCAGAACCAGATTTACATCCTGGAAAAGCAATTCTGCAGTTGATCCTGACAGTGAAGATCAGTAAAAACCTAATTTGCAGCTTCGGGGGATCCTGAAAACCATCTCGGAGTTCAGCCTCTCCCCAGCACCAAGGGGAAGAGCTTATTTCTATCCAGGGATAAATGCCACTCGAGCAAGAAGAAAGGAAATGACAAATATTGGAGGGGGAGGAGAGCAGGTAGAGCCTGGGAACGCAGCTGAGACAGAAGAAACTGCTGGGAGCATCCCTGAAAACACAAGGAGCCTGAATTCTCAGAGCCAGAACGTTCCCATTCGCCGGTTTGGCCAAAGCTGGAGCTGCGGAGCCGGGGGATTTCTGCCCTCACCACCACCAGGGACCCCAGCAGCAGGTCCCGGCCCTGGGGGGCTGTGAGAGCCCCCTCAGGGCATTCCTGGGGCTCCCTGAGCAGGAGGGAGGGGACCCTGTCCGTACCTTTTTGTTATCCACCACTTTGTGCACGTACACCGTGGCCTGGGTGTACTCGCGCAGGTCCCGCTGCTGCTGGCACAGGAGCCCTTCCCGGCACTCCGGGCACAGCTCTGGGGAAAAAAACCAGATTCAATACGTTAATAAACATATTTAATGTGTTAATATGTTTAATAAACATATTTCCAAGGAAAAAAAACATATTTAATTGCTTCAGCTCCTCAGAGACCTCGTCCCAGTGTCTCTCACTGCCAACCCGGAGCGGACCAATCGAATTCCTGAATGGTTCGGGTTGGGAAGGGCCTTAAACCTCATCCTTGCCATGGGCAGGGACACATTCCACTTGCTCCAAGCCCCACCCAACCCGGTCTTGGACACTCCCAGGGATGGGGCAGCCACAGCTCCTCTGGGCAACCTGTGCCAGGGCCTCCCCACCCTCCTAGGGAAGGATTCCTTCTCAATATCCCATCTACATTTCCTCTTTTTTAGTTTAAAATCATTCCTCCTTGTCCTGTCCATCCGGGCTGTTGTCCCCAGTCCCTCTCCAGCTCTCCTGGAGCCCCTTTAGACCCTGGAAGGGGCTCTCAGGTCTCCCTGGTGTTTCCCTTCTCCAGGTGAACCCCAAAGCTCTCCCAGCCTGGCTCCAGAGCAGAGGGGCTCCAGCCCTTGGAGCAGCTCCGTGGCCTCCTCTGGACTCGCTCCCACAGCTCCAGGTCCTTCCTGAGCTGGACACAGCGCTCCAGGTGGGGAACCTGCCAAGCTCCACGTTTACCACCAACCCCCTCAGACTTCATTCCTTATCCCACAAGAGGCATTCCCAGAGCCCGGGGAGCAGAGCCACTCACGGGGCTCCGAGGTGTAGCGGGCGCCCTCGGCACTCTGCGTCCGGGTGATCTTGATGACGTGATCCACCACGAAGAGTTTTTGGATCCTCTCCCACTCGCTGGGCCATATCAGAGCTATACTGTGCAAAGGAACAGGCAGGTGCTTTATGACCTGGAAAAGCCAAGCTCCCCCCCCCCCAAAAACCAAAACAACCTCTCCCTCTTTGGCATTTTAACAAAAGAAAACGGGCAAAACCCACCCAAAATGAGCTGCAGGGGAGGGCCTGCACACCCTGATGGCGGCAGGCTGTGATTAGTGACGCTGCTGTGCTCCCGCCGCGCCGGAGGGAGGGATGGAGGAGGGAAGGAGGGGAAGATTTCCTACTTTTAGTGCTGCATCACTGCAGAAGCAACGCCACGGAGCACGAAGTGCAGCGCTCGGGGCGGGGGGGGGAATGCGCACGGAAAGCAAATTGTAAGGAAGAAGGATGTTCCTGCGCCCCGGTCAAATCCAGGGTGGTTATTGTCAGGAACTAACCAAGCTGAAGGAAGCTCTTTTTTCCTGACCCAGCATCCTTGGATGATTTAGGTCTTGCCTTGCAGGAAGGCTGAGGTGGCTCTGAGAAAGCCGAGGTGTTGATTTAGTTTGAGGGGAAGGATTCGCTCCTTGTCTCGCTGCGGCTCGGCAGCAGGAACGTTCCTTTTGGACTGTTGTCCCGGTGAAAGGAAAATGTGTGAAGGGAAGAAACTCACTGTTTGGAGTCTTCTTTGGTCATGGAAGCGAAGGTGAACATGAGCCCCCCGTGGGGGCAGAGCAGGACACTGTTGCCTATGGAGGACACGGGGCTGCAGCGGGTCGGCCTCCTGCAAAAGGGAAGGAGGTTTGGAAAGCTAGACCAGCTTATCCCACCAAAATTCCCCCTAGTCCTGCAGGCAGCCAAGAAGAAATCACAGGTGAATTATTTACAGAAGGCATTCCAACATGGAATATTAACTACAAGTGATGAGGAAATCAGATCCACGTTCCTCTGTGTCGCAAAATGATTCTGTCCAGGGGAGATTTCCATCTCCAGCCCGTGCAAACAGGACTGAGAGGTGACCTTTGGGCTACAGCTCCAGACAGATGAAAAAACTAATCAGGTTACCAGCTAATCTGACCATCTGGTTAACACATGGTAAACAAGGAAATTCAGTGTTGTACAACCAGCACAAGTCCTGCAAAAATCAGCTCCCTTGTTTCCACGAACGCACCACGCTGGGATTCGGAAGCAAAGTATTACCTACAGCCCCCAACAAATGGCAGAAAAAGCACCAAAACCCTCCAGCCAAAAAGTTACCTGACAAATTTCCTCCATTCTTCTACAAAGAACTGCGAAACAATATACAGCTCATCTGTCTCCTGGGGGGAAAAGAGAAGGGAAAGGGATCTTTTTAATGAACCCAGCAATAGGTTTGTCGGCAGCGCTCGCTCCCTCCGGCGCGGTTTTACCATGACAACTCCATCCAAGCACGCTGGGAAAGCCAAGGAAAATAATTTGGGATCAAGTACTAAGCACTGACTTTACTAATCTCTTGTTTATTACAAAGTTAGTCAACCTTTCAATCCAATTACCTTTAATTCCCAGCGGGAAAGGGGCACTTCCCTGGAGCAGCCAAGCGCTGTTTTCTCTCGCTGGGTACTCGTGGTCAGAGACCACTCCAACCTCCCTCACTTGCTTCCAACATCAAAATCCACAGGTTTTTCCTTCTGGCAGCAGCAGGAATAAAAAAATCCCAGCCGTGCACCCAACAAGGCAGTGTTTTGGGGATAAACCCTGTCTTCTTGTCCCAATTTACCATTAAATTGTTTGCTCCTGAACAAAAAAACACCTAGATCCAAGAGCTGGGTGACAAAATCACTTCCATGATCACCTATATCCTCACCATCTTCCCTACCATGGATTTGCTCCATTTTTCTGCAGGAAAACTCAGCGTACCTGAGGAATATATATGTTTTTTTTAATCTCCCTTCATCTCTAGATCAAACCACTCTGCTTGTTTTCCTCCCCAAACCTCAACTGTTTTGGATCAGGAAAACTCCAAAAGCTTGAAGGAAAGATCCTCAGCTCTCTTTCATCAGGCTCCCTTGGGAAATTCCAAGAGAAAGGAGGATGCAGGTGGAGAAGCTCCCATTTCCGACCAACAGTGATGGGCTCCAGCTTTCCATCACCTCCTCCAGCTCCAAAGGCAAATCCTGCCAGATACAACCTTTTAACACCCCTGGCAGGATCTGGAGCTCTCCAGCTCAGCATAGAAGGGAAACTCCCTTCAAACCCTTTTGGGTCTCTTGGTTCCAAGCCATGGATCCATATTGCTTCAGTATCATTCCCAGCTGGAGCAGTGAGGGACTGAGGCAGAGACCTGCCAAAGCACCTTGGCAGGGTTGAAGAGCCAACCATTAATCAGCACCACGAGACTCCCAGGAGCCAAGCACTGAACCAAGAGCTTGTTCCATTCCTTTAGGGCTGCCCTAAATCCCCAAAAAGTCCCGGAGAAGCCGCCAGGAGAGGGTCTGCACGGCTGTCCCGGCTCTTTGGAGGATGTCAGCATTTTGGGGAGCTCCTCCTGAGCTCTTGGGGTGCAGGAGGATGCTGGAGTACACCTGGAGCAGCCAAAGCTGGTGGTGGAGCAGAACTCAGGTGTGTTCCAGCATCTTCCAGCCTCAGAAGGCTGAGGGAAAGAGGCGGAAAAGCCGTTTCCACTGGCACAGCCGCGGAGTTTCCGTCCTTCCAGGGACGGATACAACCCCAGCAGCAATATTGTCCCTGTTATCTGGCTGACTCCGGGCCAGCCACAGCTCCCTTGGCACAGGAGCCATTCCTGTGGCTTTTTAGGGCTCTGTGCCAGCACAGCTAATCCAGGGAAATCACACCTCAGCACAGCACACGTGTGAGCTCCACTGGCACAGACTGAGAGGACGGTTATGGAGTGAAAGATCTCATTCCACCCTCCTGCCACGGGCAGGGACACCTTCCACTAGCCCAGGTTGCTCCAAGCCCTGTCCAACCTGGCCTTGGACACTTCCAGGGATGGGGCAGCCACAGTTTCTTTGGAAGGAGAGGGATAAAAGCCAATAAAACCTCCCCCAAGCCCGGCTGCGTTCCCTGATTTCCCTCCTCCCCTACCTGAGGCCAACTGCCCAGGCAAGGCCTGCATTTATCATGGAACAGGTTCTGGAGAGAAGTCTTCTGCTCACTGGCCATCATCTTATGCAGAGCTTCGTTTTCCTCCCCTTCACGCTCCAGAATCTGCAGGAAACAGTGAATTACATCCCAGCTGTGCTACAAGGTGACATCATTCTCCTCCACGGCACAGGGTCGTGACAAAAGGCAAGCCAGAAACACAACTGGTATTCACAGTCAACAAAAAGGGGAATATTTAGCAAATACCTTGCACTGGGAGCAGCACTCTTTGTTGTTTGGGAATTCTGGGGCTTTTGGGAAATATTGCTTGAGTTTCTCCCAGGCTTCCTTGGAAACCACCCTGCGCTCGTTCTCGGAGATGCACAGGTCACCTGCAGGGAGAGAATCAAGGCAAGGGCTCTGATCACAACAGGCTCAGGGATGTTTTGCAGCCCTTGATTGAAGAGATTACAGGGAATAAAGGTGGGGGAAGAGATCCACACGTTTAGCAGCCAGAACCACGTCAGCAAAAACCAGCCCAGCCGACAAAGTCACCTTCAGCTCCTGCCTTGCTGCCCTTAGACAGGTAAAATAAGAATAGTAATAATAATAATTTTAATTCATAGAAATGTCCTTTGGATTTCCAAGCTGGTCAAACACAAGCAGGGATGCTGGGAAAAGAAAGGCAAAGAGGGCACAGGGCTACTGATTCCTCCTCCCCAGCTACATCCCTGTGGTGCCTCCATGCCCCAAGCACCACACTAACCCTGTGTCCCAGGTGCTCTCCACATCCTTGAAAACCCCAAATTCCCCCTGCAGAATCTCAGGTGGCTTCACATGCCCTATCCAAGCACCTCAAAATGTGGCAGATTTTGCACCCTAAATCTGCTGTGGGGAATCAACGGGGTGTGAAGACACCGGGCCAGATTTACCAGCTGTCCCCCAGAAAACGTATTTATCCATCAGGATCATTTATCCTGCTATCAGGATTATTTCTCCTGGTGCTCAGGCAGCTCAAAAAGCCCAGGAAGGGTTTATCAGGAGCCATTTGTGCCTGTAGTCCCAGGGATGGGAGCAGGAGACACACCCGGGCTCTTGGACACCACGTGCACACAAGACAACACACACTCCGGATAAACAAGGCTTGGGAAACCTGGAGAAGGCTCCAGGATCCAACCAGCTGCCCCTTGCAGGGGTGAGGATATCCAAGGGGAAAACACAACCACATTCCCCTCTGAGACAGCAGCTGGAAGTCACTGTGCTACGAGCAGGCCCGGGGAGAAAGGCGATGAGCAGCCATTGCGACACCGGGATGCAACCGGATTTGGGAATATTCCTGCCTCGATGGGGATTGCACCAGCAAGAGGGAAGGAAAACAGCAACTGCCGTGTCCAAAGGGCACAATACCTTATTATCTGCTTTTCTATAGCCTGGAGAGCTGCAGAGAGAGGAGAGGGAGAGAAACTCCTTCCTCCCCACCCTCTGGTAGCTGTTTAACATGACAAGCAGCTCCTCGGGCTCAGGGATTTGCTCCAGCCCAGCCTGGAATTTGGCCAGCCCTGGAGAGGAAAAAATAGCAACCATCCCCTCCTGCTTTTCCTCTAATAAACAAAGGTCAGGCCTCGATGCAGCACTTGGCCACTTGGGCCTCATCCAACACGGCCAAGCGTCTCCGGAGGCTGGACCAGGATGTTGTCCAGAGCCAAGGATGGGGAAGAAGAGGAGCTTGTACAAATAAGTGCCCTGACACCTCATGATTAATGAAAACAGATTAATATGGTGAGGGAAGGAGGTGGAAAAATCAGCTCTGGGTGTGCAGGAACAAGTGTTTTGCCATCTGGAAGATGATCCCAAGCGCTGCTGACCCTGCTTCCCACTCCCACCATCCAGGGACATGCTTTGAGCACGGACATCAAAGAAAGGCTTAACTTGGTATCTGGAAAAAATTATTCACCGGGATCAGGCAGCTACTGGAGAGCGAGGAATTGCAGCAAGGATGCAAAGGGAGTCGAGCAGGGAACGCCCGGGTGGCATTCCTGGAGGCCAGCCAGCCCTCACAGATCCAGCCCTGGCTTTTCCAGAGCCTCCCACGGAGGCAGGAACCTCCTCCACCACAAAATTAAGGCTGTAGGAACAAGACTACAGATTTGCTGATCCACTCCAGAGGGAAATTTTCAAGGTGGAAAGGTTGTTTTCCATGAATAATCAAAGGTTAGCTCAAGACAACAAAACCTGCCCTGCCAGCAGTCCCTTATTCAGTATTATTTACTCTGCTCTGACCCAAAGTCACAGATCAACCAGCAATTTAACACCATAATATTTTCCAAAGGCCTATTGGCCTATTTTTTATCGTGTCTGGCTACATAAATGTTCCATCCCTACACTCCCTGCTTTTATTGAACAGCAGCAGCCTCGAGGCAATGGGAAACAGGGCTTTCAAAGCTCTGAGTAACAGATAAAATCGTGACAAAGTACTTAAACACTCGGCTGGAAAATGAGGTTTCTCCAGCCTTACTCCAGGTTCTTGATTAGCTCTGATGACAGGAGGAGTGTGGCTAATTTATGGCATTTTTCTTTCTTATTAGGGATAAGATGGAGCATCCCTGCTAGGGAAATCAGTGCCTACAAAAGGGAGCTTAAGTAAAACAGAGTTATGTCTGGGAATAGGAGCTTTAAAAAGCATCCCTGAGCTTTAAAAAGTGAGATTTAAACAACAGTGTAGCCAAGGATGCAGCTAATGAGGCATCACTTGGAAAACAACCCACACGGGGTCAAAACCTTCTGTAAACAGACACCAAAGCTCAGCAGGTTGGGAGATCAATATCCGGAGGTCCCAGCCCAGGTGTTGGCTGAGTGCTCCTGTTCTAATGTAAACCAGGATTAAATGGATCCTCAGAGCTCCCACCTGGAGTGATTTACACCACCTCTTTCTCTCTTAATGCTTCCAGAGCTTCCAAGTGGCTGCAGAGCTTTGGTGCTGCCGTGACAGGGGGAGAAGCTCAGCTTGGCTGAGCCCTTACAGGATCTGCCTGCAAATGAAACTTCTGAGTGCAAGAACCCCCAGGGAAAGGAGAATTAAGCACATTCCTGCAGTGGCACCTCGCACTGGCCGCAGTTGGAGCAAAGGCTACGAGGTTCATGTGTGGAGCAGTGGGACACAAGGGAGACATTCAGCTCCAACCCCCGGAGACACTCACCATGTGGGCAAACGATGTCTTCATTAAAATTTAACTCCTCTTCCTCCTCCCTCTTCTCTTCGTTTGATTCATCTGATTGAAAAAAACAAAAATTCAGTAAGACAAGAGGATTGCGCAGAGCTCCTCTCCCAGGGAAAAATCTTATGGGGGAAAGGAGCGCGGTCGCCTTTCAAATTCCAGCAAAACCCTCAACCCAAGGGAAAATTTGGAAGGAAATCTGTTGTTCTCTGATGTCTTGGCCTCTGGGCAGCCGAGATTACAGCCTCCAGGCCATGTAGGAGGGCTTTGAAGTGCGTGGAGCACAAGCCAAGGCTTTGTGAGATTACAAAGGATGCATTTGTTAGGGCTGGAACACCGCGGGGGTTCGCTGCTCCCAAGGATCCCCCGAGTTTAACCTAAACACAAGCCTAGGTAAGAGCAAAGGCAGCAGAATTCCTGGCAAAATTCCTGATCTAAACCAGATGCTGCCTGACAAACCCAGGGGGAAGCCGGCAGGGGGTTGACAAGCCCCACATCAACGTCTGAATTACAGTTCAAATCCATAACTCCACAGACAGCAGCTTTGGCCACTGATGGAACATCAGGAGGACAATGAGGTGTCAGTAAGAGCCTCTAACGAGCTGCTTAACGAGCGGCTTGGCTCGTGAGTAATTCAGTTGTACTACTGGGAGTTGCAACCTGTTGTAAATCAAAGGCAGCCCCGAGGAAATGTGAGTGGTAGCTCAGAAATGCCCTTTTCTCAATGAGTGCTCCACCTTACAGACATTATCAGGGCGGTGGGGTGTTCTCAAGCCTCCAAGATCAATGCCATGAGCCATCATCCCCACTTTCATTCCGACCAGCTTCTTGCTATCAGTTCCGAAAAGCTCAACAAAATGTAATTTCCAAAGACTTAAAGTCCAGGAGGCAAATAACCCCCCATTTAGTCTCATGATACGGGCACAGGATTGAGTCCAATTAATGATTTTTGTTCCTAGGCTGTGTTTTCTCAGCGCTGCTGCATCACCTGTGCTGTTTCATCCCTCAACCTTCACAATAAACATCATCATCATCCCTTTCCCCCAGGTAATTTTCATGTTTCTTCCTCCCCTGTGCTCCCTCGTTCAGAGAAAAGTGGATGAGCAGATCATGTGGCTGGGGTGGTAATTTCACACAGCTTTGTAAAACCACTTATCACCTCATCTCCCTCTCCAGGTATGACGATCACCCCGCAGTTTTCAAGCTTAGCAAAGAAAAAGCTCCTTGAAAGAAGGAGTTTATTTGATTTATTATTCTCTCCTCCCTACTCATACAAGGGAAACAGCTACAGAAACACCTGATGCGTCTTCTGTAGGAGGGATAAGGCAGAGCTGGTGGGTCTGCACAGCAGAAATCAGGAGGAAATACCTTTGTTTTGTGCATTTCCATTCATTTTGCCGTTACTGTGCTCGGCATCTTCATCTTGCTCGTTCAGCTGCTCCAGAGCCAGCTGACGCCAGCTCCTCAAAGATGCTTTTCCAACCCAAAACCCGTCGTTCCTGCAGGGAGACAACAACGAAAATCACCACCAAACCACAGCCCCCTTCTCCTGCACAGCCCAAGCGGTAAAATCTTTAGGAAAAAGCTATTCCAGCACTTCTAAAAAAGCAGCTGGGACTGACATACCCCTTGACTGTGACCTTCAGCAGGTTGGTCACAGTTTTGTAGTCTTCGTTCAGCTGGTTTTTGAGCCGCAGGATTCGACACCTTTCCACCACACAGTCCTTGCAAAGTGCTTTGACTGCAGGGGTGGGGGGGGAAAGAAACACGATTTATAACACTATTTATTGCAAAATTTATCGCACAGGTGTCTTATTGCTGGTTTGAAGGCCCTCAGACCAGTGTGTGCCAACGATCCTGGCCTCAGGATGAGAGATTTCATGTGTAAATGAGGAGATGCTGGGGATTATGGCCACATCAGGCCACAGTTGAAGCTTAAATATGCATAAAATGCTGCAGATCAGGTGAAATCTGTTTCACTCCCTCCACAGCTCTATCTCAGCCCTGGCATCCACCACGTGCAGTTGGAGCCAGGTCAGCCCAGCACACAGGCAAAAGCAGATGCCAGGAAAACACCTGTATTGTGGCATTTTACCAGTTAAACCCAGAAAAAACACCCTCCTGCAAAGCTGCACTGGACCAAAGGAGTGGAAATCCTACAGCTGGGTGTGCAGTTTGTGTGTTTTCATCTGGGAGCAAAGAGGGGAAGGGAAGCAGCGTGTCCATCCATCCTTTTATCCCTCCCTCCCAGCCACACTCAGCCCACAACCCTTCAGGAAATCTTCCACTTGACTAATAAACCTTGCCCTGTTTTTCCCCACAAAGGCTGCCTGCGTCACCAGCAGTTCCTTCCCTACAAGCTCCTGGTAGGAGCTGAGCTAATTTGGTCTCAGTGGGAGTTATTGAGCTCCTTCCTCAAAGGAATGAAGCCTGGGGCTCGAGGAAGGGGTGGCCAAAGCCTGGAGGGGCTGGGCTGACCCCAAAAAGCTGGATGTGTGGCAGATGCTTCAGCAGGAGAACGCAGGCCAACAGGTCTGCGCTTCCTTGGATGAGGTGACAGACAGGAAGGGATTTTTTGGGCCTGAATGCTCCCTGAGACTCTGCCCACACAGGAGCTGCACGTGCTGCAGGCACAGCAAATAACTGTCAAGAGTTTGGGGGGGGTTCCTTGTGCAAGTCTTATGTTCCAGAATCGCCTTCCAACCTTCCAAGTGTTGGATTTTCTAAGCAATTCCCCCCAGTCACAGCAGATCCTGCAATCCCACTCAGCGGGTTTGGGGAATGTTAACAGAATCAAGTGATATTAAAAAAATCTTGGGAAATAGGGCAGCACTAAAGCAATGGAATGAAGTTGTGAGGATCAAATGGGGCTGGGACCAGAACAAGGCTCTAAGACACGTCCAGCACACCCAGGAGGGGATGTTACCGTTGAGCCGGGGCCCTCCCCCGTAGCGCCGGTAGAAGAAATCGGCCACGTATTCCGAAATCCTCTTCATCAGGGATATTTTATCGGGATGGAGTTTGCCATGGGAGCACAGGCAGGCCGTGTTGTCGATAGGTTTGGGAGGAGTGGACTCATCCAGCCATTTCTGCAGCCATTCCAGAGAGATGAAGTCGTAGGGGGAACCTGGGAGGGGAGAAACCACAAAGAGGAACAAGCCCGGACGCGTCAGCTCCAACACCAGGTGGTACTTTAGAATTCCTCTTAAAAAATTAACAGGCAATCAGTGTTGATTACATCTCTGAGGTACAAGTTTTCAAACATCTGATCCAGCTTCTCCCAACCCCATTCTCAGCTTGGTGTCACAGATTTAGAAGACATAAGATATTAAGATGTTCAGGTCATTTCGGATTCAGCAATCAATATGGAACAGCTCCAAGGAGGAATGGGAGTGCTTTCAAACCTTTGGGGGATTACTGGAGAGCAGTCGAGGAAAGGGGAAGGTTTTCCCACCATCCATCGAGGGACTGATATAATATTTAAATTATGATCATACATGAAAGGCTTTTTCTACAAGAGAGAGAGTTCATCGGGGTAATTTGAAAATTAAAAGCAACAACACAAAAGAATCGAGGCCAGCGTTCACAGCCATCCTTTCAGCACTCAAAATTCCAGTGTTTTCCTTACAATCCTGGGTGAGAAACACTCACATATTTTAAAATTTACAGTGCAAATGGAAACTCGCTCAGATTTTTTGCTGAAGCAGAGCAGCGGGTCCGCCCTTGTTTGCTGAAGGAGAAGCACCTGCACAAAGCCGAGGTTCAGGAGCAGGTCAGTGCCTGTATGAGCGGGGAAATGGCTGTGGGTGACAGCCCTGTATCTCAACACTGAGGCACACTACTGATCCACAACTCCTCTGCGGGATGAGTGGGAAATTAGGAGGAAATCAGGAATTTTAAACCCATTCTCTGCTGCCTCGAAGGCAGCTCTGAAACTGTGGGGAAACGCAGCTGTGAGTCACATTTATCAACTGAACACAAATCCTTGATGTTTCCTGGGAAGAAGCAACAGAGAAGCGACAGGAAAACACAGCAGACAGGAAAACACTGTCTCCAGCTTGCACTGGAGCTCTGTGAAGCCTCTTTTCCTCCACAGCCTCAACCCATGGCGTTTTCATCTTACGCAACGCCCTCCGCAGCCGTGACCTCCGGAGAATTCCAGCGCTGTCAGAACGGGTTTGCTAGTTTGGGATGAAAGCTGCCTCCCCCAGAAAGGACGTTTTTCTGGGGCAGACTCCACAAAGCTGGCAGGGAACGTGTCTGCACAGCTGCAGAGAGAGCCCCCAGCTCCAAGGGCCAGGCCCCGGAGCGGCGCTGCAGTGACGCTGCCTCCAGCTGTGCTGGGAGTGCTGTGCCCACTGGCTGCCCCAGGGCACTGCTTTGGGGCCTGGCAGCTCCAAATCTGAGGCACAACAGCTTTACCTGCACTTGTAAAACCCACCTTTTCTGGGGGATTTATTCCTCTGTCATGTTAGAAATGCCAAGAGCAAACTACTCTGCTCCTGCTGAGGGAAAGCACAGTGGGATTGTGCTGCTGCTCCTTTCAGCGGGTGACTCAGGGCAGGCTGATCCCTCCAGCACAGCTCTGATCTCACAGTGACATCTGAACACTGCTCAGGCTCATGGGGACTCAGGATGAGCTGTGACACCCTCCTGCTCCAGAGTTAAACACCTGCATTCCTGAATTGGAGAGGTAGGATTGACAGGAGCAGGAGTTTCCCTCTGGCTACTCCAACCTCAGTGCTGGCAATAAAAGCTAAACATCAACCTCTCCAACAGGCCACACAACTAAACCCACTTTTAAGTCTTCAATTATAATTTTCCTGGAGTTTTTAGGAGATGCACACAGTGAAATTCCACATGCTGGATAGACAGAGGAAGTGTTCCTACTCTTTTGAGGGAGATGGGAGGGAAAAACAAGTCGGGGAATAAAACCCCTTGTGCTGAGGTGATAAGGCACAAGGAGCAGAAGGAAAGGATTAACCTCCTGAGACGTGGAGCTTTGAGGCACTGGCAGGGATAGATCCACTAATTTTCTGCTGGAGGTCAGGCACTCTCCCAGTTACCTGCTGCTGAATTGGGATCACCAGCTCCCAAACCTGCCCTGAGCTGGCAAGTCGGGAGCAGGCAGTTCTTCTGCCTCGCTGCTCCTAACAAGCTGCTCAGCAGGCAGAAGAAAAGAGTCACAAAGCATGAGGCTGACTGATGGGGAAGGAGCAAGAGGGAATTAGCGATGCCAGAGGCCAACAAAAAAAAAAATTAAAGGAGAAAAAAATAGGTTAAGGCAGGAAAAGCAGCGAGGGAAAACAAATCCAAGCATGCACGGAGCTTTCCTCTTGCAGGGGGCTGCGGGAATGCCTTCCAGGGAGGGCAAGGTTAGTCACAAATCATCACTAATCTTAACAGCTCTACTAGAGAAATCCTCCACAATGTCTTACAGACCAGCTTCGGCGGGTAACCTTTGGTAGAGCTCCTTCACCTCCTCGTGTTTGATCTTCCCCCTGGCCACGCTCTGCTTGCGCATCTCGGCCATCTCGTTGCACCACTCCTCAAACTTGCAGTTATCCCTCTCCACCAGCTCCTGCAGGAAAGCTGGTGGGAGAGAAAAAAAAGAAAAAAAAAAAAAGCCAGGAATGTGAGGAGAAAATGCCAGCTCTGTTAGTTAATTACTGGGGGTTATCTGGGGATAACACACCTAAAAATTCCCTCCCGTTCCATTCCCAAGCGTGTGGACGTTGCTCTCGCCCAATATTGGTGGCTGTGGATGATTAAATGCAACGTTTGGCACCCGAGAAAATAATTTACTTGGGGCTGGTTGCTGTGTTAAGGGCAGCTCCTCTGTCCTGCCAAGGATCCATCGTTCCCAGGGGTGAACAAGAGCTGGATACACCTGTGATCCAGCACGTTGCAAACCCAAGGGCAAAGAGCCCCCAGGAGATGGGAGATAAGCACTCCAACAGAAAGGTGAGGGAAATGGGAATTTTTGCTGTCATGGGTGGAAAAAAACCCAAAACCCCAAACCTCAGCAGGGAAAGAAAAAAGAAGATAAACCACTTCCCTCATAGGGCTGGTGTGAGGAGGGAGGGGGAAAGCTCTGCTTTATCTGAGGCCTTTTCCTATTTAGAATTATTTTGAAGAGCTAAAATATCTGCAGAAAGGTTAATTCTCGAGCAAAAAATATCCTCCTTGGGAGAATACCCAGCATTAAAAACCAACCAGGCTGACCTCCTTGAGGTCAGAGCCAAGCTGTGTCTCTCCACTGTCCTGGAAAAGCCGCTTTTTAACAGCATCAAAGCAAAATGCCTCAAATTTACAGTTGCATGAAACCTCCCCACAACCACAGAGCTCGGAGTGCTGCCCTTCACTCCCTGTTCCCTGGCAGGATTCCACGGGAAACAAAGGCAACGCAGGAATTTGGAGCTGGGTGGGGAGGTTTTTGTTGAGTTATTGTTTTGGGCACAGGGGTAGGAGGAAAGGGAGAGCAAGACAGCTCAGGAAACAGGCTGAAAGTGCAGATCCAGGCAGGAATTAGTGCTAATTCCTGAAGTTTCACGGCTTGGAGGGCGGGTTTTAGGGCTGGGGGGCTGGAAAAGGTTTGGGGGTGTTATTAGGGGGGAATAAGGTGTCTGATTTATAGGATTTACCCCCCCTGCAGAGATTCAAAGGGACCCACCACCTCTGCAGAAAAGGAAGGAGGAACACACCTCAGCACCAGGGGCCTAATTAACATTCCTAATCAAGCAGCAAACAGTGAAGCATCATTAAATCCCCAGGCCAAGCCCCCAGGGAGCTCTGCCACCCCCACAGTTCCAAAGCAGGGCCCAAATTCCCCGCTCAGGGCTCCGAGCCTCTTGTTTTCACATCATTTATTCCTGATGTGGCAAAGATGAAGCAGTTGCAGAGGGAACCTGACATCTGTCAGGATTATTCACCTCCAGCACACAGTGTGCATTGCTCGTGACATTTAACCACGCTCTTCTCCCTCGCCTCTGGAATCCCGGTGGGATCCCAGCAGCAAATCCCAGCGGGATGGTTTCCTCCTGACCCCTTCCCATCCCGACCAGCTGGTTAAGACAGAGAGGTCTGAGCAGGCACAGGGGAGGGATCAGCAGGTTAATATTCATTAAGTGCTGGGAAAGCCCTGGAGTAACATTGGTCATGACACTGAGGGGCCACACGACACATGGAGAGTGGGTAAAAATCATGGAATCATGGAATGGTTTGGGTTGGAAGGACCTTGAAGATAACCCAGTCCCACTCCCTGCCATGGGCAGGGACACCTTTCACCAGCCCAGGTTGCTCCAAGCCCCATCCAACCTGGCCTTGGACATTTCCAGGGATCCAGGGGCAGCCACAGCTTCTCTGGGCAACCTGTGCCAGGGCCTCCCCACCCTCCCAGCCAGGAATTCCTCTCCAATGTCCCATCTAAATTTCCCCTTTTAATTTAAAACCATTCCCCCTTGTCCTGTCCCTCCATCCCTTGTCCCAAGTCCCTCTCCAGCTCTCCTGGAGCCCCTTTAGACCCTGGAAGGGGCTCTCAGGCTCCCTGGAGCCTTCTCTTCCCCAGGTGAACCTCCCCAGCTCTCCCAGCCTGGCTCCAGAGCAGAGGGGCTCCAGCCTCTAAAATGGGGCTTGGAGCAAAATCCTGATGTTTGAGCCCACCTGGGCTGGCCTGGATTCCCAAAGCACTCACCTGGCACCTCGACAGTGAGGGATTTCTCCCTGGCCTGCAGCCTGTACACCAGCATGTAGGCATTCCGGGAGCAGTGCGTGCCCTTCCCACATTTGGGTTTCCGAGTCTGGGATTTCGACGGCTCCGCTGTGGGACAGAAGGGAAAACCCTCAGCAACACGCCAGCCTGATCCTCCTTCCACGGGATGAGCTTGCCCCCTAGCCAGCTTCCCTCTGCCAGGCCTCTGTGCCAAGCACTGGGCTTGGCATGGCTTAGAATTGCATCCCAAAGAAAGCCCCAAATCCCTCCAGCCTCTCTGGGTAAATCAAAGGCACTAAATTTAGGAGCCCTGCTCTGAACCTCCCTTCTCCAAGAGCCTTTCTTCTCTCCCCACTGGAACCTCTCCGAGCCAACAGCAACTCTTGGGAAAAAAAACAAACATCCTTTCTCTCCTTTTGCCTCTTGTTCTGGTGTCCTGACTCCGAAGGGAAAGAGTCAAATCCCCAGGGAAGGAAATTGTATTTACAGGTGACCGTGGATGGGGAGAAAAACCACACATAGCAAAGTTTTTTGGGAGCCAAAAAGGGTTGTTTTGGAGCAGCTGGTGGGGGATACAATGCTGTGTTGCAAGAGCTGCCGTGTCCAGATGGATTCTCAGGCAAGGAAAACACTCATCTACAGCTGCAGCCTCAAAAATCAGACCCTTTTTAATAAAGGAAAAAAATTAAAGTCAAAGTCTAAATGGACCACTGAAATGTTAAGAAGTGTCTGTCTTTCCCAGATTCTGGAAGAATTCACGTGCCTCTCCTCCCACCATCCAGGGGACTTCCTAGACTCTATTTATTTGCATTTTCTCCAAGGACTTTCTAAATTGTTCCCATCTGTGGCCAGGGCTCTCCCCCCACCACAGACCTTCACTGTATGTTACTGACCTTCTCCTGCTGTTACATGGATTTGGAACAAAGAAAAGCCTCAATTTTACTCGGAACAGACAAATAACATCAAAACTTGATAAAAATATTGGGCTCCCAGCCCAGAGAGGCTCCTAAACACCCTTTAATTCTACCCTCCCAACAAGCCTTGTATCGAAATACAAGAAATAAGAATACTGACTCGTGGTTAAGCATAAAACTTCATAAAAATCGAGGCCACGGTGGTTTATTTGCATCTTATTTTGCCACTCTGGGGAGGGTGAAAACAAAGGCTGAGCAGCTCTTTTGCTCAGACCTTCCAGGGTTTAATTTTCCCTTACACCACTAGAGGTCTGGGCAGCTCCATCCTGGGCTGGGAGAGTCAAACATGAACAGGACAGAACTGCTGGGGGCAGGCAGGACCATGGAATCTCTGAGGCTGGAAAAGCCCTCCAAGATCACCCAGTCCAACCATTAACCCAGCACTGTCTGCCCCCAAGTGCCACATCCACACCTCTGGAACACCTCCAGGGGTGGGGACTCCACCACCACCCTGGGCAGCCCCTTCCAGTGCCTGAGCACCCTTTCCATGCAGGAATTTTCCCTAATACCAACCTAAACCTGCCCTGGCGCAATTTGTTCCCTGGAAACAGTGCCCGACCCCCTCCCCGGCTCCCCCCTCCTGTCAGGGAGTTGCAGAGCCAGAAGGTCCCCCCTGAGCCTCCTTTTCTCCAGGCTGAGCCTTCCCAGCTCCCTCAGCTGCTCCCCAGAGCTTCTCCAGACCCTCTTCCTTGTGCTCCAGACCCTCCCCCAGCTCCACTGCCCATCCCTGGGCACACTCATGCAGGTGAGGGCATGGAAATGAGAGAGGGAGGTTCAAGGTCACACCAAACTTAAACCTTTCCCCTAAGGATGCTTTAATGAAAGGCCACATTCCATAAATTCCAACCAAAGCAAAGCATCCTGGTGAGCCAGCACTCCCGGGAATGGATTCCTTGCACTGCAAGTGGAATTTCTTATTCATTTCCCCGTTTTCCCCCACCACGAAGCACCTGCACTACGGAACACTGAGCCACTGCACTGCCCAGCTCTCAAAATGCCAATTTACTGGCTGCAGAGTGAGAAGCCAGCAGGTCCAGCCTCAGCCCAAGCTCTCCAAGAAATCCCCAGGAAATGCAGTGCAGGAACACGGTGATTTGGGCAGCGCAGGCCGAGCCAGCAACGGTGAAACGGAAAAGCAGCAAGGAGAAGTCAAAGGAGGTTTTTGTTGAGTTACTGTTTTGGGCACAGGGGTAGGAGGAAAGGGAGAGCAAGACACCTCAGGAAACTGGCTGAAAATGCAGATCCAGGCAGGAATTAGTGCTAATTCCTGAAGATCCAAGGTCGGTGGGTGGGCTTTAGGGCTGGGGTGGGGGCTGGAAAAGGTTTGGAGGTGTTATTAGGGTGGAATCGGTGTCTGATTTATAGGATTTACCCCCTCTGCAGAGATCCAAAGGGACTCACCAGAGTAAAAAGGCAGTTTTAGCTTCCAACTTGTTATTTGGATCAAGATTTTTTTTTTTGGAACTGCCTCTAAGTCAGACAGCTCAGTGGAAATAAGACCATGACGAGTTAAGGAAACTGAAAGCATTCCCGTTATCTGTTCCGACACCGCTGAGGAAGCAGTGCTCGCCTGTTGCACCCCGATAGGAGCTGCTGCCCGAGTTATCAGCATCTTATCTGCCATGTGGCAGCCAGAGAAATATTAGACGAGCTGCTCACGAGGTGTAAACACTCACACAGGGCTGAAACCAAGCAAATCTGGCTGCTGTTTCACACCGCGGGAGCTTCGGGGAGCAACAGGAGGCCGGACCCCTGGCTTTGGGGGGAAGGAGCTGCTTGAAAAGGGCACCGACAGCTGAAAGGTTTTACCTAGATCTTCCTCAATGCCCAGCTGCAGCTTCTTGCCCTCCATCTTCTCGATGTCCTCGTCGTTGAACTTGTACCACTCGCCCGTCTGCGGGTCCTTGACGTGGGCGATGTAGTGGCCGGAGTAGGCGCTGACGCCGCGGTGGATGAGGACAGCGCTCAGCTCGTACACGTACACACCATCTGCCAGGGCAGCAGCACCGCTCACACACGGCTCCAGAGCCAGCAGCACAAACCCAGGCTCCCCCAAAGCTCCGTCTCTGCACCCGCTCCAGCTTGCAGCTTCCTAGGACCTCGCTAAGTAGGTTGTGGCTTCCACGACCCACTTAACGAGGATGTTGTTTGAAACGCAGGCTCATTTCCCGTCAGAAAGAGGATTCACAGGAACCACAGAACAGCTTGAGTTGGAAGAGATCTTAAAGCCTGTTTTCTTCTATGGGCAGGGACACCTTCCACCAGCCCAGGTTGCTCCAAGCCCTGTCTAACCTGGCCTTGGACACTTCCAGGGATGGGGCAGCCACAGCTTCTCTGGGCAACCTGTGCCAGGCCTCCCTGCCCTCACAGCCAAGAATTCCTTCCCAGTATCCCACCTAACCCTGCCCCCCTGAGGTACAGGCACTCCCAGCCCCACACAGCTCACTGGCACTGCAGACAGACAGGTGTGTACAGATTTCCCCAGCACGGATAAAGAAGGAAATTCCTGGCTCCAAGGGAAGGATTTCTTCTTAAATAGAATCCCAGAGATCTCTCACTTGCTGACAATGGGTAAAAACAACAAATAACCTCCCCAAACTCACTTTTCTGCTCCATGAAAGGCTCCATGTCCAGCAGCTCCGAGAAGCCGATGTAGGTGTTCAGCTTCTTCTTGTGACCAGTTTGCCTGTGCAGGGGCGAAGCTTCGGCTCAGGGCACAGCAATAACAGCTCACCCCCCCAGAATAACACCCCCTGGCCCCCCAGAGAAGCTCAGACATCCCCTGACCCCTCAATTAAAGCAGGAAGAGCCGAGCAGGTGCTTCCCAAAGAGCTTGCAGGGTGTTCCCACTGACCTGTCGAACACGAAGCGCATGAGCTGCAGGTTGAGGGTGCAGGGCAGGCTGAGCAGGCGGATCTTCCTTGTGGCATTCTGCTTGCTCTGACAGGTCTCACAGAAATAACGATTGTCCCCTTCTAGTTTTTCTTCCTGAGTGTGGAGAGAGGGAGAGGGAAAGGTGTGGAGAACAGCTCAGCACTGGAAAGCCAGCTGAGCCACTCGAGAGCTGAAGGCTGAAAGCACCAAAGCGATTTGAACGGTTTAAGTCTCTTTCCGGCTGCTCTTCCCTAATTAATCTCTCAGCTAAAAGACACACTAATAACTGCACATTGCAGCATGGCCAGAGCAGGCTGCTCTCACTTTAAGGCCAACTTCAGACCAATTCCAAGTTGTCACATCCCTCACCAGACCGGCAGGTTTGCTCCTTGCTTCACTGAGTTGGTTTAGACCAAAGAAAATAATTAAATCGCCCCTTTTATGACTTCACATGGCCCAAGTTAATGCAAAGCCACAGTTCAGCCTGGAAGCTCCAACCCTCTGCTCACCCAAAATCACCCTGCAAGAGTCACCATCTGAGCCTAACTAGACCCAAGGGCAGGATTAGTCCCGAGGAGAATTCCAACCCCCTCAAACAAGGGCACTGGGTGGTTTTGTGCGAAGGAGGAGCAGACAAACATCGAGTTCACCAATTCAGGCGTTTAATTTGTGCACCCAAACCAGTTTTTTTTCATAGCAGACCTTCCACAGGCAGAGCAACCGGTTTGCTGAGTGCAGCAGGAGCAGCCAGGGAGCTCAGGGACAGGGGTTCAGCTCAGCTCTGTCCTCAAGGCTGCGAGCGGAATCCGCACCTCAACGTGCCGGAGCCGAACTTCGGATCCAGGCAAATTTTCAAGCTGAATTAGGAGCCCTTGCAGCTGTTCCCAAACCTATTCCCGGCACTCCCCAGTATTTCTGAGAGCACATTTTCCAGCAGGGAATGTCTCCTGTTACTGTGCAGATGAGCACTGACACAGAAAACACAGAACCCAGCCTTTCTCCCTGTGCTATCCATGACAAAGCACACAGGGACTTATTCCCAACTTTCCTGGCAAAGAATTTTAACTAAAAATGCAACTTCCAAGCGCTTTTTAAAGCCCTGACACAAGCAAGGAGTGGCTCTGTGCCTCAATCCTCATTTTTTGTGTCCCACAGAAGGAAACATTTTCACTTGGACGCATCTGACTGAGCCAACTTGCTCCAACAGCCGACCTCAAAGGCTGTGAATTGGAGGAAGGAATTTAAACTCCTGGCTAAAAATAGCAGCATTCCAGCCCCAGCGAGCTCCTACCTTGAGGAATTCTGTTATACACTCTGTCAGCTGCTTGTGTCCTTGGATGTTTAACTCCAGCTCGTAAAATTTGGACACCAGTTTGGATTCTCTGCCGCACTGGTTGCAGCTGGGATTGGAAAGAAGACAAAGATACCTGAGGACAGGTCATGGTTCATGTGTCCCAGCCACAAGTAAAATATTCCTTGGATAACACCAGGAGGAAAAAGGGGAGTCAGGCTTAAGGATGTTCCCAACTCCACACCACAAAAACTCCATGAGAAGGTGCAAACAGCACAGCTGCAGCTACCAGGACTGTTACAGCTCACATGCATCATTTTGTATCATTTTTAAGGTGAAATCTGCAGCTCTGAGAATGCGGGAGTGAAAATACAACCCCCAGGATGCCCTTTTCTGGCTGCAGGACTTGCCATTCCTTTAACTCACTTGCGGGTTTAATTGGTGAATTTTCATTAAAGGACTAAAAGCAGCTGGAGAAGTGAGACAGCAACAACATAGGCATAAAAACAGGACATTAAAAAGCTTAAAAATCTCTCAGGAAAGGTTTCTGCAGGAGCTTACCTGCCTGGTCCTGTTGTAGGAGGGATCTTCCCCTCCTAAATCCTTCTAAAAATTTACCAGAAGGTTCTTCCCAAAGCCAATACTCACACAGTCACATAGGCATACTCTCCACAGAACTGCCTTTGCACGATGTTCCTGACATCTGGGTTTTTCTGTTTAGACAGAGTGTCTTCCAGCAGGGACATGAACAGCTTGGAAAACTCCTGGGCATCCTGAAAAGAGAGAAACCAGAGTTCATTAACAACCCCACCACAGCACAGCCACAACCCTGGCACTAATTTAGTGCTAATTACTCCGAGCCCCATGCACAGGCTGCACCCAGGCTCTGTGCACTGAATGGAGAATGAAGACTAGTTGGGAGAACTGAAGAAAAAGAATGAGGAATTTGGCTAAAAGGAGTGTGAGGCCCCCAGGGTGGGAGCAGGGTTGAGCTGCTCTGGCCCCCAGCCAGCCCCGCTGGGGGGTTTGACTCCTGCCCTGCTCTTCCCAGGGCTCTGGAAGGAATAAAAACCCTCCTGTGGAGCTTTCTGGCCCCCTGAGTCTCGATTTTCCAAGCTCAGCTTGTCCCTGCTCAGAGCAGGGCAATGAAAACACCCCAAAACCGAGAGGCTGCCCCGAGGTTGATCCCTGCCAGGCTCCCGAACTTCCCCACGCCCAGTTCAGGAGTTTCCTCTCCCACCCCAGCTCTGCTCCTCCAAAAACAAACAGCTTTTGGCCTCTCCCAGCAGCCCTTTTGGTGTCCCTGGTTGGCAGGGACTGTTTCCTTCCCCTCCTAGTCCTCCCAAGGAATTCCCTGCTGGTGCTCAGGCCCTTCCTCCAACCACCTCTGTTATTTCTCCAAGTGGATTTCCAAGCCCCTCTCCCAAGCTCTCTCCAGCTGCAGCCCCACAGGATCCTGCAGCACTCACCCTGCCTGGCTCCCAGTGATCCCACCAGGATTTCCTCGCCCTGGGAGGGCCCTAAAACCTCCCCAACCACCCACTGGGGTGGAACAGCCCGTGGGACACCTTCACACCTCACGGCAGCTTTGGCTCCCACCCGGCTCAGAGCCAGGGCCAGCGGGCACTACAGCATTCCCTGTCTCCATCCCATCACTCCCTCATCTCCTGTCCTCATTCCCTCACTCCTTGTCCTCATCCCATTGCTTCCTGGCCTAATCTCCTCACTCCCTGGCCCTGTCCCTCACTCCCAATCCCATCCCTCACTCCATGTCCCTCTCTTGACCCCGCTGTGCTCCAGAAGGGCCCGGAGCCCCACTCCTCCCTTCGTGTTTGCCCCCAGAAGCAAGATCCAGCTGGGAATGACCAAACCAAGATCCAAGGGTAATTCCAGGCTCCTGGAATGCCCAGGCCCCCACGTACCTGCTGCTGGGCTGTGTCCAGCCCCAGGGCCTTGACGAAGCCCGAGGGGTCGATGTAGCGCCGTTTGCTGTTCTGCAGCAGAGCAAACAGGTACTGCAGGTGCTCACAGATGCTCTGGGGCTCGTAGTCTGGGGGAGACACAAGGCACAGCCAGGAATTCAGGGCAGGAAGGGATTGATCCAGGTGTTTTGCCCATTCTGGCTTTGTCAGGGTGAGTTTATGACCAGAAATGGCGGGTTTGGAAGCTGGTTTTAGTTGTTGGGACAACTGAAAGGGTTCGTGTTGGTGATGAGGGCAAATCCCAGCACAGGCCAGACAGAGAATGATTTAGGTTGGAAAACACCCTTGGGATCATGGAGTCCAACTGTAAATATTTGCTCTCTGCAACTCCCTGACAGGAGGGTGGGGCTGAGTGGGGTCAGGCTCTGCTCCCGGGGAACAAGGGACAGGATGAGAGGAAACAGCCTCAAGCTGTGCCAGGAGAGGTTTAGGTTGAGTATTAGGGAAAATTCCTTCATGGAAAGGGTGCTCAGGCATTGGAAGGGGCTGCCCAGGCAGGTGCTGGAGTCCCCATCCCTGGAGGTGTTCAGAAAAAATGCAGATGTGGTACCTGGAGACATAGGTTAGGGATGAACAGGGCAGTGCTAGGGGAAATGGTTGGGCTTGATGATCTTGGAGGGATTTTCCAGCCTCAGTGATTCCATGATTCCATCCACAGTGCCCAGCATGAGCTGGGAGTGAAGGGTTTAAGCAGCACATGCTTCTGATTTACCCAAAATGGTGAAACATCATTGAAAACCACCATAAACCAGCAGGACTGAGGTGGCTCTGCTGACCCAGAGCACCCACAGGGACAGCACCCACAGGAACTGGGAGCAGTTGGGAGCCTTAATCCTACCTGGAATCTCAATTTCTGCCTTCCCATGGGATAAGTGCAGCTCTGTGAGAGCCCAGATCAGCCCTGATCCATGTGGTCCACCCCTAGCACCACCACTGGGCTTTGGGAACCACTTTGTGAACCAGCCAGGCAAGAAACAAACCCAAATCAGCCTTTGCAACCAGCTTAGACATCCCTGATACCAAGAAATCCCTTGGATCAAGGTTGCTGTGCTTCCAAAACCCAGGTGACCAAAGGGCTCCAAACCAACGCTGTGGCAACAGGATGAACATCTGCAGCTTCACCCCCAGATCCTCCTGGTGAGCCTATCCCAGAGTCTGGGGAGGAAAGGAGGGACTCCCCCTGTCCCAGGAGATCATGCCACCCACCTGTGTCCTTGGGGACGCCGTCGCTGCAGGCGCTGGGACACAGGTAGAGCGCCTGGCGCAGCTCCAGGTTCAGGAACCACATCTGCAGGAAGGTGTTCACGTAGCACGTGGCCCCCAGGTTGGTCAGGCCCACGAAGGCGTTCTGGGGGGGACACACAAAGGGTCAGGGGTCGCCTCCCCTCGTCCCCTGGCACCGGGGAAGGCAGGGGGTGGGTTTTTGGAGGGGTTTGGGGGGTACCTTCTTGCGGCGCTCGCAGTTGGGGTCGTCGATGTTGTGGAAGCTGTTCTCGTCAATCTCGCCCAGCCACACGTGCTCCCCGATGCCCACCAGGCAGTTGGGGTTCCCCCGGCAGTTCCTCCTGGGAGAACGGACCCCAAGTGTCACCCCCGTGTCCCCTGGGGGCAGGGGGAGGGGGCAGGGCAAGGGGGGACCCCATCAGGATGAACGGAGGGAATGCAGTGGGATACGGGTCACCCCCCCAAAAAAAATGATGGTTAGAGACAAAAAAAGGGGATGGAGAAGGTCAGAGGGAGGGGAAGGGGGAACTCAGGAAGGGTGTGGGATGTGGGGCCGTGTCCCAATATCTGGGGAGTCAGGCAACAAGAGGGATCCCTAAGATCTGAGGAGCCAGGCAGGGAGAGGGGTCCCCCACAACCCCAAGGTGGAAGGGTCTCCTACATCTCAGAAGCTGGGCAAGGACTGGGGTTCCCTAAACTCCCAGGGTTCCCCTATATCTGAGAAGCCAGGCAGCAATAGGAGTCCCCTACAACCCCAGGACAATCTCCTGTCTCTGGGGAGCCAGGGAACAAAAGGGTTCCCCACACCTCATGCGTGGGAGCCCCATATCTAGGCAGGGAGAAGGGTCTCCCTCAACCCGAGGGATCCCCCTAAATCCGTGGAGCTGCACAGGGAGGGCTGAGGGCCCCCCCAGCAAACACGGGGAGGCCTCCACCAACCCCGAGGGGCCGTTAAGGGCAGGGAGCCCCCCCATCTCGGGGGGGCGCAGCACGAGGGCTCCCAGCCCGGGGGAGCCCCAAACCCCGAAGATGGGCAGAGGAGGGTTTCAGTGCCCGGGGGAGCCCCCAAACCCCTGGGTCGGGCGGAGGGGGGTGCTGGGTGCCCGGGGGACGCCCCAGCCCCCCGAGGGCGGTGCGGAAGGGGCCGCGCGGCGGTACCGGCAGGCTCCGCGCTGGCAGGGCTCCAGCCGGACGCGATAGGCCGCCTCGATGTGCTCCTGCGCCACCGCCTCGGGCGGCACCGTCTCGGTCCAGCGCCACGCCGCCTTCTCCAGCTGCAGCCGCGGCGCCATCGCTGCCGGTGCCCGCGGGGCCGCCCCGGCGCGGCCCGTTCCCGTTCCCGGTCCTGGTCCCGGCGCTTGTCCCGGCGCTTGTCCCGGCGCGGCCCCGGTCCCGCCCGGCCCCTCCCGCCGCCCTCGGGGCCGCTGACGACACCCGCGCGACGCGCGCGCGGCGCTGACGTTACCGGGCCGCGCCGCGCGAGCCGCCGGGGGCGGGGCTTGTGCCGCTGTGGGCGGGGATTTACCACTGCGGAGGCGGGGCTTAGAAAGCCCGCGGACGGGCGTTTGCGAGTTGGGGGCGGGGCTTGGGCGCAATGGGCGTGGCCTGTGAACTATGGGGCGGGGCTTCGAGTCTCGGGGGTGTGGCCTGTCCACGCTCGGGGCAGCGCTGGGTCCTAGTGCCCGCCCGCCCGCCCGCCGCGCCATACAGCCCGGACCTTCAGGACCCATCCCCCCCAGCAGAAATGATAAGTCCTTTGCCCCCCCGACACACTCCCTGCAAGTTTTTGCCACCCCCCCGAACTGTACCATAGCACCCCGAACGCCTATACACCTTCCGCCCCCTCCACCC
>JAWWES010000055.1:2007465-2022118 GCA_035583135.1 Lophotriccus pileatus
GCATCCAAAGAGGAGGATGATGCTGGGGGGTTGCAGCACCCCAATAAATGGGTGATGCTGGGTGGGGGGTGTTGCAGCACCCAAACTGGGGTGATGCCATGGGTGGGGGTGCAGCCCCTGCTCAGGGTATCCTGTCCCCCGTGTCACTCACCCACGGGGGAAGAGGTGCCCGGGAAGAGCCAGGTAGGATCCGTCCTGGAACATGGCACTGAACTGTCCTGGGGCGTCTGGGGGGACACATGGGGGGTCAGGGGGACGGGGGGGTGGGGTGAGGACCGCATCCCACCCAGCCTTTGGGTAGAAAATGGGGAAGATGGGAGCAGGGACCCACCGCCGCCCCCGCTGCCCTCCTGCCAGTCGTGCTCCAGCTGTGCCAGCGCCGAGCCTGCGGGAGAGAGGGGAGATGTGTCCCCAGTGTCCCCTTCATATCTCCAAGTGTCCTCAGGTACCCCCCTCCTGTGTCCCCAGGTGCTCTCCCCACATCACCAGGTGTCTCCAAGCGTGCCCAGGTATCCCCAAGTGTTCCCCATGTGTCTCCACTGCTCTGTCCCCAGATGTCCCCCCATGTCCCCAGGTGACTTCAAGTCCCCAAGTATCCCCCAAGGTGTGTCCCTAGGCGTGGCCCCCCCGCCATGTCCCTAGGTGTCCCCTTCTGTGTCACGCCCCCACCGTGTTCCCAGGTGTCCCCCCATGTCCCCACATGCCTCCAAGTGCCCCCAACCACGTCCCCAGACGGCTTCAAGTCCCTAAGTATCCAAAGGATTCCCCAAGTGTGTGTCCCCGCCATGTCTCCAGGTGTCCCTCTCTGTCCCCAGATGTCCCCAAGGGTCTCCAGGTGTCCTTACGTGTCCCCAGCTGTCCCCCTCACATGTCCCCGGTGTCTCCAGGTGTCCCCAAGTATCCCCCTCCTGTGTCCCCATCCCCATGTCTTTTCACATCCCCTTGTGTCTCCCCCTGTCGCCAGGTGACCTGACCCCTCCTTGTGTCCCCAGGTGTTCCCCTGAGCCCTCCCACCCCCTGTCTCCCCCTCACGGTGCTGGCCGTGTCCCTGGGTGCTCCCTGTGTCCCCAGGTGTTCCCCCCGTGTCCCCCCTGTCCCCCCGTGTCCCCTCACGGTGCTGGCAGCGGGCCCCGCCGTGCCCGGGGGGGCAGTGGCAGGAGCCGTGGGCGCAGGTCCCGCCGTGCAGGCAGGGCCGGGAGGGCCCGCAGGCCTCGTTCTCCTCCTCCTCCTCCTCCTGCTCACAGCGCGGGCCTGGGGACAGCGGGGACAGCGTGACACAGCGGCAGGGGGACCATGTGCCCACTGTGTGCAGAGCACACGTGCTCAAATGCACATACATGTGCAGCACATGTGTGGACAGTGCAGGTGCTTACACGTACACAGGGACGTGCACAGTGCACACAAGCACACACGTGCCCGCAGAGCACACAGGCACACATGCACGTGCACCACCCACAGAGCACATCCCACGTGCAGCACATGCACACACACACACACAAGGACAAACACGTGTGCAGTGCCCATGCACACACAGCAGATGCACATGCATGTGCAGTGCACACGTGCACAAACGCACACCCACAGCACACACACATAGGCAGTGCACATACATGTACAAATGCACATGTAGGCACACACATGTGCCAAACACACATGCAGCACGCACATGTGCACATGCAGTGCACACACAGCAAACACACGTGTACAAACGCACGTGCAGAGCACACACATGTACAAACACCCCCGTCCCCCCGGGTCTCACCGCGTGTCCCCGGCCGACACGGCGCTCGGTGCCCGCAGGGCCGGACCCCCCGGCTGCGCAGGAACCGCTCCCGCAGCTCCAACCGCTTCCCGTTGATGGACACCTGGGGGGACACCGCACGGTCACCTCAAAGAGGGGCATCCCATGGTCACCTCCCTGCCAGTGGGGGCACCTCCCAATGCGGGACACCTCTCAATCAAGGGGGTCACCTCCTGGGGGGACACCAAGGGGGCACCCATACGTGTCATTTCTCCACCAAGGGGTCACCTCCCCAGCAATGAGACACCACCAAGGGGACACCAAGGGGGTCACCTCCCCACCAACGGCATCACTTCCCCAATGGGGGCACCAGTGGGGTCACCTCGCCACCAGCAGGGTCACCTCCCAACCGAGGGGACACCAGCAGGGTCACCTCCCCAGCGAGGGGACACCAGGGGGGTCTCACCTCTCCGATGCAGCCGCGGAAGGAGGCGTTGGTGGGGGGCCGCAGCGGGGGCTCGGTGCCCCCCAGGTACAGGGGGCTGCGCAGGTTCAGGCCCTGGCTCTTGCCGGGCGAGGAGCGTTTCACGGGGGCCGCGTCGTCCACCACGAGGGTGCCGTCCTTGTTCAGCCGCTCGGCCGTCACCCAGTGCCACTGTCCCAGCGCCACCGGGCCCGCGCTCCGCAGCACCGCCGGGCCTGGGGGTGGGGGGGTCATCATGGGGGGCACTGGCACCGCTGGGGGACCCTAACCCCTAGGGATGTGATGCCAGGGGACCCCAGTGACACCAGGGTACTTCAGGGATGCCAAGGGGATCTCAGGAATGCCCAGGGACCCCTGGGGACCCCAGTGGTGCCAGAAGGTGCCAGTGATACTCGGGGACACCAGTGATGCCAAGGGACCCCTGGTGACAACAGGGGACCCCACTGATGACCAGGGACCCTGACAGCACCTGGGGCCCTAATGACACCAAGGGACCCCAGTGACACTTGGGGACCCCAGTGGTGCCAGGGGACCCCCCTGCAGCTCAGGGCCCCCTGTGACACCAATGAACTCCGGTAACACCCTGTCACCCCCCACCCCCGGGGTCCCCAGTGCCCTATCCCCCTGCAGTACCCTTGTCCCCGTGCCACCCACCTGAGCCCAGCTCGTAACGGAACTCGAGGTGGCCCCCGACCATGGCCAAGGCCACGAAGTCCTCGACGGGGGCAGCTTTGCCGGCGCTGAAGAGCAGGAGCCCGTCGGGCGCCAGCGGCAGGAACTCGGCCTCCACGCGCAGCTCGTGGTGCACGTTGGTGAGGGGCGGGTACGACACGAAGGCTCCGTCCTCCTCGAAGGATGGCACGTTCACCGCCTCCCCTGCGCACCCGAGTCAGGGCTGGGACCCCACCTCCATCCCCACAGGGGGACCCCACCTGCATCCCCATGGTGGGACCCCATCGTGCATCCCCAACCTCCATCTCCAGGGTGGGACCCCAACCTCCATCCCCCTGGTGGGTCCCCAACACCTCCATCCCCACAGTGCCCATCTCCCCCAGGCTGGTCCCAATCCCTGTGCCAGTGTTCCCAAAGTTGTGCCAGCCCCGTATCCTTCTACCCAGGGAGGTCCCAACCCAACGCCCATCTTCCTGGAACAGTCCCAGCCCTCTTCTGTGTCCTCAGGGTGGTCCCAGCCCATATCCACGTTCAGGGGGTCCCCAACCCTGTGCCCATCTCCCCGTGGTGGTTCCCATCACATGCCCAGGTCACCCCATCCCTGTGTCCCCAGGGTGGTCCAGTCATGTTCCCAAGTCCCCATCTCCTGGGGTGTCCCCCACCCCGTGCCATGTGCCCAGGACGGTGCCAGCCCCGTGTCACTCACCCTCAGTGCATCTGTCCCCGCTCTTGCCCAGGTGGCAGCGGCAGGTGTAGCCCTGCCCGTCAGGCCGGTTGACACAGGTGGCATCGGGCCCACAGGCCTCTGTGGGGTGACAGGCCGTGAGCACCCACCCCGGAGGGACAGCGGGGTGACATCCCCACGGCAGGGTGGTGTCACCTACCCGGGTGACAGTGCAGGGCCTGCGAGTACTCGCAGTTGCTGCCGGTGAAGCCGTGGGGACAGCGGCACATGTAGGTGCCACTCTCGTCATCCTGGCACACGCCGCCGTTCTGGGGAGGGGTGACATGGGTGTCAGCCGTGGGTGGCGATGGGTGGGCACCTCTCACCCCCTCCAACCTCACCTGGCAAGGCCGGTCCTGGCAGGTGGGGCAGTTGGTGACGCCGTGCGCCTGCAGGTCCATGTCCCCGAAGGCCACGTCCTCCCCTTGGATGCGGAGCTGGCGCACGCAGCCTGCGCAGGGACGGGGGTGGGCACGACTGCCATATGATGCCCAGTCCCCCCTCTCATCCTGGTGCCCCCCCAAACCCACCACTCACCCATGAAGCCGCGGCTGAGCCCCGTCTTGGCCACGGCACCGATGTCGGGGTACCCGCCCAGGTACAGCTCCTCATTCAGATCCAGCCCTTGGAACTTCCCCTGCGGGCACAGGTGGGTGGGCACCACCTCCAGCACCCTGACCCCCACCCAGTGCCCGCCACCACCCCCCAAATCACTACCTGGGAGGTGCCATTAACGGAGGAGTGCCCATCCAGTGCCAGCGAGCCCCAGGTGAGGTTGCGGAGCAGCCGCACGGTGTGGTACTGGCCCAGCCGCAGCGCCGTGGGGTGACGGATGGTGGCCATGCCCGAACCGGCGTCAAACCTGATTGTTGTGGGGCATAAGGGGTGTGGGTGGGTGGTGGCACCCATCTCCCCCCTGTCCCAGAGCACCCACTCGTGGCTCTCACCTAAATTCGGGGCGGCCACCCACCAACCCAAAGGAGATGAAGTCGGCGCCGCTGTTTTTCCGCTGCCCGTTGTAGAGGAGAAGCCCTGAGGGGTGACAGGGGGTCAGGCAGGAGCGTCCCTACCCTGGGGTGGGGGTCACATCCTAGGGGACCCCAAAATCCCCCCAGGATGGAGGAGAAACCCCCCATAAAGTGGAGGGGCTCAGATGAAATGAGAATGGGAGATAAAGGAGGGTGAGGGGAGGATGAAGGGAAGAGGAAACAGTGGAGAGGACATGGAGGGGGACACAGGGACACGTAGGGGACACGGTCTCACCATCAGCAGCATCGGGCCGGAAGCTGATGAGGATCTCAAACCTCTTGTAGGCGTCCTTGATGGTGGGCAGGGGGAGGAAGGAGCGGGGCGACTGCCCGAAATAGGGCACCAGGTGCTCTGCGGGGCCGGAGCGGGTCAGGAGGGGCGGGGGGACATCACCCCTGACCCTGCCCACCCCTCTGCCCACCTGCCCCTGCTCACCCTGGATCTTGAGCACGTAGTAGGCCGTCTGCTGGCCGCGGTGGTTGCCAGCAGTGCAGGTGTAGACCCCGCCATCCTCGGCGCGCACGGCCGGCAGCGTCAGCACGTTCCCCTCCACCCTGGCGCCTGCTGGCAGCTCCCCCTCCAGCTGTGCCACAGCGGGGTGGGGTCAGCACCCGAACAGGGTGCCCCCCGACCTTCCCCCGCCCTCCATCCCTCCCTCTCACCTTGCTCCAGGTGATCTCTGGCACGGGGAAGCCGGACGCCAGGCAGGGCAGAACAGCCGCCGATCCCAGGGACACCTCCTTCACCTCCGGCTGCCCCACGATCTGGGGGGCGGCTGGGGACGCACGAGGGTGTCACCACGGCTGCCGTGGCACCGTGTGTGTCCCCAGCTCCGTGTGTGTCCCCCAGCCCCGCGTGCCCACCTTGCACGTGGAGGATGACGTGGGACTGGACGGTGCCCACGGCGTTGGTGGCGGTGCAGCGGTACTGCCCCGCGTCCGCCCGCTCCACCCGCTCGATGGTGAGGGTGCCAGCCTGGACCAGCACCCCGGGCCGGATGCGGCCCCCCACTTTGCTCCAGGTGACGTGGGGCCGGGGTTCACCCAAGCCCAGGCACTCCAGCTCCACGGCCGTCCCCACCAGCACCGTCTGCACGGCCGTCCGGATGTTGATCAGGGCCCTGGGGAGAGCTTGGGGGGACAGCGGGGTTTTGGGGTGACCCCCTGGCATGGGGAGGCATCACGGTCCAGAGTGCCACCAGAGGAGTGGGAGATGGGCAAAAATGGGGTGCTTGAGGGGATGTGGGGGCCATTGGGAATGGGGATGGGGAGATGTTGGAGGTGTTGAGGTGCTCACGGGCTTGGGGAGACATTGGGGGTACTAGGGTGGTGATGGGTGTGCAGAGAGATGGGGGCATTGGGGTGTCCGTGGGTGTGGGCAGAGATTGAGGGTGTTGGGATGCCTGTGGGCATGGGGAGAGATTTGGGTTTCAAGGTGTGGATGGGTGCTGGGAGACTTGGGGGGTGCCCAGGTGCCTGTGGATTTGGGGAAAAGGAAGGTTCTGGGGTGCCCCTGTGTGTGGGGAGATGGGGGTGCCAGGGTGCCCGTGGGGGACAGGTCAGGGGTCGCCTGTGCCCCGCTGCTGCTCCTACCCTGGATGGTGAGGGTGGCCCTGTCCTCTGCCTGCCCGCCCGGGGCGCTGGCCCGGCACACGTACACCCCCTGTGCCCCCCACGCCAGCTCCGGGATCCTGTGGGGACAGAGCCAGAGTGAGGGACCCCACAGGGAGTCACGGTGGGGGTCCCACCTCCCCGTCCCTCGCTCCTTACCGCAGCACCCCGTCCCGCACGCTGTGGGTGGGGGGCAGCTCCCCGCCCTCCTTCAGCCACTCCACGCGCGCCTGGGCGTCCCCGGACACAGCGCAGGCGAACTCGGCCGTGCCGCCCACCCCCTTGACGAGGCTCCCCGGGGTCACCCGCACTGCCAGGGGACCGCCACCGATGTCCACACCTTCAGCAGAGCCACCTGGGAGGGATGGAGGACACCGATGGCACTGGGAGCACCTGAGTGGGATGCAGAGCCCAGCGGTGCCCCGGTTCCAGAGCGCTCACCGTGCACGGCCACGCGGGCGAAGGCCTCGGCGGTGCCCACGCGGTTGGTGACCAGGCAGCGGTAGGCGCCGGCGTCGGCGGGGGCCGTGGGGCTGATGCGCAGGAGGCCGGCGCGGTGGGACACGCGCCCCGACAGGCTCCCGTTCACCTTGGCCCAGGCGTAGTGCAGCGGGGGGGTGCCGTGTGCCAGGCACTGCACCTGCAGCGCGTCCCCCGCCCGCACCGCCGTGTCCTCCGGCAGCACCGTGGCGTACGGAGGAGCTGCGGGATGCACGGAGCCTCAGCCGGGGATGGGCCGCGAACGGGGCAGCGGGGCAGGGAGGGTGCTGGAGCGGGGTGTGGGGGAGTGGAGGTGGGTGGGCGTTGGGATGGGTGAGAGTTCGATGGATCCAAGAGGAAGGTAGGGATGGAGGGGTGTGAGCAGAGATGGAGAGATGGGTGTGTGGTGGGATGGATGAGACAGATGGATGCACAAGGAGAAGATGAATGGAAGGGTGTGAGAGGAGATGGGATGGCTGAGTGATGGATGAATCCACAAGGAAGAGGAAGGGATGTGTGTGGGTGGATGGATGGATGGATGGATGATTGGCAGAGTCTGAGAGGAGATGGCAAACTGGGTGTGGGATAAGATGGATGATGCACAAGGAAAGGATGGATGGAAGGGTGCGAGAAGAGATGGAGAGATAGGATTGTGCTGGGATGGACAAGATGAATGGATGGATCCACAAGAAAAAGACAAATGGAGGGCTGTGAGCAGAGAAGGAGAGATAGGAATGAGCTGGGATGGACAAGATGTGGGTGAATCCACAAGGAAGAGATGGATGGAGGAGTAAGGAGATGGACAGATGGGTTTGTGCTGGGATGAATGTGATGGATGGATCCATGAGGAAGAAATGGAAGAAGACATAGGAGCAGAGATGGAGAGGTGGTGTGAGCTGGGAGGGGTGAACTTGGATGGATCCAGGAATAGGGGATGGATGGATGGATGGATGGATGGATGGATGGATGGATGGATGGATGGATGGAGGAGAGAGCAGAAGTGGAGAAAGTCATGCAAGGGGATGGGACAAGCTGGTGGCCACATCCGTGGGAAGGGCTGGGTGACAGAGCTCAAGAGGAGATGGAGAGGAGGAGGACGAGTGCTGGGATGGGATGGGGGAGGATGGGGGAGGGCTGGATGTGAGGGTGGGAGCAGCAATGGAGATGGGCACATGCAGAGGAAGGAGAGAGAGAAGCCGAGGACGGGCGATGCCAGCGGTGAAGGCAGCAGGAGGGACCCAGGGGCACCCAACCCCCTGGGACCCCCTCCTTACTCTCCACGTCCAGGGTGACGAAGACCTCTGTGGAGCCCGCGGGGCTGGTGGCGTTGCAGATGTACTGGCCCGAGTCCTGCTGCGCGGCGCGAGGGATCACCAGGGTCCCGTTGACCAGGCGGTGCTGCCAGGGCAGGGGCGCCCGCAGCTTCGACCACTCGATGCGCGGCGCCGGGTCCCCTACGGCCAGAGCGGCGCCCGCCGCGTCACGCACCGCCCGTGATGCCCGTCCACCCCCTGCCACCCCTCCCGTCCGTACCTCTGGCCGTGCAGTGCAGCGTGGCCGTGTCCCCGGCCACCACAGTGACGGTGGCCGGCGCGGTGACCTCGGGGGCGCCGGGGTGCCGCTGTGCCGACTCCACGCTCACGTCCACCCGCGCCTGCGCCGAGCCCAGCGCGCTGTGCGCCGTGCACACGTAGGTCCCGGCGTGCTCCGGCTTGGCTGGTGAGAGCTGGGTGAGAGGGCAGGGTGTGGGGTGAGCACTGGGCATCCCTCGGTGCCCTGCAGCACCCCGGGGTGCCCCCTCACCTGCAGGATGGCCTGGCTGTCCATGTGCAGCAGGGTTTGGTGCTCCACCTTCTGCCGGGAGCCCAGCCGGCTCCAGCGCACCAGCGGCCGTGGTTCGCCCCGCCCAAGGCACTCCAGGCTCAGGGATTTGCCCTCCTTCACTGTCACGGGGCCTGGTGGCATCACCGACACGGTGGGGGCACCTGGAGAAGGAGCAGGACACGGGTGTGGGGATGGGGACACCACCGTGAGCGATGGCCATGGGGGCACCGTCACCCTGGGGACATTGGGAGCATGGGGAGGAGATGAGCATGGGAGTGGGGATGGGGACACCATCATCCCAGGGGCATCCAGAGCACGTGGAGGACCCAGAGATGGGGACATATCATCCTGGGGACATCTAGAGCCCATGGAGGACATCGCCGTGGGGATGGGGACATCACAACCCCTGGAGCACCTGGAGGACACCAGCATGGTGACACAGGCACCATCACTCCAGGTGAAGCACGGAGGGGACATGCAGTGTCTGGAGCACGTGAGGACACCAGCATGGGGACACGGATAGGGATGCCACCACCCTGGGGGCACCTGGAGAACATGAGGATGGGGACAGCACCCCCCCCCAGGGAGACCTGGAGCCCAAGGTAAGGATGTCAGTGGGGATACCACCACCCTGGGGGCATCTGGAGCACACAGAGACAGGGACAGGGCCACCACGGCCACCTCATACCTTGCACCACGAGGTTGACGACGCTGCTGGCGACACCAAAGCGGTTGGAGGCCACACAGTGGTAGGCGCCCTGGTTGCCCACGTGGGCGCCGGTGATGGAGATGACAGAGCCATTGGCACTGATCTTCACGTTGTCTGGGCAAGGAGGGGCCATCAGCACCAGGGCCACGCTGGAGGCAGTGCCAGGGCCACCCTGGGGACCACCATACCTTGGAAGTGCTGGCCAGGTCCCATCCGCCAGGTGACGTTGACGGGCCGGGCGCCATCGTGGATGCGGCACTTGAAGGTGGCATCTTCCCCCGGTGCCACGGCCATGCTGTGCGGGTCGATGGAGATGATGGGGCTCTGCAGGCCTGTGGGGACAAAGGGACAGGGAAGACATGAGGTCACCCTCGTCACCCACCCTCCCCGCCATCCTTCCTGCCCTGTGGCCGCACTCACGGTAGCTGGAGCTGTCCCGGGAGGTGACAGTGACGGTGACAGTGGCCTCACGGGACACGCTGCCCATGTCTGCCCGGCACACGTACTCCCCTGAGTCGGCCATCGAGAGCTGCGACAGCCGCAGGCGGGACCCCGACATCTGGGGACATCACAACACCGGGTGGTGGCATCAACCAGCCACCCACAGCCACCGTCCCCCACCCCACCGGTGTCCCCTCCTACCTGGTGCTTGGCCGGGAGGGACCCCCCGCGCTTGTACCAGGTGATGGTGGCCTGTCCCTCCCCGGCCACCAGGCAGTCCAGGTCCAGGGTCTGCCCCTCGGTGACGGAGGACGCCGAGGACTCAATGCGGATGGGCGGCGCGATGGCAGAGGCTGCACGGGAAGGGTTGGGGTGACTGTCCCCAGCCATCCCCCACACCGGTGGGGACCCGTCCCCCAGAAGGTGGCACTCACAGTGGGATGGGTTGGCTCCGTCATCGATGGTGACGATGAGGGACGTCTCCTGGGTGACGCCCCCCGATGTCACCCGGCACACGTACTCGCCCGAGTCGGCCGCCGTCACCTGGGGGATGCGCAGGCGGCTGCCCGACACCTGGGAGGGGACAGTTTGGGGACAAGTCAGCACCATAGAGCAGGGGATGGGACAAACTCAAGGGGACACCCCCCCTCTGTGCCCTACCTGGTGGCCGACGGGCAGGGACCCCCCGCGCTTGTACCACGTCACGGTGGTGGGGCCGGACCCGGCCACCACGCAGTTGAGGTCCAGGGTCTGTCCCTCGGCGATGGCCGAGGATGAGGACTCGATGCGGAGGGGCTGGGAGGCACCAGAGGCTGGAGGGGACAGGGAAAGGGGACGTTTATCACCGAGGTGACACCCAACTGTCCCCAAGCGCTGCCCTCTCGCTCGCACTCACGGTAGTAGGTGCCGGTGCTGCTGGGCACAGTGACAATGACAGACGCCTCCTGTGTGACGCTGCCCAGGGTCACCCGGCACACGTACTCCCCCGAATCGGCCACCGCCACCTGGGCGAGGCGCAGGCGGGTCCCCGACACCTGGGGAGGTGACACGTTGGGGACACATCAGTGCCTGTCTCAGGGCTGTGCTCTGAGGGGTGATGCCACCTCCCCCGTGTCCCACCTGGCTGTTGGGGGGCAGAGCCCCCCCACGCCGGTACCAGGTGACATGGGGGTGACCCTGTCCTGCCACCATGCAGTTGAGGTCCAGGGTCTGTCCCTCAGTGACGGCAGCAGACGAGGTCTCGATCCTCACTGGTGGTGTGACACCGACAGCTGGGAGTGGCAGTGGGGTCAGTGGGGGCACCACTGTGTCTCCACTGTGTCCCCATGTCACCGCCCACCCCTGGTACCGTAGGAGGAGCCGGCGCCGGTCTGGATGGTGACGATGAGGGATGTCTCATGTGTGGCACTGCCCGATGTCACCCGGCACACATACTCGCCCGAGTCTGCCGCCGTCACCTTCGGGATGCGCAGGCGGGTGCCTGACACCTGTAGGGGTGTGACACAGGTGAGAGTGGGGACACAAACCCCTCAACACCCCCAAAAATCCCTTTCCCACCACAAAATGCTCCTCATGTCCCCTACCTGGTGCTTGGCCGGGAGGGACCCCCCGCGCTTGTACCAGGTGATGGTGGCCTGTCCCTGCCCAGCCACAATGCAGTTGAGGTCCAGGGTCTGCCCCTCGGCCACGGAGGAGGACGAGGACTCGATGCGCACGGGGGGGGTGACACCAGCGGCTGGGGACAGAGACAGGATGGTCACCTCTTGCTCTGTGGCACTGTCCCCTGGTCCCCTGTCACCTCCTGTCCCCACTCACGGTAGGCACTGGCCCCGCTGGGCTGGATGGTCACCATGATGGAGATCTCCTTGGTGGTGGCCCCGCTGGTCACCCGGCACACGTACTCGCCTGAGTCGGCCGCCGTCACCTGCAGCAGCCGCAGCCGGGAGCCAGACACCTGTGGGGAGGGGACATGGGGTCACCAGGGCCATCAGTGCTGGCACAGGGCCATTTGGGATGGCACAAGGCCACTCGAGTCTGCACAGGGACACTGGGGCTTCCCTGGGCCACCTGGGCTTAAATGGGGTCATTTGGGCTTTCATGGGGCCACCTGGGCTTCCACAGTGTCACCTGAGCTTGCATGGGATCACCTGGTGTTCCATGGGGTCACTTGGGCTCCCACAGTCTTGGGGCCACCTGGGCTTGCCCAGGGCCAGCTGACGTGGGGTCACCTGGGCTTGTGTGGGGCTGCCTGAGTTTGCACAGAGCTGTGGGTCACTCCCCCCCTTGGTGACATCCCCTCCATGTCCCCTACCTGGTGCTTGGCCGGGAGGGTCCCCCCGCGCTTGTACCAGGTGACAGTGGCCTGGGCAGGGCTGGCGATGACACAGTTGAGGTCCAGGGTTTGTCCCTCCATCACGGGGGATGACAGGGATGACGACTCGATGCGCAGGGGGGTGGTGTTGCCCGGGGCTGGGGACAAGAAGGGTTAGAGATCACGGCCACCACCACGACCCTCCAAGGGGCACAGGGAGCCTGGGAATCCGGGATGGGCACGCACAGGGATGTCTTCTCCAGGGAGCGATTCATCCCAGATCCCAGGACACCATGGGGCAGTGACACCCACCCACCCACCCACGGGTAACCTCCTGTGTCCCCTGTCCCCACTCACGGTAGGCGCCGGCCCCGCTGGGCTGGATGGTCACCATGATGGAGGTCTCCTTGGTGGTGGCCCCGCTGGTCACCCGGCACACGTACTCGCCTGAGTCGGCCGCTGTCACCTGCAGCAGCCGCAGCCGGGAGCCAGACACCTGTGGGGAGGGGACACGGAGGTCACCAAGGCCACCTGGGCTTCCATGGGGCTGCTGGGGCCATTTAGGCTTACATGGGGCCATGTGTGCTTGAATGGGCCACCAGAGCTTGCATGGGCCACTTGGGCTTAAATGGGGTCAGCAGGGCTTGCATGGACTACTTGGGCTTGAATGGGCCACCAGGACTCACATGGGCCACCTGAGCTTGAATGGGGCCACCTGAGCTTGCACGGGCTACTTGGATTCACATGGGCTTCCACGTGCAACACAGCCTTGTATGTGCCACCAGGGCTTGTGTGGGGTCACTGGGACTTGCCCAGGACCACCTGGACTTGCACAGATCTGGGGGTCAACCTTATTCACACCCTCGGTGACATCCCCTCCGTGTCCCCTACCTGGTGCTTGGCCGGGAGGGTCCCCCCGCGCTTGTACCAGGTGACAGTGGCCTGGGCAGGGCCACTGGCGATGACACAGTTGAGGTCCAGGGTCTGTCCCTCAACCACGGTGGAGGACGGGGAGTCGATGCGCAGGGGGGTGGTGTTGCCTGGGGCTGGGGAGAGACGGGAGGTGACACCGGTGACCATGGCAGGGCACGGGAGCCATGGCTCAGTGCTGAGGCACACAGGGTCCCCCCACTGGCACTGCCACTTCCCTGTTGTCCCCACTCACGGTAGGCGCCGGCCCCGCTGGGCTGGATGGTCACCATGACCGCGCTCTCCCTGGTGGTGGCCCCGCTCGTCACCCGGCACACGTACTCGCCCGAGTCGGCCGCCGTCACCTGCAGCAGCCGCAGCCGGGAGCCAGACACCTGTGGGGAGGGGACACGGCGGTCACCAGGGCCACCTGGGCTTGCACAACCCCAGCCACCATCCCTTGGAGGGGCAGAATTGGGTCCTGCCACCACATAGTCCCCCTTGGTGACACTCCCTCCACGTCCCCTACCTGGTGCTTGGCCGGGAGGGACCCCCCGCGCTTGTACCAGGTGACAGTGGCCTGTCCCTGCCCGGCCACCACGCAGTTGAGGTCCAGGGTCTGTCCCTCGGCCACGGTGGATGAGGACGCCTCGATCCTCACAGGGACACCCGAAGCTGGTGGTCCTGCGGGGGAGGACGGAGCTGTGACCACCCGTTGGGTACCAGCACGTCACCCGCAGTGCCACTGCGCCCGGTCTCACCGTAGGATGAGCCGGCCGCGGCCACGACGGTGACGGTGACAGAGGCCTCGCGCACGGTGGTCCCCAGGCTCGCCCGGCACACGTACTCCCCCGAGTCAGCCGCCGTCACGTGGGGCACCCGGAGCCGGGACCCCGAGACCTGCGGATGGGGACACAGGCTGGCATCACACAGCAGGGGACAGGGCAGGATTTGGGGCGCTGCACACCCTGCTGTGCCCCACCTGGTGCCCGGCGGGCAGGGAGCCCCCGCGCTTGTACCACACCACGGTGGCAGAGCCGGGCCCTGCCACCACACAGTCCAGGTCCAGGGTCTGCCCCTCGGTGACGGATGGGGACGAGGACTCAATGCGGACGGGCGGCGCCGTCCCTGCGGGGAGCAAAACGGGGCACATGGGAGGGTTGTGGCCCCCAAAACCAACCCCGAACCCCTCCGGCGGCCCCCACCCGCCTCACCTGGCACCACGGCCACCTCAATGGCAGCGCGGGCCGTGCCGGCGGCGCTGGTGCCCACGCAGAGGTAGACGCCGCTGTCGGCCGCCGTCACGGCAGGGATGACCAGCGTGGCGATGTCACCGTGCTCGGCGCGCGACTGCGGCACCAGGAGGGGTGTGAGCGGCACCCACGGTGCACCCACGCCCCCCTCAGCGCCCAGGGGTGCCGTGCACTGCTCACCTGAGGCGGCAGAGTGCCCCCCTGCTTCTCCCAGGTGATGGTGGCCGTGGGGGACCCCGAGACCCGGCAGTAGAGCCGCACCGTGGAGCCCTCCTGCACCTCCGTCCGCTCCGGGCTCACCTGCACCTGAGGCGTGCCGGCGGCTGCGGGAACAGGGGGATCAGGGGGCTGCTGGGGGTGGGGGAGAGGGGGGGTTGTGGGATGGGGACAACGGGGGTGACGTGAGCGAGGCAGACAATGAGGATGATGGGGACAATGGGACGGTGGGGGTGATGGGGACGGTGGG